>CAUOFW020001080.1:0-139333 GCA_963454935.2 Ilex paraguariensis | reverse complement strand
ATTTAAGAGTTAACGAAGTGTAAGTCTCATCTTCTCAATACTTGAGAAAATATCTTTTCAACTTAAACTATATGGAATATATCATGTTTATAATGTAAAAACAACATCATGATATGCATAAATTTGCCTTGTATTAATAAAATAGATAATGAATGTTGTTATTACATCAATTTGATTGATCTGTGGGCATAATACTAACAATCTCCCTCTTGCACTAAGACCAATAGACCATGTATCTAATACCCATCTTCTCAAGATGTCGATCTAGCTGTTGTTGTGTCAGTACTTTCGTAAATGGGTCTGCTAAATTATCCAATGAAGAAATTTTCTAGATACATACATAACCTCTTCCAATCATCCCTCTAATCAAGTGGTAATGCCACTAAATGTGCTTAGATTTCTGATGAGACCTAGGTTCCTTGGCTTTAGCTATTGCCCCATTGTCGGTATAGGTAACCCATTGGTAGCTTCATCTACATTCAGTGATGAACTTTTTGATCCAAATAGCTTGTTTGGTAGCTTCAAAAGCAACAACATACTCAGCCTCAGTAGTGGAATCCACTGATGTATCTTGTTTATAGCTCCTCCAACTAATTGCTCCACCATTTAAGATGGATAGAAATCCAAAAATGGATTTTCTATCATCTACATCAGATTGAAAATCTGAATCCGTATAACCATCTACTTGTAACTCTCCTCCTTCATAGACAAGAAATATATCCTTAGTCCTTCTCAAGTACTTAAGAATGTTCTTGACTGCATTCCAGTGTTCCCAAACCAAGATTAGACTAAATCAGCTCATAACACTTACAACATGACTAATATCAGCTCTTGTACATAGCATAACATACATGAGGCTTCCAATTGCAGAAGCATAAGGAACTCGACTCATGTTCTGTCTATCTTCTTGTGTCTTAGGACTCATGTCCTTAGAGAGATGAATTCCATGTCTAAAAGGTAAGAGCCCTTTCTTGGAATTCTGTAGGTTAAATCTTGTTAACACTTTATCTATGTACAAGGATTGGGATAAACCAAGCAGCCTTCTTGATCTATCTCTATAGACCTTTATACCCAGTATATAGGATGCTTCACCCAAATCCATAATGCAGAAGTTTTGTGAGAGTCAGAGTTTGACTGTTGAGAGCATACTTATGTCATTCCAAATGAGTAGTATGTATGAAGAATGTAAGAGCACTCCCGCTAACTTTTTTGTACACACAGGGTTCATCCATATTTTGGAGAAAACCAAACAATTTAATTGCCTTACCAAAATGGATATTTCAACTTGGGGACGCTTGCTTTAATCCATACATGGAGCTTTGCAACTTGCAGACTTTATGACTTTTGCCACTTGATTCAAAACCTTCTGGTTGTTCTATATATATTTCTTCCTCAATGTTTCCATTAAGGAAGGTGACTTTGACATCCATTTGCCATATCTCAAAGTCACAGTGTGTAGCTATGACAAACATAATCCTGATAGATTTTAGCATGGCGACTGGTGAAAAAGTTTCTTCATAGTCAACTCCTAGCCTTTGTTTGAAACCTATTTTCACAAGCTATGCTTTTAGGTTTATACCTTTCCATTCGAGCCTCTCTTCCTTTTGAAAGACCATTTACAGCCTACAAGTGCAATACCAGCATATCAACCAAGGTCCAGACTTGGTAGGAGTACATAGAATCCATTTCTGATTTCATTGCTTTGTGCCATTTTCTCGAATTGATGTCTGACATTGCCTCTATATAATTTCTAGGATTAGTACGATGATCATTATCATCAATTAAAAATTTCATATCACTTTGATGTAGATAACCATATCTAATAGATGGCGCAGATGCCCCAAAAGATTTATCTAGGGGCTGTGTATCTCTTAATTGGTTTTCCTCTCCTACATCCATTAGTTTCTAATCAATTATATTGTGCGTGACCCTGTAGGTTTAAGCATACCCAGTTCTAGGAATTAGATACTATCTCCAAGTAGTATCTCAAATTAAAACTCCTTTTAATTTAATTTGAATTAAAATTATTTTAATTCTCCCTTATATAATAAATATAATTTATTCTTTAGGCTTCTACTAATCATAAGTGACACCTAGCAGCATATAATAATCAACCCCCAGATTGCACAAAGTATGTAAAGAGAACCCATTCTGTATACAGTTGTCATATAATTCAATCATTCTATTATACAATGCTTCATTTGAATTACTAAGGCATGAATTTATTGTCAAACCTCTAATTTAATATTATGTGTTTGATCTTAGGAGTAACACTCTTAATGATCAATTAAAAACTCTTTCTAATTATCTTTCATCCTTGGCCAAGGACTGCATGAGCGATATCCAAGAAGATCATATAGGATGTACTTCCTTTTTTACTAAGAGTGATAGATTTCAGGTTGTACATTCATAAGTCTCCATATATGTCCAACTGTGCCTAACAATATGTAACACTCCATATGCAATATCCCATATCAATGGTCACACTTCGTGTACTTGTTCTCTAACAAGCACCCATACACTTACTTTAGTGTCTCTACACTAGAACATTCCCAATTACATCAACCTGATAGGTCTTGGGGCATACTACTAACAAAGATCTCAAGTTTACGATGCTTAACATGAAAGCCATAGCCAACTAGAATCATCAAGAAAACCACAATTCATAAATATAATATCTCATGTAAGCAGGTTGGCTGGTATAAATCTACACACTAAATATATCTGTTCCACCCTACCACAAACACAAACCAACCAATCAATCCCCATAGGGCCACAATGTTTTAGGAAGTTCGTATTTGATTCATCAGAATTGAATGCAACCATCCTAGGAATAGTATTCTAGCCCCTAGCCTTGAACCTACATGAAACAAACAGTGTGAATTCTCAGAAAATTGTAAGGAACCAAATAATTCCACTACACGTGATAGGAAACCTTCAAACCCCTCAAGATAAGAGAAATATCTAAACATGACAATATAAATGAGTTCAATCCACATTCCTCCCCCTTGAGAGAAACTTCAAAAGGTGAAGAGAAGAGAGAGACTCCTCCACCCATTTCTCGAGCTAACCCAATAGATCTTAAGGGAAAACAAGTGTCAGTGAGATGTGAGGACCTTGAGAAGCTCACCACCTCAATTAAGTTGGAAGTCCCAAGGGCTACCAAGGAGGTTAAGTCACCTAAAAAGTAGGTGAGGTGAGAGTATGGACCTAGGTGAAAAGTCATTCATTACATCTTATATATAGGTTCATGAATTGTAAACAAAATTTTGTTGTTGTTTTATTTACTTTGCTTTTGGTATATGAAAACCTAAAAAGATTTATTTTTCCTTTATCGTTGCATTTTGTGCATTTTTTTTTGTTTTTAGGTTATTAATGAAAAATTCAAAAACATTGAAAAAGGAAAAAAGTTTGGTAAATTACTATTTGATTGGGTCATAGTTTTTCCATCCTTAAGACAAAGTTGAAAAGTGCATTACTATGAGTCATATTAGGGGATAAAGATCTTAGTGGTTATAAGTCATAGTGCTTGACCCTTAAACCAAAGTTTCTTTCACCCTCGCATGCTTGTATTATGCAAGTCTTGAGAAATTTCATAAAACCAAATGGACACCCAACCATTCACCTTCATACTTAGTAGTTTTGCTAGTTTGAATGATTAATGACCTTAAACGACTCTAACTGCTGGTGATTGGAGGAAACATTGCTAAAGGTTAGTAAAACTCCAATCCCTTAAACGAGCCCAATGAGGCCAATTAAAAGGTGAGGCATAAATATAAATGGCCAGTGTCAATTGCACTTGAATTGTTGAGAGTACTATATGCTTAATGTCCTTGCTCACGTGTGAAGCTGAAAGAGTTAAAGCTAAACATGTTCAAAAGTATACCATGTAAAGCACAAAATTAACAATCATGCTAATTGAAGCCATAATGAGTAGAAGGGGTAAAAGATAGGGGGAGTTGTCTACAAGAAAAATGATCAGGATACTCACTAAGTGGCTATGTAATCACTTAGATGATGCATTAGGATTTCATGTAGAGCTTTATTAATGATTTGACCTAGGCAAAATTCATTGGTGTTAGAGTTTGATTTCACACACGTTACCCATGAATTGATCAAGATGAACACAGTCTGACACGTGTGAGTGAAATCAACCTAAGTGAAGGGAGATTGCTCTAGGATGCATGAAAATTGAGCTCAACATTCTTTAATATGCCTTAGAGTATTGTAATGAGATGATAAAATTTGGATGGAGCTGCATGTTTTGAACATATGTGATTTTCATTATTAATGACTTTGTGCATTTTAAAGTTAAATTTGAGAATTGCATTACACTTTTCATCCAATTTCATCCATGCATGTGCTTATAATTGTATTTAGGTTGTTCATATGCCCATGCATGATTTTGAAGCTATAGAAGTGATGCAAATCATAGAACAACTTCAAGGGATCTAGTTCAAATCCAAATTGGGCCGGTTAAGAGAGCACGAGCAAGGAAGTTTAAAGATGTACTCAAACGGACTAATTCAAGAGGCATGGACTCAAGCAAGTTTGTGGAGGCCCATTGAGCATGATCTATGTGAACAACAATGATTCATCAACATGATTCAAGTTCTAGAAGAATCTGGCCAAGGATAAGCTTAAATTGGCATGTGAAAGAATACTCCTTTTTTGGGTCTGATTGTAAGGCTTGCATGCCATTTACTTTTCTTTTATTTTTTTTGACTTTTATGGTCGTGTATGGCTAATAATACAACCATTTAAAGCTCCCCCACTTTCTTTTTTTTTTTTTTTTCTTTTTAAGGTAGTGATCAACCAATTAAAGGGCTGATTGTCTTTCTGTTTCTTCTTTTAGGCAAGTAAGAGTTATTTCTTTACCAGATTTTAACCTTAATTATGACAGCTATTTTAGGAATTTTCCTTGTAATGGCCAACCTTTTAAATAGGCGTCTAATCAATGAAAGGGGCAGATCATTATTCAGCAAATTGGAGAGTATTCTCTGTGGTTCTTTTAGGAACTATTCGAACTTATCGGGATTTCTTATGGTGTGTTCATCAGCGACTTATCAAATGGATTTTCAACATTATTTGGGGTGTACCCTTTATACCGAGGTTCTTGTTTCACAATACACAATGGGTTGAGGTCATATATACCAAAGTTTTAGTTTGTCGTAGTCGACGTCTATAATTCAATTCTGATAGTAGAACGATCTTGGGTTTCTTTTTTTGTTGTCGGATCTCGTTATTTTGGCGGAATTCACATCATTTGGTATCAGAGCATAGGTTCTAGTTCAATCTTGCCTATCTCCTAAAACCTTTCTTTTCTTTATTCTGTGTTCTTTTAGTTCCAAATTCGGTTCACATACCTTAGTTTAGCCGAATTTCCTTTACCTCATTCCGCATTTATTTTGTTGGTTCTAGTTTATTACGACATTTGATTCTGTTACTATCAAAAGATAGTTGCTGATCGTCAAAAAAAAAAAAAGAAGACAGAAAGGAGTCAAAAAAAAAAATTGTTTGTTTTCATCCATTTTGGTTCCAATAAGGCCAAAAATCATCTCACCCCAAAATCAAAAGTTATATTTTTTTTGGTGGAAATTTTGCTATTCTGTGCTTACAAAAACCTAATCAGCTGTGTTCCTTGTATTCGTTCTTTTAAAACCTAAAAATCCTTGATGAGTTCTTGGTGAATTGTTGTTGGAATTTTGAGAATTGATTGCTTAGTTTCAAAAGAACTGAAAGAGAATTATTGAATGGAAAAAGGCAAGAGTGGTGAGAACATTAGAGGGTTAAAAGTCACGTATTTTTGAGTGAAACACGAGTGTAGAATGATTCACATTCTTGAGTGTAAACATGTAAGGGAGAGAATTGTGAGGTCCTTTTCTTTTTTTTTTTTTATAACTTTTTTTGCAGCAATCATGTCTCACAAACAGTGCTAAGAACATGGCCGAAGATGCTACGGAACTGGCTGATCTGAAATTGTTTACGGAGGCCATGATGAATGAGATGAGGCATGTGATGAAGTTGGAATTGGAGCAGGTTCACAAACGGATAGATTAGATGGAGAATACATGTGAGAAGCAGCCACAAAACGTCCCAACTATGCGTAGAAGGGAAAGAGTTCAACTAAGGGAAGTGAGGGTTGAAGATTAAGTGCCTTATAGGGCTGGTTTTGTTGAAGAAGTTGATTGGGATTCTGTCGTTAGTAATAGGAAACACGGAGAGAGGTTTAGAGAAGCCAAGAATTGGGAAGATAATAACTTGGGTGGTATTAAGATGAGATTCCGTCATTTCAAGGTTGATTTGACCCTGAAGCATACCTTGAGTGGGAGAAGAAGATGGAGTTCGTATTTGACTACCACAACACTATTCTGAAGCAAAGAAGCTAAAATTAGCTGCAATTGAATTTTTTGACTACTTGGTGGGATCAGCATGTTATAAACAGAGGTCAAATAAAAAATGACCAATAGAGACATGGGAGGAGATGAAAACGATGATGAGAAAGTGGTTCGTTCCAAGTTATTACTACCAAGAGTTTTAGATAGGGGAAGCTGGAGCGTGGAGGATTACTACAAGGAGACGGAGATTGCTATGATTCGAGCTAATGTAGAGGAAGATCGAGAGGCTACAATGGCAAGGTTTTTACTTTGATTAAACCGGAAAATCCAAGATAATGTAGAGATGCTGCATTATGTGAAGTTGGAAGAGATGGTGAACATGGCCATCAAAGTGGAGCAACAACTGAAGAAGGGGTGGGTCACGTGCAGCCCATAACTCCAGTTCTACCTCTTGGAAACCTCGTTATACCAAGCAAACGGACAAGTCACAAACGTCCAAATCCGAGCCCAAGTCCACGAACACCAACCACGTTCCTCAAGGTAAAATAGACACTTCTACCTCTAGGAATTGTGACATTAAATGTTTTAAATGTCAAGGCAGGGGACACATAGCAAGTCAATGTCCTAACAAGTAGGTCATGGCATTGCTGGACAATGGTGAAATTGTGACCGACAATGAAGATTCTGAAATCGATGACATGCCACCTTTGGAGGACATTTCCGAGGAGGAATATTTAGCCCTTGATGCATTGACATTGGTGGTGACAAGAGCATAGCAAGCAAAAGAAGTTGATGAAGTGCAGCAAGAGAACATCTTTCACACTACGCGCTACGTCAAAGACAAGGTGTGTAGTGTGATTATTGATGGGGGTAGTTGTACTAATGCTGCAAGCACAATTACGATCGAAAAATTAGGACTACCCATGTTAAAGCACCCTATACGGTACAAGTTGCAATGGTTAAATGATAGTGGTGAGATAAGGGTGAACAACCAAGTGTTAGTTGCATTTTGAATTTGTAAATACGATGATTAAGTGTTGTGTGATGTAGTACCGATGCAAGTAGGACACTTATTGCTAGGGCATCCCTGGCAGTTTGATAGACATGTGAAGCATGATGGCTTTACGAACAAATACACTTTTGTGCTTAATCAACGATCAATCACTGTTGGTTCGAGCTTTAAACACTTGGCAACACTACCTATGGCCAAAGGAATTCGTGATTCACACCGATCATGAGTCCTTGAAACACTTGAAGGGGCCAGCACAAGCTAAATGAAAGGCATGCACGATGGGTGGAGTACATTGAGACGCTCCCATACATCATCCGGTATAAGCAAGATAAGGAGAATGTGGTCGCTGATGCACTTTCTCGCAGGTATGCATTACTCTCTACACTTGATGCAAAATTCCTTGGTTTTGAGCACATTAAAAATTTATACGCTGATGATCACGAATTTTGTGAGGAATACCAGGCTTGTGAGAAACTAGTTGTGGTAAGTTCTTTAGGCTTGATGGATTCCTATTTCGAGAGAACAAGTTATGCGTGCCTAATTGTTCCTTGAGGGAGTTAATGCAGGAATCTCATGGTGGGGGATTAACGGGACATTTTGGAGTTGCAAAGACTTTAGCTGTGTTGCAAGAACACTTCTATTGGCCTCACATGAAAAGAGATGTTGAGAGAATGTGGTAGATGTGTCACATGTAGGCAAGCTAAATCCAGAGTGCAGTCCAATGGTTTGCAAACTCCTTTACCAATTCCTAGTGAGCCATGGATTGATATTTCAATTGACCTTGTGTTAGGATTGCCTACGACTAAGCGTGGGATAGATTCAATTTTTGTGGTTGTGGATAGATTTTCTAAGATGGCACACTTCATTCCATGTCACAAAACGGATGACGCTTCGCATGTTGCTAAATTGTTCTTTAGAGAGATTGTGAGATTACATGGCATGCCTAGAACAATTGATTCGGATAGAGATGCTAAGTTCTTGAGCTATTTTTGGAAGTCTTTATGGTGTAAGCCAGGTACTAAACTATTTTTTTCTATTACTTGTCATCCACAAATTGATAGTAAAGCTGAAGTAGTAAATAGGGCTTTGTCTACCTTATTGAGGGCAATCATTAAAAAGAACATCAAAACATGGGAAGAATGTTTACCATATGTTGAGTTTACTTATAACTGATCTGTTCATTCTGCTACTAAATTTTCACCATTTGAAATTGTGTATGGATTTAATCCTTTAACTCCATTGGATTTATCTCTTTTACCTTTGACTGAGCATGTTAATTTAGTTAGCAAAAAGAAAGCTGACTTTGTCAAGTAGATTCATGAGAAAACAAGACTCAACATTGAGCGAAGAACGTAGCAGTTTGCAAAACAAGCCAACATGTGGCTTCACAAGCTGATTTTTGAACTCGGAGAATGGGTTTTGGTTGCATATGAGAAAAGAGAGATTTCTGGCGCAAAGGCATCCCAAATTTCTTCCAAGAGGAGATGGTCCTTTCGAAGTCCTAGAGCGCATCAATGACAATGCTCACAAGCTAGATTTACCTGGTGAGTACAATGTAAGTGCTACTTTTAATGTTACTGATTTGAGTCCTTTTGATGAAGGTGATGATTTGAGGGCAAGTCCTTTTCAAGAGGAGGGGAATGATGCAAATCATAGCACAATTTCAAGGGATCTATTTCAAGTCCCAATTGGGCTGGTTGAGAGAGCACGAGTAAGAAAATCTAAAGATGTACTCAACAGATTAATTCAAGAGGCATGGACTCAAGCAAGTTCGTGGAGGCCCATTAAGCATGATCCACGTGAGCAACAAAGATTCATCAACATGATTCAAGTTCTAGAAGAATCTGGCCAAGGCTAAGCTTAAATTGGCATGTGAAAGAATACTCCTTTTTTTGGGTCTGATTGTAAGGATTGCATGCCATTTACTTTTCTTTTAAATATTTTTTACTTTTATTGGCAAGTATGGCTAATAAATAGAGCCATTTAAAGCTCCCCACTTTCCTTTGTTTCTATCTTAGGCGTGTAATCTGCCACTTAAAGGGCTGATTGTCTTTATTTTTCTTCTTTTAGGCAAGTAAGAGTTGTTTCTTTACCAGATTTTAGCCTTAATTAGGATAGCTATTTTAGGAATTTTCCTTGTAATGGCCAACCTTTTAAATAGGCGTCTAATCAATGAAAGGGGTAGATCATTATTCAGCAAATTGGAGAGTATTTTCTCTGTAGTTCTTTGAAGAACTATTTGAACTTATCAGGATTTCCCGTGGCATTCACCAGTGACATATCAAACCGATTTCCACCACCGTTTATGGTGTCTCCCTTATACGGAGGTTCTTGGTTCTCAATAAACAATAGGTTGAGGTCATATATACCAAGGTTCATGTTTGTCATAAACTATGGGTCGAGGTCTATCATTCAATTCTAATTGTAGAATGATCTTGGGTTCTTTTTTTTGTTGTCGGATCTCGTTATTTTAGCAGGATTAACATCAAGAAGTAGTTGAGAGCCATTGGGAATAAGTAATTGAATTACTTAGGCTATCTGATCACTACTTTTGATCCATTGCATTTCTAAGAAAGAAAGAGTTTGAGACAACCCTTTTTTAACGAATAGATCAAGCTGTGCTGAGTGGCTTCGGAGACTTAGTATTAGGTCATATGTGATAATGATATTGTTTCATTCAGTTTATTTTCTTTGTTGACTTTTACATTTTGTTGACTTTTTCTTTGTTTAGCTCTGTTTTTTTTTGTTGCAACATATTCTTGACCCTATGCTTGATTGATTATCTTATTTGATCATTGAGTTATATGCCTTGTTTGTCCCTTACTTAGTATTTGTTCATGATTTGGCTAGTTGCTATGTATTCTTAGCTTCTTGTTATACTATAATTCTATGTTATGATTGTTATAAGTAGCCATTGGATCGACATCTGTGGTAAATAAGATAACAATATGTTAGTTATTTGTTTTTGTACCGTGCTTGTTTCATGTTGTCATTAGGTTGGCATTTGTGATAAAAAGGGGGAGAATATATTAGGTACATATGAGAGTACTTGGAGAGATTTGCTCGGTCTAGGCTAGATATGTTGCATGTAAACATAGAAGGGGGAGTTTGAGTTCAAATACTTAGGGGGAGTAAATTTTTAAACTTGGCATGAAATCACATATTTTTTTTTGTTTATTTTTCACTTATTATTTTACTTGTGAACACCAACTAAGGGGGAGAACTAGATATATTTACATTGATAAATCAATTGGTTCTCAAGCATATGAGGTGATTTTGTTCAAATATGTTACGTATTTTTACTTGCATGATGTATAATGTATATCCTTGTACTAGATAGAGATTTAGGACGTATACAAGAGTGTTGAGATTAGATTTACAATTCTTTTGTTCAATGGTTTGGGGTTGTAATCTTTATTTCGAACTTTTGTGTGTTGTCACGAAATTGCTAAAGGGGAAGACTGTAAGAGCATGTTTTGTAATTGGGTAATTTGATGGTCTCCATTGTAAAACCTCAACCATTTGCATGGTCATGAAGCTATCAAGTTCAAGATCTGAAAGCAATATTGAAGGGAGGTAATCAAGCGTCAAAGCTACATCACTCAACCTCCGTATGCACCTTCATGCTTCGGACATAGGAAATGACTTGGACACCTAAGATGAACCTTTAGTTATTTTATGATGCAAATCATAGCACAACTTCAAGGGATTTAGTTCAAGTTGTAATTGGGCCGGTTACGAGAGCACGAGCAATGAAGTTTAAAGAGGTACTCAATGGACTGATTCAAGAGGAATGGAATCAAGCAAGTTCGTGGAGGTCCATTGACCATGTTCAACTTGGACAACAAAGATTCATCAACATGATTCAAGTTCTAGAAGAATCCAGTTAGGGGTTAAGGCTAAGCTTAAATTGGCCTGTTGTTGTTAATGCCTCCAATTTGTTTAAAGGATTATTATTATAAGTGGACTTGAGGGTGCTTAGCCCACATGTTTTATTTCTTATGAAGTAGGGTTTTTGAAGTTACTGTAGCACTGCACTGTTCATGCTACAGTAACAGCGCAATATTCACTCTTTTTGGGGTCTGATTGTATGGCATGTATGCCAAGTACTTTCCTTTTTCTATTTAGGCATGTGATCAGCCAACCAAGGGGCTGAATGTCTTTCTTTTTTTTCATGAGTCTTAGCAAAAGTAAGAGATATTTCTTTACCAACAAGTAAGAGATATTTCTTAAATAGGATAGCTATTTTAGGAAGTTTCCTAATCCTTGTAATGACCAGCCTATAAATAGGCATTCAAATCAATGAAAAGGCAGATTATTATTTCGCAAATTGTGTGAGTATTATTCTCTACAGTTCTTTTAAGAACTAAATGAACTTATCAGGATTTTCCGTGGCGTTCACTAGTGACTTAACAAACGGGTTTCCACACCGTTTGTGGCTTCTTCCTTTATACCGAGGTTCTTGCTTCATAAAAAACGGGTTGAGGTCTATATACCAAGGTTCTTGTTTGTCGTAAACAACGGGTCGAGGTCTAGCATCAAATCTGATTGTAAAACGATCTTGGGTTCCTTTTCGTTGTTTGTTCTCATTATTCTTAGCGGGTTTCACATTATTTTAACATAGGATGATTAGGATAAAAATGGAATTGAAAGTGATCTGATTATGACTCCTAGGTATTTTCAAAGAAAAGTTTTTCTAAACCATTTTTGGGTTTTGAAAACATAGTTTGAGTCACAATCAAATCCCTCTTTTGCAACACTCTTTAGTGCACAAGATGACAAGGTTTTGAATTGTTTTAAGCTTAGAAAACCTATAGGGACCGCTCGATGGTCAGTAGCCTTCGCTAGAGAGGTCGTTTGCGAATCTGAGTTTTTTTCTTAACAAAGATTGCCCTTATTCTGAGTGTATAAATAGGGAGTGATTTCCTAAACCTGGGGTAAGGCCCTAGGAGCTAGAAAAGACCAAAAGCTTTCTATAGAGCTTCAACCACAACCATTGATCCCTAACCCCAAAGGCTACTATCTTGTGATTTCTATCCCTCACAACTTTGAGAAGAACTTATTAATGTGAAGTCCAAATCCATTGGAGTGTGCAAGCCAAGAGTTTTGGGTGTGAAGCGTTGATGATTGCTCGAGGCCTAGATGAACTTTTGGTGGGATGGTCCTAGTGAAGCTAGCCATAATGTTGGAGAGTGACTTTCGGCGGAGACATCTACGAAGGAAATGAGCATCTAGCCATGTGGATTGGTTGTGTATAAGTCTTGAGTACTTGTAGACTGACTTTGGGTCTAGTGGATTAGGCTACTGTGAACTGAGAAGGTTTCCTATGGGTTTTCTTGAGAAGGGTTACCGCGTCAACAAATCATTTGTGTTATTTATTATTTTTACATGTACACTTGTGATTTGATGCACACACGCGCGCTATGTGTTTGATGAATTGATTGTTTGAATCTATATATCACATATACTTGCTTGATTAGGTTTGGGTTGCCTTGGTTGGGATCACTATGTGAGATTAAATATCATTCAATAAATTGCTAAAATCAATACACTAATCTACATGGGTGTTTTCGATTGTAGTGATTTAAAAGGGGTTCTCACTTAAATTGATATATAATTGTGGGAAGAGGTAATTGAGGTTGAATTGTCAAAGCAAATTTTTAATAACCTATTCACCCCGCTGGATCTAGTATGTGATTCCTCATGTATAATTCAGCAGAAAAATCCTACATGTGAAATGTTGTATCTTCCCCGCAGATATGAAACTCAATTTCATGCATCCTAGAATGTCTCCTCACTTGGTTTAATTTCACTCACATTGTTCAACTTGGACAAATTCAAGTGTGACATGTGTGAAACAAAACTCCAACACAAAAGGACTCCACTGAGTATAAATCGTTAATAAGCTCAACATGTAATTCTAATGCATTGTTTAAGTGAATACATGTCCGTTTAGTGAGTACCCTAATAATCTCCTTTTTTTACAACTCCCCTTTTCTTTTATCCACTTTACTCTTTGACTTCAATTAACATGATTGTGAATTCTGTACTAATTAATGTATGCTTATATTCAGGATTAGCATGAGCTTTACAGATGAGAAATATACAATTTAGCATAAGTACTCTCACAATTCAAGTGCAATTGTGTTTAGCCATTTATTTATGCCTCACCTATTTAGAATTTGCCACATTGGGCTATTTTCTCATAATTGGCCTTTGACATCTTTTAATGGATTGGGGTTTAAGTAACCTTTACCCATGTTTTCACCTATCACCAACATTTAGAGTCAATTCAAGATCATTAATACTTCAAACTAATCAAACTGCTAAGTGTGAAGCTAAATGAAATGCATGTACTTGGTTTATGAATTTTTCAAAAGCAAAATAATATATAAGCATGCTAGGGTAAAAGAAACTTTGGTTAATGAATCATGCAATAAGATTTATGCCACTAAGTTCTCTATCCCCTAATAAGACTCATAGCAATGAACATTTTGACTTTGATTTAAGGATAGCATCATTACAATGAAAACTAAAGTGTGAACTACCATGATCATGAACAACAAAAAACAAACAAAAGAAAATCTCTTTGATTTCTTTTTTTCTAAATTTTTTTTTTGAATTTTTAAAAATAAACATATACATGAAAAAAAATGTACATGAAGATGCATTAACTAACCAAGGAAAGGAAATAAAGCAATTACCATAAATCCTAAAAATAAATTCAAAATTGGCATCAAAACTCTTCTTGGGATTTTTCTATTTCTTTTTTTTTTTTTGATTTTTCATATTTCTCTTGTTTTTGTCTTTTAATTTTTCTAATGTTTTTTTATTTTCATATAGATAAAAAATAAGAAATAAATAAAGAAAAATATGTATGAATTATGACCCTAGGGTGTTTGATAAAATGTATTAAAAATCTCCTAGGTCCATACCCTCACATCTTCTACTTCTTAGGAGCCATAACCTTGCAAGAAGCACTCTAGGTGTCGAACTTCATTGAGATGGTGAGTTTCTCAAGATCCTCCCTAAGTCACCCATACTTTCTTTATCTTCCTAAAACTCTGGTTAGGTTGGGGAATGGGTGGAGGACTAACTCTCTTCTCCCCCGGATGTGTGTAGATCAATTTTGATATTGGGAGTAGAAGGAGCTTTGGGCACTCTTGCATGTGGTCCATGTGAGAAATGATCTTTTGGACTCACAAGACCTCTCCCAAATAATTGAACAATTTAAGACTTTGAAACTTGAGGCATTGGATTGGTTAGCTAAATGCACAAGATTTTTATCCAAGACTTCCTTATTATAAATGCGGTGTGCACTATAGTGACCATTCTCTCCACATGTAAAACACACAAATGATTTGGTTTGGGTATTCTTTTTAACCGACTTCTTTTCAAGCTTATCCTTACATTCTTAGTCATTTTGGAGCTTGTGCTCACTTGTGGGGGCAGAGAATTGGGATTACCCTTCACAAACACAGTCTTGGAGGTAGTGGGAGTGGTGTTCTCATTTGTATAAGCCTAGGCCTCTCTTGTCATCCACGCTCTTCCTTATTGCCAACATTTTATCAAGTTTTTCCATGCTTTGGGAAAGTCTTCTTGAGAGCTCTCGTGATTTGTGAAGGTCTTTATCAAGTTTCAGGAGTTTAAACTCAAGACCCTTCTTAGACTCTAAAATCCCTTTATGCTCTCTCAAGGAAACTCATTTTGTCATGGACAGACTTCTTCTCCTCCTCAAGCCTAGGAATATGATCCTTGGACTTAACTAACTCCACATGAAGTGTTTTCTTTTCATCATCACTATTTTGATCCTCATGCTCAATGAAAGCAACTTTTCTCCTTGTTTTAGACACTCCTTGTATAGTTTGTTGTAAGCATCTTGGAGGTCCTCAATACTCTCAATCTAATCCTCATTAGTAGAGACTTATACTTCTAAGTATATGCATCCATAGTGGGACTTGAGTGATGTGGAACCTGACGGAATATAGAGGTCCAACAACGAAATGAACCCTAGATCATTTTACGATCAGATTTTATGGTAGAGCTTGATCCGTTGTTTACAACAAACAAGAACCTTGGTATATATAGACCTCAACCCGCTGTTTGTGAAACAAGAACCTCGGTATAAAGGAAGACGCCACAAACGGTGCGGAAACCCGTTTGATAAGTTGGTGAACGCCACGGAGAATTCCGATAAGTTCGTTTAGTTCTTCAAAGAACCGAAGAGAAAACACTCTCAAAATTTGCTGAATAATGACCTGAATTTCCATTGATTTGAATGCCTATTTATGGGCTGGTCATTACAAGGATTAGGACACTTCCTAAAATAGCTATCCTATTTAAGAAATATCTCTTACTTGTGGGGAAAGAAATATCTCTTACTTTCCTATGACTTTTGAAGAAAAAAAGAAAGACATTCAGCCCTTTAAATGGCTGATCACATGCCTAAATAGAAAAAAGAAGTACTTGGCATACAAGCCTTACAATTAGACCATAAAAAGAGTGAATAGTGCACGGTTACTGTAACGTGAATAGTGCAGCGCTACAGTACTACGAAAACCCTAGTTTATAAGAAATTAAACATGTGGGCTAAGCATCCTCAAGCCCCTAGCTTCTTGGAGGCCTTAACAACAAGAAGCCAATTTAAGCTTAGCCTTAGCCCCTAGCTGGATTCTTCTAGAACTTGAATCATGTTGATGAATCTTTGTTGCCCAAGTGGATCATGGTCAATGGGCCTCCACGAACTTGGTTGATTCCATGCCTCTTGAAATAGTCCATTGAGTACTTCTTTAAACTTTCTTGCTCGTGCTCTCGTAACCGGCCCACTTGGAACTTGAATTAAATCTCTTGAAGTTGTGTTATGATTGGCATCATTGAGTCAACTTCCATTTCTTTATCGTTGTGAAGTTCTCTTCATCACTTGAAAAAGAGAAGTCAACACTAGCTGTGGACTCACTTTGACTTTCACTCACCTTAGATTTCAAGGCTCTTTTCATATCCTAGGGCATGCCCTTCGTCTTTGCATTAGGTCATTCCACAACTATATGTCCAAATCGATATGACTCGTAACATTAGAGATCTTGCCCCTTTAATGCAACACCTTCACTTTTTGGGGTGGAAGAAAATTCATCTCAAAATTCAAAATCAACCCACCTAGGTCTTTCACCAATATCGTAGCCATGTTGATGCTCTTCCTTTGTGAGGTCACCTTTGCATGAAATCTCTCTAGTAGAGATCTCAAGATTTTACACTTAATGGTGGCATTATTGATCTTCGTACCTAATGCAAAGGTAGGGTTAACAATGTCACATAGCTTGGTATAAAAGTTGCCAAATGTTTCCTCCTCTTACATCCTCAACACCTCGAATTGTGATGTGTAGTTTAGGTGATGGGACATCTTGACCCTTGTAGTTTATTAGTGTGAAACCACAAGAATATCTCATGACTCCCTTGAAGTCTCTCAATTAGCGATCCTTTGAAACTCATTAGAGACATGGCAACACCGATCAATTAGTGATCCTTTGAATCCACAGGAATTTGTGATTCACACCGATCATGAGTCCTTGAAACACTTGAAGGGCCAGCACAAGCTAAATAAAAGGCATGCACGATGGGTGGAGTACATTGAGATGTTCCCATACATCATCCGGTATAAGCAAGGTAAGGAGAATGTGGTCGCCGATGCATTTTCTCGCAGGTATGCATTACTCTCTACACTTGATGCAAAATTCCTTGGTTTTGAGCACACTAAAAATTTATACGTTGATGATCACGAATTTTGTGAGGAATACCGGGCATGTGAGAAAATTGGTAGTGGTAAGTTCTTTAGACTTGATGGATTCCTATTTCGAGAGAATAAGCTATGCGTGCCTAATTGTTCCTTGAGGGAGTTGTTAATGCAGGAATCTCATGGTGGGGGATTAATGGGACATTTTGGAGTTGCAAAGACTTTAGCCGTCTTGCAAGAACACTTCTATTGGCCTCACATGAAAAGAGATGTTGAGAGAATTTGTGGTAGATGTATCACATGTAGGCAAGCTAAATCCAGAGTGCAGCCCAATGGTTTGTATACTCTTTTACCAATTCCTAGTGAGCCATGGATTGATATTTCAACGGACTTTGTGTTAGGATTGCCTAGCACTAAGCGTGGGAGAGATTCAATTTTTGTGGTTGTGGATAGATTCTCTAAGATGGCACACTTCATTCCTTGTCACAAAACGGATGATGCTTCGCATGTTGCTGACTTGTTCTTGGGAGAGATTGTGAGATTACATGGCATGCCAAGAACAATTGTTTCAGATCGAGATGCTAAGTTCCTGAGCTATTTTTGGAAGACCTTGTGGTGTAAGCTAGGTACTAAGCTATTACTTTCTACTACTTGTCATCCACAAACTGATGGTCAAACTGAAGTAGTAAATAGGACTTTGTCTACTTTATTGAGGGCAATCATTAAAAAGAACATCAAAACATGGGAAGAATGTTTACCATATGTTGAGTTTGCTTATAACCGATCCATTCTTTCTGCTACTAAATTTTCACCATTTGAAATTGTGTATGGATTTAATCCTTTAACCCCATTGGATTTTGTCTGAGCATATTAATTTAGATGGCAAGAAGAAATCTGACTTTGTCAAGCAGATTCATGAGAAAGCAAGACTCAACATTGAGCGAAGAACGGAGCAATACGCAAAACAAGCCAACAAGGGACGTCACAAGCTGATTTTTGAACCCGGAGATTGGGTTTGGCTGCATAAGAGAAAAGAGAGATTTCCGGCACAAAGACGTTCCAAATTGCTTCCAAGGGGAGATGGTCCTTTCCAAGTCCTGGAGCGCATCAATGACAACGCCTACAAGCTAGATTTACCTAGTGAGTACAATGTAAGTGGTACTTTTAATGTTACTGATTTGAGTCCTTTTGATGTAGGTGATGATTTGGGGGCAAATCCTTTTCAAGAGGAGGGGAATGATGCAAATCATAACACAACTTCAAGGGATTTAGTTCAAGTTCCAAGTGGGCCGGTTACGAGAGCACGAGCAAGGAAGTTTAAAGATGTACTCAATGGACTAATTCAAGAGGCATGGAATCAAGCAAGTTTGTGGAGGCCCATTGACCATGATCCACTTGGGCAACAAAGATTCATCAACATGATTCAAGTTGTAGAAAAATCCAGCTAGGGGCTAAGCCTAAGATTCAATTGGTTTTTTTGTTGTTATGCCTTTCAATTTGTTTAAATAATTTTTATTATTAGTTTAGAATAAGTGGGTTTGAGGATGCTTAGCCCACATATGACTTATTAATTTAGTCTTTATTTATTCCTACTTAGATTAGGATTTGTTTCCTTAATAGATTAGGATTTGTTTCCTTGTAAATGGCCAGCCTATAAATAGGCATTCAGATCAATGAAAATGGATCATCATTATTCAGCAAATTTTGAGAGTGTTTTCTCTTTGGTTCTTTGAAGAACTAAACGAACTTATCGGAATTCTCCGTGGCGTTCACCAACGACTTATCAAACGGGTTTCCACACCGTTTGTGGCATCTTCCTTTATACCGAGGTTCTTGTTTCACAAACAGCGAGTTGAGGTCTATATACCAAGGTTCTTGTTTGTTGTAAACAATGGGTCAAGGTTTACCATAAAATCTGATTGTTAAACGATCTTGGGTTCTTTTCATTGTTGGTTCTCGTTATTCTTGCGGGTACCACACCATTTGGTATCAAAGCCAAGGCTCGAGTTCAGGTTTGCCTATCACTTAAAACCTTTCTCTTCTTTATTCCATGTCCCTTTACCCCACTATTTGTTTCTGGTCAAAAAAAAAAAAAAAAAAAAGAGAAGAAAAAAAGAGCTAGAGAAAAAAAAAATCAGATTGTTTGTGTTTATCCATCGCCCAAAAAAAAAATTAAAATCAGATAGTTTGTATATCATCCATCTAGGGTCCAATAAGTCCGAAAAACCATCTCGCCCCAAAATCAGGTTTTTTTTTGGAAGTCTTGCAAATTTGTGCTTCCGAAAATCTAACCAGCTGTGTTCCTTGAATTCTTGCTCCTCAAACCTGAAATTCCTTGATGAGTTCTTGGTGAATTGTTGCTGGAAATTTTGAGAATTGTTTGTTTAGTTTCAGAAGAACTGAAAGAGAAATTATTGAGTGGGAAAAAAAGGCAAGAGTGGTGAGAACATTGGAGGGTAAAAAAAAAAAAAAAGCCATGTATTTTGAGTGAAACACGAGTGTAGAGTGACCCACATTCTTGCCTTTTTCCACTCGGTAATTTCTCTTTCACTGCTTCTGAAACTAAACAAACATTCTCAAAATTTTCAGTAACAATTCACCAAGAACTGGTCAAGGAATTTCAGGTTTGAAGGGCAAGAATTCAAGGAACACGGCTGATTAGATTTTCGGAAGCAAAAATTAGCAAAATTTCCAAAAAAATACCTGATTTTGGGATGAGGTAGTTTTCGAGCTTATTGGACCCAAGATGGATGATTTACAAACAATCTGACTTTTTATTTTGGGCAATGGATGAACACAAACAATCTAATCTAAAACAATTGTTCTAGGCATGCCATGTAATCTCATAATCTCTCTAAAGAACAAATCAGCCACATGTGAAGCGTCATCCGTTTTGTGACATGGAATAAAGTGTGCCATCTTAGAAAATCTCTCCCACGCTTAGTCCTAGGCAATCCTAACACAAAGTCCATTCAATTATAAATCCATGGCTCACTAGGAATTGGTAAAGGAGTATACAAACCATTTGGGCCGCACTCTTGATTTAGCTTGCCTACATGTGACACATCTACCACAAATTCTCTCCACATCTCTTTTCATGTGAGGCCAATAGAAGTGTTCTTGCAACACCGCTAAAGTCTTTGCAACACCAAAATGTCCCATTAATCCCTCACCATAAGATTCGTGCATTAACAACTCCCTCAAGGAACAATTAGGCAAGCATAACTTGTTCTCTCGCAACAGGAATCCATCAAGCAGAAAGAATTTACCACAACCAAATTTCTCACAAGCCCGGTACTTCGTGATCATCAGCATTTAAATTTTTAATGTACTCAAAACCAAGGAATTTTGCATCAAGTGTAGAGAGTAATGCATACCTGCAAGAAAGTGCATCGGTGACCACATTCTCCTTACCTAGCTTATATCGGATGACATATGGGAACGTCTCAATGTACTCCACCTATTGCGCATGCGTTTTATTTAGCTTGTGTTGGCCCTTCAACTGTTTCAAGGACTCATGATCGGTGTGAATCACGAATTCTTTAGGCCATAGGTAGTGTTGCCAAGTCTCTAAAGCTCAAACCAATGCATACAACTCCTAATCGTAAGTTGGGTAGTTTAAGGTTGCCCCACTTAGTTTCTCGCTGAAGTAAGCAATTGGTCGCCCTTCCTGCATAAGTACTGCTCCTATGCCAATACCTGAAGCATCACATTCAATCTCAAACGTTTCAAAACATTAGGTAAAGACAATAAGGGGGTGTTGGTCAGCTTCTCTTTGATTAATTGAAACGCCTTTTCTTGTTCTTCTCCCCATCTAAGTCCAACATTCTTCTTGATCACTTCGGTAAGTGGTGCGGCTATGCTACTAAAGTCCTTTTCGCTGATAGAAACTAGCAAGTCCATGAAAACTACGAATATTACTTTCACTTGTGGGACTCGGCCATTCTTGGATTGCACGTACCTTCTCTTCTTCAACCTGTATACCTTGTGCACTAACAACATATCCCAGAAATAAAAGCTTATAGGTATAAAAAGTACACTTCTTCAGATTAGCAAACAACGTTTCTTTCCTAAGCACATCTAAAATAGATTTTAAATGTATTACATGATCGTCCATGTTTTTGCCATAAATGAGTATATCATCAAAGTAGACAACAACAAATCTGCCTATAAATGCACGTAAAACATGATTCATAAGTCTCATAAAGGTGCTCGGAGCATTAGTTAATCCAAAGGGCAGAACTAACCATTCATACAAACCATATTTTGTTTTAGTGGCTGTTTTCCATTCGTCTCCTTCTTTATTCTAATATGATGATAACCACTCTTCAAGACAATCTTAGAAAATACACAAGATCCGTGCACATTCTCCACGTCCCATCCTTCTTAGGTACAACCAAAATCGGAACAGCGCATGGGCTCATGCTCTCCCTCACGTGCCCTTTCTCCAACAACTCACTTACCTGCCGTTGATGCTCCTTTGTCTCCTCGGGATTGCTCCTATGGCTGGTCGGTTTGGAATCGTCGCACCGGAAACTAAATCAATTTGATGTTCAATCCCTCGGATTGGTGGTAACGCATGTGGTGTTTGCTCAGGAAAGACATCCTCATACTCCTGCAAAAGAGAAACAACAGAACTAGGCAAAGCAAGGTCAAGTTCGTCGGTGTTTAAAAGTGCCTCTTTGTACAAAAGTACAATCATCGGCTGATTTGAAAACATGGCTCACTTAATCTCACTCACTTTTGCATAAAAATTCTTTTGTTTTTTCTCTGATTATTTTTCAATCGCCGAATTTTGATTTTCTTTTCCTCTCTCATTTTTCCTGGCCTCTCTCTGATTTTCACTCCTTTTCTTTTTCTTTGGTTCACTCTCTTTCTTTTGATCACTCTCTTTTTGATACCAAATGATGTGAACCCCAATAGTCTTGCTTTGAGACTCAACAATAGTATTGGAAATACAACCCAAGAAATCCAAATTCAGATCTATGGACGGAGAACATAAACCCGTTGAGAACTCGTTTCAAGAACCAAGATTATATTAAAATCCAGACCCATTGAAGAACCCTTCTCAAGAACCCAGATTATAGGGAGGAACGCCACATAGGTTGTGATTTACCTTTGATAAGTTCAAAAATTCAATCCAGAACAAGAGGAGTAAACTCAACTCAACTCACAATCAAAATTCATTATATATTGTCTCTGGCTCTTTTTTTTTTTTTCTTTTTGACTTCTTTCTGCCCTTTATTTTTTTTGACAACAACTAACTTTTTGTGGTAACATAATATGAATTTGTAATAAGTAGAACCAACAAAATTCGAGTGGAATGGGGTAAAGGAAATTCAGCTACACTAGGGTTTGTGAACCGAATTTTTAGGAACTAAAAGAACACAGAATAACGAAGAGAAATGTTTTAAGTGATAGGCAAACCTGAACTCGAGCCTTGGCTTTGATACCAAATGATATGAAACCCGCCAAGAATAATGAGAACCAAACAACGAAAACGAACCCAAGATCGTTGTACGATCAGATTTGATGCTAGACCTCGACCCGTTGTTTACCACAAACAAGAACGTTGGTATATAAACCTCAACCCACTGTTTGTGAAACAAGAACCTCGGTATAAAGGAAGACGCCACAAATGGTGTGGAAACCCGTTTGATAAGTCACTGGTGAACGGCACGAAAAATCCCTATATGTTCGTTTAGTTCTTCAAAGAACCGTAGAGAATAACACTCACAATTTGCTAAATAATAATCTGCCTTTTCATTGATTTGAATGCCTAGTTATAGGCTGGTCATTACAAGGATTAGTAAACTTCCTAAAATTAGCTATCCTATTTAAGAAATATCTCTTATTTGTTGGTAAAGAAATATCTCTTACTTTCCTAAGACTCTTGAAGGAAAAGAAAGACTTTCAGCCCTTTAATTGGCTGATCACATGCCTCAATAGAAAAAAGGAAAGTACTTGGCATAGAAGCCTTACAATTAAACCCCAAAAGTGTGAATAGTGCACGTACTATAGCATGAATAGTGCAGCACTACAGTAACTTTGAAAACCTTACTTCATAAGAAATAAAACATGTGGGCTAAGCTTCCTCAAGCCCACTTGTAATAATAATCCTTTTAAACAAATTGGTGGTGTTAATAACAACTGGCCAATTTAAGCCTAACCCTAGCTAGATTCTTCTAGAACTTGAATCATGTTGATGAATCTTTGTTGCCCAAGAGGATCATGGTCAATGGGCCTCCACGAACTTGCTTGATTTCATGCCTCTTGAATCAGTCCATTGAGTACCTCTTTAAACTTCCTTGCTCGTGCTCTCATAACCGGCCCAATTGGAACTTGAACTAAATCACTTGAAGTTGTGCTATGATTTGCATCAACCTTATCTTGAGCAATAAGGTGCATTCGGAGTGCTTTTGATGTGGCTTTGATATATGATCTCCTCCCTTCAAATAACGCATTCGGATCTTCATCGTTGAAGCATCATGACCGTGGAACATGTCGATATTTTTAAAGACTGAATGAAATTAGACAATTACAAAACATGACCTAACAATCTTCACTTTTGGCAATTTTGTGACAAAAAATACAAATAAAAAATTAAAATTACAACCGACAAATCATTGAACAAAATGAATTTTAAACAAATCTCAACACTAGTGGATAAGTTCTCATCTCTAAGTACTAGGACTATCTTCTAGATGTAGCTTTGAAGACCATGGTCCTTCACACCACCACAAAACCAATACATTGTGAAAAAGCATATTATGTATGATAAATATAACATAATCATAGTATGGAAATCACCAAGATAGGCATAGGGAATATTCATGTTCACATCATGCCAGTGTAAATCTGGAACATATGTAAGAACTACCCTGCTCAATGTGCTTGAGATCCTTTAGATATAGAATGACAATGCTCAACTAGTTCTTCCCTTTAGTTGGTGCTCACAAGTAAAATAATAAGTGAAAAATAGTTGAGTTCTTGCCTAGTTTGTAAATGTACTCCCCTCTTGAGTATCAGAATGAACTTCCCCTTAACTCTATTCACATGCAACTCACTAAGCCAGGTAAGAGAATATCTCCCTGAATTCTCCCATATGTACCCAAAATATTTTCTTCCTTTTTGTCTCAAAGCAAACCAATGACATATCATAACAATCAGGTAAAAAATCAAGTCATCCCAACATATTCTTTCCTATTTGTCACAAAATGTCAATCAAGGGACAAATCATAGCAAACGACATAGAGTCATGGTATAACAAAAGGGTATAAATACAATCCAACTAGCTAAAATAGGCATGCAAAGCAAGGAAAGGACAAAAAAGACATATAACTCAAAGTCTCACCTAATAAAGCATCAAGGAACAAGGACTAAGACTATGTCACAACAAACAAAAAATAGCAACACATGCAAAGTCAATAAGAAGGAAAAGTTAACAAGAAAAAGATAAAGTACTTTAAGTACATACAACGAATAAATAACTCTCATAAACTTCCATATGGTCCTATACTAAGTCTCCTAAGAAGCTCTTCTCGTAGCATCTCTCCGCCATTGTCACCGTCTCCACCATCCTATGATTGTATATCTAGCTCACCATTATCATCAATGAAGTTGATATTTTGAATTATCTGCCTGACACGCCTAAGTTCCCTCTGCATGGCTCTTTGACCTCTTGAAAGGTGCAATGTACTGTGCTGTATCTCTATACTGGACTGAACATGAAAAATGTTGGTATGAACCTTACCTAATGCAGTCATGATAGCAGTCCACTGGTCAAGTGAAGCTGGCTGCGGAGTCCTAGGTGGTGGTGCATGTGAGGTGCTAGCTCCTGTACGGCTCAGTTGTGGTGTACAACTCGATATTCTAGAGTCAATAGTAGTAGAATGAATGTCAGCCTCCATGTCATCGTCCTTTACCTCTATCTCCATGGGGTTAAAGAGTCTCACTCTGTCTCAGCAACTCCTTCCAAAAGGTCTCTTTGGTCTTAGTATTTAATTAGTCTCTAAAGCCGTCACACCCTTATCCAGACAAATTTGGGTGATAAAGATCCAAAAGGTAGGTCATCACTAATCCTACCCTCATCAAAGGGTCCCTAAATGACTCTAAATATAACCCTGGCAAACCAATCTGCACACCCATCCCAATAACATGTAAAAGGTAAGCTCATGCTTTAGGGAAGGTAGACACGTGTGAGTCTTCTGGTTAATATTGTATTTGATTATCAAATTAGTAATCTGCTACTCCCTATTCAAGTTCTAGTGGTACGACTTTTGTTGGTTCCATCCATCAGGATAAGGAGACACCATATAGCACGGATGCAACATCGTGGAGCTTGGATATATCATTCTTGGATCTTTGACGATATGAATCACGTGCTACCTAGGGTAGGTGTAGGCTGGTGACAATCAAGTTAGTGGAGAACTCGAGCAACACACATCAACGGTACGTCTGAAAATGCTTGCTGTATTCATTGGTGTTCCTAATGTGTGTATAGAACTCCCTCACTATATCTACCATTGTTGGCATATGAGTCACAAATATCTCAATCAACCTCGTGACTCAAAGTTCAAAGAGATAGTAGTGTTACCTTTGCAAAACAAGCCTCGAAGCAAACTATCTCCTATATGGCTCACAATACTGTGAGGTCTGGTTGTGGCTTCTCTCATTGGATGCATTACCTTTGCCTATTTTTCGGCTGTTGGTGGCTTTTCCCAAAAATAATTGGTGAAATTGTGCAAATATGAATGATAATATCGAATCAAAATTGAAATGCACTAAAACTCACTCAATAACTTGTTATAGCGCAAGAGAATGCTATCGGTGTCCACCAAGAGAGATGAGCTCGTGTTAGAAAAGAAAAAATATGAAGTGGAACTATCAAAAATCTTGTCTTTAAATCCTATTGGACCAAAATTGATACAGGTCGCTCAAGCAGTGTCAAGTGTCACTTGATAGCCCCCTGAAGTATCCAAAATTTTGTCTACTGTCCAGCCCATTTTCCCATTTCCAATCATTCAGTTGAGCCTCAGAATGCATGAATGGATGTATGTACAACTTAAATGCACATGCATGAATGAAATTGGATATAAATATAATGTAATTTCAAATTACAAATTAAAATGCACGATGTCTTTTTTCATGAAAATCACATATGTTCACATTTTAATGGTTCCATCCAAATTTCATCATCCCATAATTACTATAAGGTTTGTTGAAGAACATAGAACTCAATTTCATGCATCATAGAGTAATGTACCTTCACTTTAGTTCAATTCCACTTACACGTGTTCAAATTTTGATCAACTTTGACAAATTCAAGTGTAAAGTGTGTGAAACCAAGCTCTAACGTCATTAAGATTCTGTTTAGTTCAAATCAATAATAAAGCTCTACATGAAATCCTAATGCATCTTCCAAATGAATCTTTGATCAGTTAGTTAGTGTCCTAATCATTTTTATTTTAGACAACTCTCCATATCTTTTATTCCTTCTCCTCTTATGGCTTCAATTAGCATGATTGTGAATTTTGTACTTCATAAATATGCTTCTAAATGTGTTTAGCATGAGCTCTTTGAGTTTTAAAATTCATTAGTGAATTTGGCTCATTTGACATCTTTTAAGGGATTGAGGCTGTCGTTTAAACTAACAAGATTTGTAAGTATGATGGTAAATTGTTGGCATGTACTTGGTATTTGAATTTTTCAAAGGAAACACTATTCAAGCACGCTAGAATGAAAGAGACTATGGTTCATGGATCTTGTACTAAGATTTATGACCACTAAGTTCTGTATCCCCTAATATGACTCATAGCAATGTATATTCCAACTCTGATTCAAAGATGGAATCATTATAAGCAAACTAAAATGTGAATTACCATGATCAATAACAAATGAAAATAAACAAAAGAAAACCTTTTTCCAATATTTTTTGAAATTTTCAAGTATCATATAAACATAAAAATATGTGCAAACATGCAATAAACAAAGGAAAAATAGATCAATTAATCATAAATCCTAAAAAGAAAGTTAAACTTAACATCAAAACTCTTTTGGGTTTTTAAATTTATTTATTTTTTATTTTTCAAAATTTTAATATTTTTTGGTTTTTCTCATTAGAAAACAAATCAAAATATATACAATGTATGACCCCTGGGGTGTTTGATGCAATGCATGAATGATACACCTAGGTCAATACTACTCACCTCACCTACTTCTTAAGTGATTCACCTTATTGGAAGCACTCGAGGCATCAAACTTGTTTGAGACGCTGAGTATCTCAAAATCCTTCCTAGTCACCTACATTTGTTTTTACTTCCAAAAACTCGAGTTTAGTTGAGGAATGGGTAGATGACTAACTTTCTTCTCTCCAGAAGTCTGTAGATCAATCTTGATCTTGGGAATAAGGGCTCAATCTTGATCTTGGGAATAAGGGCTTTGTGCACTCTAGCATGTGTGCCTTTTGATGATGATGCATGGGTATGCGTAGACTCACTTGAACTTTCAAAAGGATTAGAAAAAATATAACTTGGTCATTTAAAGCCTTAGATTAGTGTACTAGATGCATGAGTTTCTTATTTAAGATTTCCTATTATGAATGCAATCTCCACTATAATAACCGTATTCACCACAAGTAAAACACACAAGTGATTTAAAAACCTTATTCCTTCCTTACCATTTTCTTTGTGTTTTGAAGACTTGTGTTCACTCGTGGGGGTGATGGGTTGGGGGATTACCCTTAATAAACACGGCCTTAGAAGAAATGGGGGTGGTGTTTCCATTTGTGTAGCCTGAGCTTCTTTTGTCACCCACACTCTTCCCTATAGAGTACTCTACAATCCATTAGTCCTCACGCTCAAGAAATCTCATTTGGTCTTGGAGGGACTTCTCCTTCTCAAGCCCACAAATATGAGCATTGGAATTTCCCACAAGGAGTGCTTTCTTATTATCATCAATTGATTTGAGCCTAGTGTTCAATGAAAGCAACTTCTTCTTTTGTTGGAGACACTCCTAATATAATGATTGTATGCAACTTGGAGTTCCTCAACACTCTCAGCCTTATTGTCACTAGTAGAAACTTCAATATCAAAGTCCATCTGCCTTTGTGGTAGGACTTGACTCATCTTCAACACTTGAAGTTTCTCCTTTTTTTAGTGGGGGGTGGGGGATGATTCAATGCAATCTGATCTGTTGAGCATAAATGGAGGTCCGATGACTCGGGCGCAAAAAGGATGAAGGAGGCATTGAACGGGCTGATTCAAGACGATTGTTAAAGTTCAACCATGGGGCATGATCCACCTGGGCAACGAAGATCCATCAACATGATTCAAGTTCTAGAAGATTCCGTCAAAAGGCTAAGCTTAAAATTGGCATGTTTAAAATTGGCTTTATTGTAAGACTTTCCTTATCTATTTAGGCGTGTGAGTTATTATGTTTAGGAAAGAAAGACTTTCCTGGTTTAATTAGGCATGTGATCAGCATATTAAAGGGTTGATTGTGTTTTTCTCTTTTAGGAAAGTAAGAGCTATTTCTTCACCAACAAGTAAGAGATATTTCTTTAACCAGTAAGCATTGTAAAAGACAGAATATTTTTATGAGGATTGTGAGGTTTCTACCTTATTGTTCTTCTAAGAACTATTTCAAGAACTTATAAAGAATTAATATTTATTGTAGTGTTCATCGAATTATTTCTCAATCTTGAGTGTGGCGTCTTTCTCTTGAACTTTTAACCTTGGGCTCTTGCTTCTTGCAAACATTGGGTCTGGGTTCTTGGTTCTTATAATCTGATTTGTGAACGTTCTTTGGGAGTCTTCAATCAATTTGTCGTGGGTTCTTGAATTCGTTTATGGGTTCGCATCAGTTGGTATCAGAGCACTCAGGTCTTGTTTTTTCTCAAATCAGGTTGGTTATCTTTGTTTTGTGCGCATATAATCTGTCCAAGTTAGGTTTCTTGCTGCTGTTTGGTGATTCCTTTTCTGTTTACTCTCATCAAAAAAAAAATTAGGGTTTTTTTTTTATCCTTCTCTTTTTTCTGCGTAATTATTCTGCGATTTGGGGCGTGACTTGCTGCTAAAGTTTCAGTTGTTATAATTTTAATATCAATTAGGGTCGCATAATATGGGCAGAATTGAATACATAACTTGCATGTGAATCGATTCTGAAGTCTGCTACCCAAATGTGAGTAGTTTGTCTCTTTTGTGATCTGATATCCAAAAAAAAAAAAGGAAGAAAAAAAAGGAAAGAATCAAATTGAGACTAATCAGTTTGCTTTAGGGCTGATTTGTGTTGAGATTTGAACCAGAATAATCAACACGCATTTGTTATCCCAAAACAACTCATCCTATTGAATTTAACCCCATTCTTGATCCATTTGTTGCTTTTGAATCATTGCTTTGCTTAGTTTTCGCTGAATTTTTTTTCTTTGCTTTTTTTTGTGTTTCTTTGTTTCATTTTCATGTTATCGTTGTTGTTCTCTATTTTTCATTGTTAATTCTGGTCCTTCCTTCAATATTTGTGTCTTATTTTTTGTTAGGTTGTTGTGCGTTGTGGGAACGGTTGGTTTTTGGTTGAGTTTTTAGTAGTTTGTGAAAGAATGACAAAGCTGAAACATTTTAGTGGTAAAAGGCTGAATGTGTGAGCTTATCTTAAGAAAAGCCAATACAAGTGTAAATGTGAGGGTTGAGTGACATTGAAACGAGTGAAACACGTGAGGGAATGTTTGAGAGGCTATTTCTAACATTTTTTTTTCAGGTTATAAAACATGACTTCCAAGGATAAATGAGTAGTTGAGGAGGATGGTACTGATGTGTTGTTCACACTTTGGGCTATGCAACAACTGTTCGAACATATGAATTCAAGGTTTGATGACATGAGAAATCAATTAGAGGAACAAGCAAATGTAATTAATCTGTTGAGAACGAATGAGGGAAGGAGAGATGACGGACATGATAGGCGTGAGGCACCAATTGAGAGGAGGTAGGATAGGCATCATCAAAACATTAACGAAGATGATGAGTGGGATCTTAGAGATTACTTTGTAGAGGTAGCTGATGCGAACCCCAACCGATTTGCTTTGAGACCCAACAACAATATTGGAAAAACAACCCAAGAAAGCCAAACTTAGGTTTATGGATGGAGAATCTAAACCCGTTGAGAACTCGTTTCAAGAACCTAGATTATATTAAAAACTTGACCCATTGAAGAACCCGTCTCAAGAACCCAGATTACAAAGAGGAACGCCACAAAGGTTGTGATTTACCTATGGTAAGTTCACAAGTTCAATCAAGAACAAGAGAAGTAAACTCAACTCAAAATTAAATTTCAAAATTGTCTACCATATTGTCTCCCCCCTTGAAGTGGCTGGTTACATCCTTTAAATACCCTTCCCAAAACATGATCAAACCTTAGACTAAAATTTGTGACCCTTTCTCTCAAAAATGCCCTTCAATGAATAGTGTCGTGGTAATGTAGCATGAATAGTGTTATGCTACAGTAACTTCTAAAAACCTAGTTCAAATAAAATAATAACTTCCTAATAAGCCTTGGCCAAAATACAAGGCCTTCGCAAAACCCTATGTCGTAAGAAATAAGACATATGTGGGCCAAGCATCCTCAAGCCAACTTATTCTAAAATAATAATAAAAATCCTTTAAACAAAATGAAAGCCTTAACAACAAAAGGTCCTATCTCTAAGTCATGTGTTCATGTCTTCCACAGCTTGGATCAAGTGGCTCATCCCAGGTGGATTGCACCAATCCTTGAGAACCCATCTTGAAAGTTGGGCCCTTGCTAGCTTCATCGCAGGTGGATTGCACCAATCCTTGAGAGCCCATCTTGAAAGTTGGGCCCTTTCTAGCTTCATCGCAGGTGGATTGCACCAATCCTTGCGTTGCTTCCTTTAGCTTCTTGGCTCTTAATCTTGTAATTGGCCCATCTAGAACTTGCAAAGGATCTTTAAGAGTAGGCCCATCTAGGTTCTCATTAGTGGCAGAGGTGGTCGTGGAGGTGTTAGAGATGTTTGACGGAGAGATGGGAATTGGGTAGCATTAAGATGAAAATCCCAGCCTTCCAAGGCAAGAATGATCCGGAGGTTTATTTAGAGTGGGAAAAGAAAGTGGAGTTATTGTGATTGCCATCAATATTCAGAGGGGAAGAAGGTGAAAGTAGCTGCAGTGGATTTTATTGGTTCTGCAGTAGTATGATCAGTTAGTGATGAATAGGAGGAGGAATATAAAGCATTCGGTTGATACTTGGGATGAGATGAAAAGGTTTTGTCCCTTCTCATTATTATAGGGACTTGTTTCAAAGGTTGCAGGGGTTGACTCAGAGGGCCAGGAGTGTTGAGGAGTATTATAAGGAGATGGAGATAGCAATGATTCGAGCCAATGTAGAGGAGGACCGAGAGGCGACCATGGCACGATTTTTGCATGGTTAGAACCAAGATGTTCAAAATGTAGTTGAGCTGCAGCATTATGTGGAGATGGAGGATATGCTACACATGGCGATGAAGGTTGAGAGGCAACTCAAACGGAAGGGTTCTACTTGGTTTGGGAAAAATTCGGGTTCTTCATCCTCTAGGAAACCGAATTCTAGTTGGAGAAATAAGGAAGAGAAATCAGATTCCAAGCGTAAAGTTGAAGCTTCCAACAGAGGCCAATATCTAGAGGCTAACAAGGAGCAAGGTAAATCTGATTCTCAAACTTTAAGAAATAGGGATACAAAGTGCTTTAAGTGTTTGGGCAGGGGGCACATTGCATCTCAATGTCCAGATAAACGTGCTATGATTTTGAAACTGAAAGTGAATCTGATGACTATGTGGAGAGTAAGGAGAGTGAAGGAGAGGAATATCCAATTGAGGGTGAATTTTGGTCATGAGGCGTGCCTTGAATGCACAAGTGAAGGAGGAGGACAACGAGGCACAACACGACAACATCTTTCATACTTGCTGCCATATCAACAATAAGTTATGTAGTGTTATCATTGATGGTGGGAGTTGTGCTAAAGTTGGTAATACCTTGTTTGTTGAGAAACTTAATTTGCCTACTATTAAGCACCCTAATCCCCATAAGTTGTACTGGTTGAATGAATATGGGGAGGTTAAGGTGAAAAGGCAGGTATTAGTTTCATTCTCCATTGCGTGTTATGTTGATGAGGGTGTTGTGTGATGTAGTTCCAATGCATGCAGGTTATTTACTTTTGGGACGTCCTTGGCAGTTTGTTAGGCAAGTTATGCATGATGGATATAGAAACAGATATTCTTTTGTAATGCATGGCAAACCTGTAACACTTATATCGTTAACACCTAAACAGGTGCATGATGATCAAATGAGATTAAAAAGTGAGTTTGAGGGGAGAAAAGAGACTGATAATGAAAAAAAAAGAGGGAAATAGAGTGAAAGTGAAAAAAAATGAGGAAAAAACAGAGAGGCTATTGAATCTTCGAGGATTGAAAAGAGTGAGAGTTCACAAAAGCATGAGAGGAAAAATGTGAGTTTCTATGCAAAAGAACGAGAGGTTAAGGGAGCTTTTTATTTTGGGTAGCCGATGATTATACTTGTATACAAGGAGGCCTTATTGAATACTAACGAGCTTAACCCTACTTTGCCTAGTGTTGTTGATTCTCTTTTGCAGGAGTTCGGTAATGTTTTCCCCGAGGAAATCCAAAATGGCTAGCCACCAGTTAGAGAGATTGAACATTAGATTGATTTCATTCCTTGTGCATTGATTCTCAGTCGTCCAGCTTATAGGAGTAATCCTGAGGAGACGAAGGAGCTTCAAAGGCAAGTTAAGGAGCTGATGTCGAAGGGTCATGTAAGGGAGAGCTTGAGTCCTTCTGCAGATCCAGCGTTACTTGTGCCTAAAAAGGATGGGACTTGGATGGTGTGCACCAATTGCCGCACCATGAATAAAATAACGGTAAAGTATCATCATCCCATTTGAAGACTTGATGACATGTTAGATGAATTGCATGGAGCTTGTTTGTTTTCGTAAAATTGATCTGAAATCTAGTTACCATCAAATTAGGATGAGAGAAGGTGATGAATGGAAAACAGCATTTAAGACTAAATATGTTGTATATGAATGGTTGGTAATGCCTTTTGGCTTAACCAATGCACCTAATACATTTGTGTCTTCAATGAACCATGTGTTTCCGTGCTTTTATTGGTAAATACGTTGTCATTTATTTCGATGATATCTTGATTTAGAGTAAGTGCTTACAGGAGCATGTTGAACATTTGAGGCTTGTGTTTCTTTGCGTAATGCTCAGTTATTTGCTAACATCAAGAAATGTTCATTTTACACTAGTTAGATTGTTTTCTTAGGATATGTTGTTAGTGCTAAGGTCATTGAGGTTGATGAGGAGAAGGCTAAGGCCATTCGAGAATTGCCTACACCTAAAACCATTGCTGAGGTACGCAGCTTTCATTGTCTTGCTAGTTTTTATAGAAGGTTTGTAAAGGATTTTAGCACCATAGCTACACCATTGACTGAAATCGTTACGAAAAACGTAGGTTTTAAATAGGGAAGGGACCAAGAAGTTGCTTTTAATTTGATTAAAGAAAAACTTAGTCCTGCACCTTTACTTGCTTTGCCTAACTTTTCTCAAACTTTTGAAGTTGAGTGTGATGCCTCATGTATTGGAATTAGAGCTGTTTTAATGCAGGGAAGTCGTCCTCTAGCTTATTTCGGTGAGAAGCTAAATGGGGCAGCCCTGAATTACCCGACTTTTTATAAGGATATTTATGCATTAGTGAGGGCGTTAGAGACTTGACAATATTATCTTTGGCCCAAAGAGTTTGTCAACAACACTGATCATGAGTCTTTGAAACATTTGAAAGGTCAAGGTAAGCTGAATAAATGCCATGCTAAATGGGTTGAATTCATTGAGACATTCCCTTACGTTATCAAATACAAGATGGGGAAAGAGAATGTGGTTGCTGATGCATTATCTTGAAGGTATGCTTTAGTTTCCACTTTAAATGCAAAGTTGCTGGGTTTTGAGTACATTAAGGATTTATGTGCAATTGATTGTGAATTTGCTAATGTGTTTGTTGCTTGTGACAGTTCGAGTTTTGGTAAGTTTTATAGGCATGATGGATCCCTGTTTCAAGAGAATCGATTGTGTGTGCCTTGATGCGTAAGTTATTAGTTAGAGAAGCACATGCGGATAGTTTAATGGGGCACTTTGGTGTTAGAAAAACCTTAGATGTGTTAGTTGAACACTTTTGTCTGGCCACATATGAAACGAGATTTTGAGCGAATTTGTGAAAAATGTGTTGCTTGTAAAAAGGCTAAGTCTAATGTTCACCCCATGGTTTGTATAATCCCTTACCTATACCTAGTTCAACTTGGGTAGATATCTCCATGGATTTTGTGTCAGGTTTACCTAGGACAAAACGAGGATGGGATTCTGTGTTTGTTGTTGTTGACAAATTTTCAAAGATGGCACATTTCATTGCATGTCATAAGGCCGATGATGATAGCAATGTAGCTGATTTGTTCTTTAGAGAGGTGGTGCGTTTACATGGAGTACCTCAAAGCATTGTGGCTGATCATGATGGTAAGTTTTTGAGCTATTTCTGGAAGACGTTGTGGGGTAAGCTTGGTACTAAATTACTCTTTTTCTACTACTTGCCATCCACAAATAGATGGGCAAACTGATGTAACTAATCGTACTCTTTCTACTTTATTGCGTGCTGTCATTGGTAAGAATTTACAAACTTGGGAGGATTGTTTGCCTCATGTCGAATTTGCTGATAATCATAGTGTGCATTATGCTACTAATTATTCCCTTTCAAAATTGTCTATGATTTTAATCCTTTAACTCCATTAGATTTGATGCCTTTACCTATTGATGAGTGTGCTAATTTAGATGGAGAAGGAAAGGCTGAATTGGTGAAGCAAATGCATGAGAAAGTTAGATTGCACATTGAGAGGTGAACGAAGCAATATGGTACTCAAGCTAGTAAGGGGCGTAAGAAGGTGGTCTTTGACCCTGGAGATTGGGTTTGGGTGCATATGTGAAACGAGCGCTTTCCCTCACACAGGCGTTCTAAGTTATAGCCTAGAATAGATGGGCCTTTTCAAGTGGTGGCATAAATAAATGATAACGCTTACAATCTAGATCTTTCTGGTGAGTATAGTGTTAGTGCTACTTTTAATGTTACTTATTTTTCTCCTTTTATTGCAGATGACAAAGATTCTAGGACAAATCCTTTTGAACAGAGGGTGAATGATGCAATGCAATCTGATCCGTTGCGCACAAATGGAGGTCCTATGACTCGGGCAAGAGCAAAAAGGATGAAGGAAGCATTGAATGGGCTGATTCAAGACATATGGACTGATTGTGCAATTCAAGCACGGAGCATGTGAGTTATTCTTTTTAGGACATATAAAGCCCTTTAAAATTGGCATGTTTAAATTTGATCTAATTGTAAGACTTTCCTTATCTATTTAGGCGTGTGAGTTATTATTTTTAGGAAAGAAAGACTTTCCTAGTTTAATTAGGCATGTGATCAGCATATTAAAGGGCTAATTGTGTTTTTTTCTTTTAGGAAACAAGAGTTTGGGAAAGTAAGAGCAATTTCTTTACCAGCAAGAGATATTTCTTTACCCACAAGTAAGAAATATTTCTTCACCAGCAAGTAAGGGACATTTCTTAAATAGGATAAGCTTTAGGAAGTTTTCTTTCTAATAACCAGCCTATAAATAGGTGTTCAAAGCATTGTATAAGGCAGAATATTTTTTATGAGTATTGTGAGGAACAAATAAATTAAACAAGTGAAAAATAAACAAAGAAAATAGGTGACTTCTTGTGAAGTTTGTGCATGTACTCCCCCTCACATATTCCCAAGCACTAAACCTACTTATATTCTCCCTTTTTGTCACAAAGTGCAAAGATACAAGTAGAACAAGAAAATAAAAAAAAATCATGGTATAAAAGTGGTAATTATTCAAAGCACATAAAACATTGTTAGTTAAAATGGAACAAATGAAGGACAAAGATGGAATATAACTCTTATGTTAATAAAAATAACCATCAAAGCTAAGCACTAGGAGTGTGATGCAATTCATAGCACAACTTCAAGGGATTTAGTTCAAGTTCCAATTGGGCCAGCTATGAGAGCACGAGCAAGGAAGTTTAAAGAGGTACTCAATGGACTGATTCAAGGGGCATGGAATCAAGCAAGTTCGTGGAGGCCCATTGACCATGGTCCAATTGGGCCACAAAGATTCATCAACATGATTCAAGTTTTAGAAGATCCAACTAGGGGCTAAGGCTAATCTTAAATTGGCCTGTTATTGTTAATGCCTCCAATTTGTTTAAAATATTGTTATTATCAGTGGGCTTGAGGATGCTTAGCCCACATGTTTTATTTCTTATGAAATAGGGTTTTCGAAGTTATTATAGCTCCGCACTGTTCACGGTACAGTAACATCGCACTATTCACTCTTTTTCTATTTAGGCATGTGATCAGCCAATGAAAGGGCTGAATGTCTTTCTTTTTCCTCAAGAGTCTTAGGAAAGTAAGAGATATTTCATTACCAACAAGTAAGAGATATTTCTTAAATGAGATAGCTATTTTAGGAAGTTTCCTAATCCTTGTAATGACCAGCCTATAAATAGGCATTCAAATCAATGAAAAGGCAGATTATTATTCAGCAAATTGTGAGAGAATTATTCTCTACGGTTTTTTGAAGATCTCAACAAACTTATCGGGATTTTTCATGGCGTTCACCAGCGACTTATCAAACGGGTTTCCACACCGTTCATGGTGTCTTCCTTTATACCGAGGTTCTTGTTTCACAAATAGTGGGTTGAGGTCTATATACCAAGGTTCTTGTTTATCGTAAACAACGGGTCGAGGTCTAGCATCAAATCTGATCGTAAAACGATCTTGGGTTCCTTTTCGTTGTCGGTTCTCGTTATTCTTAGCGGGTTTTCACATCAGAGTGTGTCACAAAAAGGAAAAATCAACAAATAAAAAAATAGAGTACTTTAATACAAGACCGTGAATATATAAAACACTCTCAAATCTCTCATATTGTCCTGTACTAAATCTCCAATAGATCAATTGGTTATTCCACCTCTACAATAATCACCATCACATCACATGGCACTCCCTTATGCTCATCCTCATCCTGATCAATGAATCCAATATTCTGTAGCATGTAGTTGAGTCGTCTCATCTCCTAATGCATCAACCTTTGGTCACTCTCAATCTCGAGAACTCTCTCATCAAAAGAATCAGGCCAAACCCAACCACAAGCGAAAATCTATTTTTTTGAAAATTTTTAATTAAATAATTTTAAGAACTTTGGTTAAAATAAAATGTCGAATTGAGGCGTTTCAGAACGAGTTACGTGGAACGGGGTCCTAGATTCATCAAGGGGAAAAGGATCATTTTGCACCCTTGCCCCTCCACTATAAATACAGTTCCCTTAGTATAAAATTATTAGTATTTGGCCTGGAGATAGAGCAGTACACATTCAAGGAGGAAAAATGAAGAAAAACCCTAGGTTCTTAAAGCTTCAAGCCACCAAAACACATTCCTAGGCCAAGATTCTTGCAAGATTTCCTTCTAAGAAGTTGTTCCTCTCAACAAGGGCTATATTCTCCCTGATCGGTTTGGCTATACAACGAACACAAATCTCTTGGTTTGAGAAAAATCATTTTACGTATGATATTTTGCTAAGTTAGGAATAGATTTAAATTTTATTGCCTTTCTATGTGTTGATTGAATGATTTAGGTATTTACTTGATGTTGTAAAATCACTTAGGTGGTGGTTGCTTTGAAAAATTAGAGTTTGTAGTTTAAGTACTTTTGTGTTCTTTGAATTTCTTGACAATTTATGAAGGTGTACCTTGTATATGTGTTGGATTATTATATTCTAACTTATGTTCATATAGAGAAACTCTTGTGGTTTGAGGGTTATGATTTATCCCATGAGTTGGTAGTTTGTGTATTTGTCTTTTCCTTGAAAAATTGTGAAAGTAATGAACATGAAACTTGATCATTTGTTTAATCCATTAAATGGTGCTTCACATTCATGTAGATAAGGTGTTTGATGAAATGTTTCATAGAATTCACTTTGAGAAAAATCAAGGCATCTTGGCATACATGAATCCTTGGAAGATATTGTGGGTTGAGCACTTGGTGCTATGCATTATGAGGGTGTAGATCCTATGGTAAAAAAACCCAAAATCTAGCCAATGACAGTACTTGTGGGCTGACGGGGGCGAACCATGTTGCGAGACATGGGTGACATACAGTTGCATTGGTGTGTCATGCATATTGACATTGCATAGCATTGAGGATTACGGGTTGTAGCTTTTAAAATGTACACTTGCAAATGCAACGCCTTAAATTTGTTTCTAGTGTTAGCACTTTGTCATACCAACAGTTGAGCTGACCCATTCGTGGGATATCATATTACAAATGACGTTCTTGGTACTTGAGACTTTAGGAAGTCTTAAAAGAAGGAGGAAAAGGGACTTGAATGGATATTTGGCCCTTGGGGGATATTTTGTATGTATGGGCAGAAGCCCAAATGACTTGTATTTCAATTTGGAAAAGTAATGGATTATCAACCTTGGGTCATTTCAAAGTATAAGGGTGTAAACCCAATTGATATGTAGGATATCTTTATTTAATTAGTATCATATGTGTATATTGAGACAACTAGATATGTATGTTGAAAACGAATGATGTATATTTAATTTACATGGATTGTGGCCACCGACTGCTACCGATAAAATAACTTTTTGTTTAGGACCTATCGGTAGAACAATTTCTACCGATAGGTCCTAAACAAAAAGTTATTTTACCAGTAGTTGTGAAGAGCTACCAGTTCAATGGAGACAAAGTGTAGTTCTACCCATAGATTGTTTTTTTACTTCCTAACGTTAAGTTAGTGTTTTTTGCTATGAGGAATATTTTGGAAAACTAATCTGTTGGGATTTAAAAGGGTTGTGATTGTTGGATTAAATAAGGGGATTTTCAATAGATGTTCTCCTATAAATACCCAAGCCAATCAAAGGAGAAGGGAGACCAAAAAATCATCATTCAATTAATCGTTCTTTAGACATTCTTCTTCCTAGGTTTAGAATTAGGGTTTCTCCTTTTCATTCCGGTTCTTTAATTCTTGTAAGGCCACTACTTTCAATTCTTTTTTGTGAATGATTTACATTCTTTGCAATTTAATTTAAGGTAATTTCTTTTACTTGCAATTTCAATTCAAGTTTATTTCTTTTCCATTTACAATCATGTTTTCTTCAATAGCTTTTGGTTTCAATTCCACAATGAGTGAGTAGTTGTTTTTCGGTTTCATTGGATGAAGGAGTCTCATCCATGAATGGGGATTTTGACCTAAATTAGAATAAGCAAAAAAATGAATTATTTGGTTGGTTGAATAATTAAAGTTGAAAACGCATTCGATATGTATATCTTCTTGCTTACCCACAGACAGTTAAATTTGATATGGATAATTCTTGGAATCACTGCCATTGATGTAAATAGAATTCTTTCAAAATTAGGTCTGTCAATTTAAATGCACAATTATTATTTTCAAGGAGTGCTAACTGAACATGCCCTGCTGGAGTGCGTTTGAGTACAATCTTGAGTGACTTATAAAGTTTGGGTAAAAATATTTGGTTACTGTGAGATGAATTTTGCCAATTAACCGGTCTTTTTTTTAATTGTTATTCCTTGTTGATAATTCCTTCAACCAATCTACCAAAAATTCAAAGTTTTTTCTTTTCTTTGCATAGCAACTTTTTGAACCATTCGTTTTCCTTGAGGAGGCTACCTTTATAAATCGACGATGTTACAACACAATAATCTTCCTGCGCTTGAGAAACCTTTTATATTTAAGTCACCTTTGAGACACAAACATTTTTGGGGAAGGCCTTTTTTTTTTTTCAAAAGGGTGATTTGGACAAGCATCAGACAAGTCTTGTGATTTACATCATGAGCTCAGGTACATTGTACTTGACTTTTAATTTGTTGTTCTTGTGTTGTCTTCAGTTTTAGTTCTTGCATGTGGGCAAGAGACACTATTCATAATAGATTTATAAGACTCGACCCCAAAAACACTTTTGAAATGGAAAGTTTAAATAATGAAAATCCATAGAATGTGGGGAACCAGTGAAACAATTTTCCACTTGTTCCTCCTATTCGCAATCCTAGGAATGTTAGAGATAATGTCCCATCGGTTGCTCCTGTGAGGATGATGAGAGAATACCTCCAACCCACTTGCTCCTCCACACCTTCTTGTATACTTTTATTGGTGCAAGCACAAAAAATTTATAGTTAAACTAGGAATGCCACAACTGCTTCCACAATTTCATTGTGTGGATAAGGATAACCCCTACATCCATTTTAATGAAGTTGAGGAGGTGGTTAGCACATTCCTTGAGAAAAATGTGTGCGAAGAGGTAGGGGAGGATGAAATTAATCCCATTGTCTTTGAAAGACAAGGCAAAAACCTGGATGAACGCTCTTAAGCCTGAACCATGGGTACTTGGGCTGATTTACAGAAAGAGTTTAATGAGATCATAATATTGCATATTTGAGGTCTCATAAAATTTATCATAGCTATGTTAGTTATCTATTTCATTTATTTTTTAGTTAAGTTTTTGTGTTTTATAGGGATTTTTAGTGTTTGCATGAAAATTGATGTAAAGACGAGGTTTTACATTCATTTAGATGCCATGAAAACTTTTTGAAATAAGTTGGGCAAGAGAGGGATGGAGCCAGGAGCATTGTAATCATAATTAGGAAAAAGGCCAATTCTACTAATAGGTCTTCTACCAATTCAATAGTGCACAAAAATAAGGTTCTACCAACAGTAGTTGATTCCTACTAGTAGAAGTTAAACTGAGGCCTTTGCTACTAGTAGGTTAATACAGTTCTACCAATAGGCCTTAAACAAAGAGCTATTCCTACCAATAGCTATGAAGAGCTAATAGTTTACCAAAGATAGAGAGCAGTTTTATCTATAGGTCGAATTATGCTTCCTACTGGGTTCATCTGTATTATAATTTGACGATAACTCCTCTTTCCATCCTTTGATAGATTGAATATTCAAAGATACCTTCTAACGTCTTCCAAGAATTTATTTGGAGGAAAAAGAGAAAAATTAGGAAGGGATTTTAACTGGCTAAATCTTAGAGATATTCTAGGATATATCTTCAAAGATTTTCTAGGAATAAGAGATAGATACTGATATCTTTGTGTACCCAACAGGGTCTTTGGCAGCAAAATTCACTTGGGGATAATCAATCTTAGACTACTTAGGCCTCTCATAGCTCAAGTAATTAGCTATTGAAGTTGGAGCCACATCTATCAATTTCCCTGGACTTCATCCTCATCACCAACAAATCAACATCCACCAAGGACAAACCCAAATAAAAATCACGAGAAAGTGACAAGATGTGGACCTCAATAGGCTTAAAGAAAAACTCTAAACCACATTCCACAATAGACCGTACCGTCGAATTCTCACCTAGGCTCTTTGCATCCACCATTCCTTCACACATTAGCCCCATTTTCTCAATCAACTCCTTATTACCCAGATTTCTTTTTCTTATTGGGCACAAGAGTGTCATCCTCCTCCTTACTCCCTAAATCAACCACCATTAGCCTTTTACCCTTGGCCCTTGCCATCGTCGTGTTAGTCGAAACTTTCCCACCAGGAAAACCTATGGCCTTGGCTTGAGTGTCCTTTGTTCTTTGATGAGAGCCAAGGTGGGCCTACTCTTAAAGATCCTTGGCATGTCCAGATGGGCCAATTACAAGATCAAGAGCTAAGAAGATCAAGGAAGCAATGCAAGGATTGGTGGGATGAAGCTAGCAAGAGCCCAACACTCAAGATGGGCTTGAAAGAAGGAGAACCAATTTTGATCCACTTGATCCAAGGTATGGAAGACATGAAGACATGACTTAGAGATAGGGGTTTTGGCTGTTAAGGCTTTCAATTTGTTTAAAGAATTTTTATTATTAGTTTAGAATAAGTGGGTTTGAAAATGCTTAGCCCACACATGTTTCATTTCTTATGAACTCTGGTTTTCATAGTTACTGTAGCGGCACACTATTCACGCTACAGTAACTACGCACTATTCTTTCTTTTTAAGCTCTAATTGTAAGGCTTGTAAGCCAAGTACTTTCCTTATTCTATTTAGGCATGTGATCAGCCAATTAAAGGGCTGAATGCCTTTCTTTTTCTTCAAGAGTTTTAGGAAACTAAGAGATATTTCTTTCCCAACAAGTAAGAGATATTTCTTAAATAGGATAGCTATTTTAGGAAGTTTCCTTATCCTTGTAATGGCCAGCCTATAAATAGGTGTTCTATCAATGAAATAGGGGAGACAATATAGAATGAATTTTGATTGTGAGTTGAGTTGAGTTTACTCCTCTTGTTCTTGATTGAACTTTTGAACATATCAAAGGTAAATCACAACCTTTGTGGCGTTCCACGTTGCAATTTGGGTTCTTGAGACGGGTTCTTCAACGGGTCTAGATTTTAATATAATCTAGGTTCTTGAAACGAGATCTCAACGGGTCTAGATTCTCCATCCATAGACCTGAATTTGGCTTTCTTGGGTTGTTTTTCCAATATTGTTGTTGGGTCTCAAAGCAAGACTACTGGGATTCACATCATTTGGTATCAAAGCAAGGTTTCCAATTAGGTCATATCCTATCCTTTTATTTTGTGCATAATTGATTATAGGGCTTCATTGTTCTCGGGTTACAAAAAAAAAAATTTCATTGTTCAAGGGTTTGAGTTATTGTTAGGGTTTTGTCAATTGTTTACTATCTAGTTTGTGATCAAATCAGTTGGTTGAAAAAAAAAATTAGTCAAAAAAAATTAGAAGAAAAAAAAAGAGCAGAAAGAAAAAAGTAGAGAAAATTCTGAATATTTTTTTCTTTTCCTGCTACTGTCAATGTTTCTGATATTTCTATTTAAGATGTGGGCGAAGATTCGAGGACGAATCTTTTTGAGGAAAGGACGAATGATGAGTGCCAAGGTGGGCCTACTCTTAAAGAACCTTGGCAGTATAGAATGAATTTTGATTGTGAGTTGAGTTGAGTTTACTCCTCTTATTCTTGATTGAACTTTTGAACTTATAAAAGGTAAATCACAACCTTTGTGGCGTTCCTCCTTGTAATTTGGGTTCTTGAGACGGGTTCTTCAACAGGTCTAGGTTTTAATATAATCTAGGTTTTTGAAACGAGATCTCAACGAGTCAAGATTCTACACCCATAGACCTGAATTTGGCCTTCTTGGGTTGTATTTCCAATATTGTTGTTGTGTAAGGCCCCAATTTTTTTCCTTCTTTCGGAGACGTTAATTGATATAAAAACACCCAAATAAAAATAATATAGCACTAATCGTCCCAATAAAATTTTATTTATCAACATTATCTCCCAATACAAATAAATCTGTGAATATAAATAAATCTCTCAGCCGGATTAAAACATCAATTACATTGACATCTCCTCGTCTTTACTACTCTGATTATCTCGTTCCGATCTTTTCTCTAAAATCAACCTGAAAATATTAAATAAAGCGGGAAAGTATACAATATGATGAGGAAAAATATGCTCAAGGACATTGAATAACAAATAATCGAGTATCACAAAGTATCTCAATCAACAGATACAAATAACATATTTGCATATCACACATCATGCAGAATCTTAAAACCGAACTGACACCTCACCAATCATCCCACCTCAACCCGATCCCACGGGTGTCTTGGTTGACGATGCACCGGCTATTGGCTGTCACGATCCCGTCTCAATATCCGCAGAACAGGATTAATGAGATCAAAATATTCAATGATATTCAATCAAAATTCCAATAAAATGATAGCACAAGTTGGAATACAAATCAAAGGATAATCAAAGAAATACTCTTTGCAAAGAGATTTACAGAGAGCATATTGTATACCACCCCGTACCTCAGAATCATTATTTGAATTCGATAACTCTGATTTTCGTTTCATTCTTCTTATTTTCGGGTAGCCCTATACTTCCCATTTTCCTCTTCTTTGTTTCCGCCAGACAACTCCCCGTCTGCCCCTCAGTTTATCTTTCAAGACCTCATCCACTTTCTTTTATTTTTGGCTATCTTTATATGCTAGGAAGGTGGGACGTCTTCTGCCAAATTAATTGGCAAGTGATAAAAAAATCTTTCCACGACTTTTTCTACAATATATTCAATGCTAGCTGAAATCCCATTTTGTTATTCTTTCTCTCTCTTTATTTGTCTTGTCTCTCTTTTTTTTTTCAAAGTCTTCACGTGGGTGAAGACCAAAGAAGTATAAATGTTAAGATATTTATACTTTACTCCCCTTTATTTCACTTATTATGTATATCAACCACAAAACTTAACTATTCCTTATACTTTCACATCAAAACTCATAATATTTTACCCTTAAATTACTTCTAAAAATTTGGGATCTCACATGTTGGGTCTCAAAGCAAGTCGATTGGGGTGCCAAGCTGGGCCTACTCTTAAAGATCATTGGCATGTCCAGATGGGCAAATTACAAGATCAAGAGCCAAGAAGATCAAGGAAGCAAATGCAAGGATTGGTGGAATGAAGCTAACAAGAGCCCAACACTCAAGATGGGCTTGAAAGAAGGGGAACCAATTTTGATCCACTTGATCCAAGGTATGGAAGACATGACTTAGAGATAAGGCCTTTTGTTGTTAAGGCTTTCAATTTGTTTAAAGAATTTTTATAATTAGTTTAGAATAAGTGGGTTTGAGGATGTTTAGCCTACACATGTTTTATTTCTTATGAACTAGAGTTTTCGTAGTTACTATAGTGGCGCACTATTCATGCAACAGTAACCGGACACTATTCTTTCTTTTTAGGGTGAAATTGTAAGACCTGTATGTCATGTACTTTCGTTATTCTATTTAGGCATGTGATCTGCCAATTAAAGGGTTGAATGCCTTTCTTTTTCTTCAAGAGTTTTAGGAAAGTCGAAGATATTTCTTTACCAACAAGTAAGAGATATTTCTTAAATTGGATAGCTGTTTTAGGAAGTTTCATAATCCTTGTAATGGCCAGCCTATAAATTGGTGTTCTATCAATGAAATAGGGGAGACAATATAGAATGAATTTTGATTGTTAGTTGAGTTGAGTTTACTCCTCTTGTTCTTGATTGAATGTTTGAACTTATCAAAGGTAAATCACAACCTTTTTGGCGTTCCTCATTGTAATCTGGGTTCTTGAGAAGTGTTCTTCAATGGGTCTAGATTTTAATATAATCTAGGTTCTTGAAACGAGTTATCAACAGGTTTAGGTTGTCCATCCATAGACCTGAATTTGGTTTTCTAGGGTTGTACTTCCAATATTGTTGTTGGGTCTAAAAGCAAGGCTATTGGGTTTCACATCATTTGGTATCAGAGCAAGGTTTCTAATCAGGTCATATCCTATCCTTTTTATTGCTTGCATAATTAAGTCTAGGGCTTCTTTGTTCTGGGGTTACAAAAAGAAAAGAAAAGGGGTGAAAATCAGAGGGAGGCCAAGAAAAATGAGAGAGAAAAAGAAGATCAAAATGCGGCCATTGAAAAAAAATCAGAGAGAAAACAAAAGAATTTTTATGCAAAAGTGGGTGAGATTAAGCGAGCCATGTTTTCAAATCAGCCAATGATCGAACTTTTGTACAAAGAGGCACTTTTAAACACAAACGAACTTTTGGCACTTTTAAGCTAATGCACATGAGGGAGAGCAATTGCCCATGCGCAGTTTCAGTTCTACTTGTACCTAAGAAGGACGGGACGTGGAGAATGTGTGCTGAATGTCGGGCCATCAACAACATAACGGTAAATCGTTGTCATCCTATTCCTCTCTTAGATGATATGTTAGATGAGCTACATGGATCTTGTGTATTTTCTAAGATTGACTTAAGGAGGAGTGGTTATCATCAGATTAGAATAAAGGAAGGAGATGAATGGAAAGCAGCCTTTAAAACATGTGTGGGCTAAGCATCCTAAATTCCACTTTTTCTAAACATTTAATAAAATTTCTTTAAACAAATTGAAAGCCTTAACAACAAAAACACCTATCTCTAAGTCATGTCTTCATGTCTTTTATACTTTGGATCAAGTGGATCAAAATTGGTTCTCCTTCTTTCAAGCCTATCTTGAGTGTTGGGCTCTTTCTAGCTTCATCCCACCAATCTTTGCATTGCTTCCTTGATCTTCTTGGCTCTTGATCTTGTAATTGGCCCAACTGGACATGCCAAGGATTTTCAAGAGTAGGCCCACCTTGACTCTTTCTCCTTAGGATGTGGGCGAAGATTCGAGGACGAATCTTTTTGAAAAAGGGGGAATGATGAGAGCCAAGGTGGGCCTACTCTTAAAGATCCTTGGCATGTCCAGATGGGCAAATTACAAGATCAAAAGCCAAGAAGATCTAGGAAACAACGCAAGGATTGGTGGGATGAAGCTAGCAAGAGCCCAACACTCAAGATGGGCTTGAAAGAAGGGGAACCAATTTTGATCCACTTGATCCAAGCTATGGAAGACATGACTTAGAGATAAGGCCTTTTGTTGTTAAGGCTTTCAATTTGTTTAAAGAATTTTTACTATTAGTTTAGAATAAGTGGGTTTGAGGATCCTTAGCCGACACATGTTTTATTTCTTATGAACTAGGGTTGTCGTAGTTACTATAGCACCCCACTGTTCACGCTACAGTAACCACGCACTATTCACTCTTTTTAGGGTCTAATTGTAAGGCTTGTATGCCTAGTACTTTCCTTTTCTTTTTCTTTGGTTAACTCTCTTTCATTTGTTTACTCTCTTTCTTTTGATCACTCTCTTTTTGCAATCTCACTTGATCCTCACAAACTTGCTGCGATGTCAATGGTACAAGAATGATTGATCGTTGATTAATCACAAAAGAATATTTCTTCGTAAAGCCATCATGCTTCACATGTCTATCAAACTGCCTTGGACGCCCTAGCAATAGGTGTTCCGCTTGCATTAGTACTATATCACACAACACTTAATCTTCCTACTTACCAATTCGGAATGCAACTAACACCTACTTGTTCACCCTTATCTCACCACTATCATTTAACCATTGCAACTTATACGGTTTAGGGTGCTTCAACACTGGTAGTCCTAATTTCTCCACCATAATTGTGCTTCCAACATTACAACCACCAGCATCAATAATCACACTACACACCTTGTCCTTGATGTAGCACCTAGTATGAAAGATGTTCTCCTGTTGCACTTCATCAACCTCTTTGGCATGTACAATCAATGCTCTCCTTGCCCCCAATGTCAATGCATCAGGGGCTAAATATTCCTCCTTAGGATCGTCCTCCAATGGTGGCATGTCATCGGTGTCGGAATCTTCATTGTCAGTCACAATTTCACCATTGTCTTGCGACACCAAGACCTACTTGTTTGGACATTGACTTGCTATATGTCCCCTACATTGACACCATGAAGTGTTAGTTTTACCTTGAGGAATGTGGCTGGTTTTTGCGGACTTGGGCTCTACTTTGGACGTTGGTGACTTGTCGTGTTGCTTAGTATAACTTGGTTTCCAAGAGGTAGAACTAGAGTTATGGGCTGCACTTGACCACCCCCCCTCTTGAGCTGTTGCTCCACTTTGATGGCCATGTGCACCATGTCTTCCAACTCCACATAATGCTGCATCTCTACCTTATCTAGGATTTCCTGATTTAATACAAGTAAAAACCTAGCCATAGTAGCCTCTCGATCCTCCTCTGCATTAGCTTGGATCATAGCAATCTCCATCTCCTTGTAGTAATCATCCACGCTCTGGCTTCCCTGTGTAACACCTTGTAGTATTTTGTACAACTCTCAGTAGTAGTAGCTTGGAATGAACCGCTTTCTCATCACCGTTTTCATCTCCTCCCATGTCTCCATTGGACGTTCTCTATTTTGCCTCTGGTTTATAACAAGCTCATCCCACCAAGTAATAGCATAGTCAAAAAACTCTATCACGGCTAATTATATCTTCTTTCCTTCGGAATAGTTATGGCAGTCAAATACGAACTCCATCTTTTTCTCCCACTCAAGAAATGCTTCACGATCAGATCTACCTTGAAATGATGGAATCTTCATCTTAATACCACCCAAGTTGTTATCTTCCCCGATTTCTAACTTCTCTAAACCGCCCTCCATGTCTCCTATTACTAACAACAGAATTTTGATCAACTTCTTCATCAAAACCAGCCCCATAAGGCTCTTCATCCTCAATGCTTACTTCCCTCGGCTGAACTCTTTCCCTTCTATGCACATTAGGAACGTTTTGTGGCTGCCTCTCAAGTGTTTTCTCCATCTGATCTATCCGTTCATGAACTTGCTCTAGTTCCAACTTCGTCAAACGCCTCATCTTACTCATCATGGCCTCCATAAACAATTTTGGGTCAGCAAGATCTGTATCATTGTTGTGAGACATGATTGCTGCAAAACAAAATTAGAAAAAAAAACAAAAAATAAAAAAATAAAAGAACCTCACAATTCTCTCCCTTACGTGTTTACACTCAAGAATGTGGATCACTCTACACTCGTGTTTCACTCAAAATATATGGCTTTTTTTTACCCTCCAATGTTCTCACCACTCTTGCCTTTTTCCACTCGATAATTTCTCTTTCAGTCCTTCTGAAACTAAACAAACAATTCTCAAAATTTCTAGCAACAATTCACCAAGAACTCATCAGGGAATTTCAAATTTGAGGTGCAATAATTCAAGGAACACGGCTGATTAGATTTTCGGAAGCAAAAATTAGCAAGATTTCCAAAAAATACCTGATTTGGGGGTGAGGTGGTCTTTTGGATTATTGGACCCAAGATAGATGATTTACAAACAATCTGATTTTTATTTGGGGTGACGGATGAACACAAACAATTTGACTTCTTTTTTTTTTTTTTGGGCGATGGATGAACACAAACAATCTGTGTTTTTTTTTTTTTAACCAGCAACTAACTTTTTGTAGTAACATAATATGAGTTTGAAATAAGTAGAACCAACAAAATACGAGCGAAATGGGCTAATGGAAAATCAGCTACAGTAGAGTATGTGAACCGAATTTTTAGGAACTAAAAGAACACAGAATATCGAACAGAAAAGGAACAAGGAATAACGAAGAGAAAGGTTTTAAGTGATAGGCAAACCTGAACTCGAGCCTTGGCTTTGATACCAAATGATGTGAACCCCAGTCGCCTGGATTTGAGACCTAACAACAATATTGGAAATACAACCCAAGAAAGCCAAATTCAGGTCTATGGATGGAGAATCTAGACCCGTTGAGATCTCGTTTCAAGAACCTAGATTATATTAAAATCTAGACCCGTTGAAGAACCCGTCTCAAGAACCCAAATTGCAACGAGGAACGCCACAAAGGTTGTGATTTACCTTTGATATGTTCAAAAGTTCAATCAAGAACAAGAGGAGTAAACTCAACTCAACTCACAATCAAAATTCATTCTATATTGTCTCCCCTATTTCATTGATAGAACACCTATTTATAGGCTGGCCATTACAAGGATAAGGAAACTTCCTAAAATAGCTATCCTAGTTAAGAAATATCTCTTAGTTGTTGGTAAAGAAATATCTCTTAGTTTCCTAAAACTCTTGAAGAAAAAGAAAGGCATTCAGCCCTTTAATTGGCTGATCACATGCCTAAATAGAAAAAGAAAAGTACCTGGCATACAAGCATTACAATTAGACGCTAAAAAGAGTGAATAGTGCACTGCTACAGTAACTACGAAAACCCTAATTCAAAAGAAATAAAACATGTGTGGGCTAAGCATCCTCAAACCCACTTATTCTAAACTAATAATAAAAATTCTTTAAACAAATTGAAAGCCTTAATAACCAAAGGCCATATATCTAAGTCATGTCTTCATATCTTATCATAGCTTGGATCAAGTGGATCAAAATTGGTTCTCCTTTTTTCAAGCCTTTCTTGAGTGTTGAGCTCTTGCTACCTTCATCCCGCCAATCCCTGCATTGCTTCCTTGATTTTGTAATTGGCCCATCTGGACATGCCAAGGATCTTTAAGAGTAGGCCCACCTTGGCTCTCCTCATTCCCCCTTTCCTCGAAAAGATTCGTCCTCGAATCTTCGCCCACATCCTAAGGAGAAAGATCAGAAACATTGACGGTAGCAAGAAAAGAAAAAAAATTCAGAATTTTCTTTTTTTTTTCTGCCCTTTTTTTTTCTTCTGTTTTTTTTTTTTTGACGATTTTTTTTTCCACCAACTGATTTGATCACAAACTAGATAGTAAACAATTGACAAAACCCTCACAATAAATCAAACCCTTGAACAATGAAATTTTTTTTTTTTTTTTGTAACCCCATAACAATGAAGCCCTAGAATCTATTATGCAAGAAATAAAAGGATAGGATATGACCTGATTGGAGACCTTGCTCTAATACCAAATGATGTGAACCCCAATAGTCTTGCTTTGAGATCCAACAACAATATTGGAAGTACAACCCAAGAAAGCCAAATTCAAGGCTACGGATGGAGAATCTAAACCCGTTGAAAATGTAGTGGCATACATCTTATTGCATTATTCATTAGCCAAAGTCTCTTTCACCTAGCATGTTTGGATAGTGTTTCCCTTTGAATTTGTCATAGACCAAGTACACGCATGTCATTCACCATCACACTTAAAATTGTGATTTTTTTGAAACATTAATGATCTTCAATGACTCTAAGTGTCAGTAATAGGTGAATACGTGGCTAAAGCTTAGTTAATTGTACATTGCTCAATTGTTAAGCTCATGGAGTTCATGCTAATCTTGATTAGAAGCATACTTAAAAAGTATAGAATTCAGAATCATCTTAATTGAAGTCATAGAGTAGAAGGGATAAAACTAAAGGGGGGTTTCCAAAAAGAAAATCATCAGGACACTTACTGACCCGGTCATCGATTCAGTTAGACAATGTATTATATTTCATGTGGGGCTGATTAATGGTTTAAACAAAGTGGAATTCTAATTGTGTTAGAGTTTGGTTTCACACACATTACACTTGAATTTGTCCAAGTTGAATAAAACTTGAACACGTGTGAGTGAAATTGAACCAAGTGAGCGGTTGAGTACACAATATTACATAATTTTATGTCTAAAATCAATCACTTTAGCTTTGCTTGGTAGTTATATAATTTATTTTAGTCAAGTTTGTGTTTTATGAGGAATCTGTGTATTTCTAGTGATGTTTTACGTTCATTTAGATGTTTTGGGGAACTTAGGAAGTGAGCTAGACAATCCAGATATTGAACTAGGAGCTTCACAATGAAGTGGCAAAAAAGGACTGGTTATACCGGTAGGACTTGTATCAGTTCACCAATCAATATATAGAGGTTCTATTGGTGAAATATATACTTCTACTAGTTCATCCTAGAGAGAAAGTTTTCAACCGGTTCAAACCTAATGTTATATTGTTTTATCTACAGTATAAACAAACACAGAGCACTTCTACCAGTTCAACTTATTTTCTACTGGTAGATTGTGGACAGAAGGCCATTGTACCGGTTCATCCTTGCCTTTGTACCAGTAGATCAGAGTTTAAACTCATTGAGGAGTCTTATTTGGAAATTTTGATTGACTAAATATTGTGAGAGACACATAAAGAAAAAGGAGAGAGGATCTTTGGAGGAGATTGGCTGAACCCTTTTAGCTGATTTATTCTCAATAAAATAAGTAGTAGGTTTGGGTATGTCCTTCCTTGGTTTTTATTGGCTAGGATCCATTGCCTTTACACATTTTTTAGAGGCTAGGGCATCAATCCATCTTTAGCATTTTTTCCTTGGATGATTTCTTCTTCTGGCCACTGCTCTTCTTCATCGTTTTACTTAGGGAAACAGGAATAGGCATGGGTCTTAATAATCATAGTACTTCTGATTTCTCTTTCTTGTCATCGATTTAAATTATTGTTTTCAATATAATTCTTAGTTTTTTTTTCAATTACCAAGTCTTTTATAATTGTTTTCAATTATATGTATGATATGTCTGAGTAGTGCTTGATCCAAAAAGGTGCACCCAAGTGCAAATGGTATAGTGTAATAATACTAGGTGAAGTTTGAGTTCGATCCACAAGTATTGTTTCGGGATCAGGTATTGTTTATATACACTAAAATATTATATCTATGCAATTGTGTTTTATCTTAGTTGATGTCCATCATCAGTGTAATCAATTGTAAATATAATTTTGAAAACCAGAATTTGATTGGTATGAAAATATGAATTTAAGAACTAGTATTGCAGAATCACATGGAATTAGAAGAATTACCCATATCAAGAAATCAATCTAGTTAATGAGTAATCAAATAAGTATATAGAGCACAATACTTTGATTAGAAATCATTCATTCACTCGATAACAAAAAAGATAATGTAAAACCTAGGTAAATTTAAAATTTTAAGAAAAAGGGCAAAACAGTAATTTGCTGCTACAGTACGAGCTAAATACCCAATTTTTTCTACAACTCAGATGACGAAACAAACCTTACCATTCGATTCGTCTCACAAAATTTAGTTACCCAGACTTTCGTTGAATTTTGAGATAATCAAATTTTTTACATTTTACGAGGCGATCGGGTGTCGAGTGACCTCAAAAACGACCCCGAAAATAAAATTTCAAAAATTTTATAATAATTGAAAGAAAGTTCGTATAAAAATATTTTAAGCTCGAATCGAGACAAAATTTAATCGTTTCAGAGGGAAACAGACCCGAGAATAGGGAACGCGTGGCACGACGTGGACCAAGCAATCAATGGTATAAATAGGATACAAAAATCTCATTTTTCTCCACACATCTCTGCTGGGTTTTAATGTTGGAAGATAAGAGAGGGAAGAGAGGAAAAAAGAGAGAAAGCTCCACCTTCTCTCTCAACGATCGAATTCCGCTAGTCGGAATCCTTCAAATGAAATATTAAAGTTGATCTACGCGATGAGGGCTACACAACCATACCAAAAAGGATTAATTTCATCGAAGATTCAAACACAGGATTTTGAGGGAAATCAAGGTTTGAGCTTGGGTTGAGTTCTTGAAGGCTTTTCTACCATTGTTTTACACTTCAAGAGGTAGGATTATGTGAAATGGGTAGGTTGTTAGATATATTTTAACACTTGCCTACTGTAGTTGATTTAATGAAAATGGGTCAATTAAATTCTAGTATTAATTGGTAATTAGACATTGCTAGCTTGTGATTTCTTGGAAGTTTTGATAATTGAGTATGTAGAAATCACTTAATATGATTTCTTGAGTTATGTGATGAATTTGGGTGTTCAATATGATTACATGATTTGGTGCCTTGAAGGTTTTTGATTAAATGCCTATGTGAAATTAAGTGTGTTATTGCATAGATTATGTATAACATACTTGGGAAAATTGTAGTTGAAATGAATATGTTGATATATTGACATTGTGATTAATTATGGTAATTATATACTTTTGATATAAATTGCCATGAAATATGTAGATACGTCGTTAAATTGGTCCATATGGCATTCATAGCATATTGGACATGATATGGACATTGCAATTATACATTACATTGCATATGTAAGGAAACATCACATTTTTTAGGTGTATGTGTGCATGGTTGTCATCAAACACCACACTTGGTGGATGATGGGTGGGTTTGGTAAATGATGCAAATCATAACACAACTTTAAGGGATTTAGTTCAAGTTCCAAGTGGGCCGGTTACGAGAGCACGAGCAAGGAAGTTTAAAGACGTACTCAATGGACTAATTCAAGAGGCATGGAATCAAGCAAGTTTGTGGAGGCCCATTGACCATGATCCACTTGGGCAACAAAGATTCATCAACATGATTCAAGTTCTAGAAGAATCCAACTAGGGGCTAAGACTAAGATTCAATTGTCTTATTATTTTATTTGAACTAGGGTTTAAAATAAGTACTACAGCATGGTACTGTTCATGCTACAGTACCATGACACTATTCACTCAAGGGCATTTTTGAGAGAAAGGGTCACAAATTTAGTCTTTATTTATTCCTATTTAGATTAGGATTTCTTTCCTTAATAGATTAGGATTTGTTTCCTTGCAAATGGCCAGCCTATAAATAGGCATTCAATCAATGAAATAGGGGGGGGAAACAATATATAATGAATTTTGATTGTGAGTTGAGTTGAGTTTACTCCTCTTGTTCTTGATTGAACTTTTGAACTTATCAAAGGTAAATCACAACCTTTGTGGCGTTCCTCGTAATTTGGGTTCTTGAGACGTGTTCTTCAACGGGTCTAGATTTTAATATAATCTAGGTTCTTGAAACGAGATCTCAGTGGGTCTAGATTTTCCATCCATAGACTTGAGTTTGGCTTTCTTGGGTTGTATTTCCAATATTGTTGTTGGGTCTCAAAGCAGGACTATTGGGGTTCACATCATTACATATGTGGGCTAAGCATCGTCAAACCCACTTATTCTAAACTAATAATAAAAATTCTTTAAACAAATTGAAAGGCTTAGCAAAAAAAGGCCGTATCTCTAAGTCATGTCTTCATGTCTTCCACAGCTTGGATCAAGTGGATCAAAATTGGTTTGGTTCTCCTTCTTTCAAGCCCATCTTGAGTGTTGGGCTCTTGCTAGCTTCATCCCAAGTGGATTGCACCAATCCTTGCATTGCTTCCTTGATCTTCTTGGCTCTTGATCTTATAATTGGCCCATCTGGACATGCAAAGGATCTTTAAGAGTAGCCCCACCTTGGCCCTCATCATACCCCCTTTCCTCAAAAATATTCGTCCTCGAATCTTCGCCCATATCTTAAGGAGAAAGATCAGAAACATTGACGATAGCCGAAAAAACAAAGAAAAAAAATTCTAATTTTCTCTTCTTTTTTTTTTCTTCTGGTTTTTTTTTTCTTGGACGAATTTTTTTTTTCACCAACTGATTTGATCACAAACTAGAAAGTAAACAATTGAAAAAACCCTAACAATAACTCGAACCCTAGAATAATGAAAAAAAAAAAATTTGGCAGCCACACAAAACTCTAAGAATTTCAGTAGCTTTTTTTTTGTAACCCTAGAACAATGAAACCCTAGAATCAATTATGCAAGAAATAAAAGGATAGGATATGACCTGATTGGAAACCTTGCAAATCCTAATCTACTAAGGAAACAAATCCTAATCTACTAAGCTGTTCATGCTACAGTAACCCGTGACACTATTCAGTCTCAAGGGCATTTTTGAGAGAAACGGTCACAAATTTAGTCTTTATTTATTCCTATTTAGATTAGGATTTGTTTCCTTAATAGATTTGGATTTGTTAAGGAAACAAATCCTAATCTAAATAGGAAAAAATAAAGACTAAAATTTGTAACCCTTTCTCTCAAAAATGCCCTTGAGTGAATAGTGTCACGATTACTGTAGCATCAACAGTACCATGCTGTAGTACTTATTCTAAACCCTAGTTGAAATAAAATAATAAGACATATATAGGCTAAGCATCCTCAAACCCACTTATTCTAAACTAATAATAAAAATTATTTAAACAAATTGAAAGGCTTAACAACAAAAAAACCAATTGAATCTTAGCCTTAGCCCCTAGCTGGATTCTTCTAGAACTTGAATCAAGTGGATCAAAATTGGTCTCCTTCTTTCAAGCCCATCTTGAGTGTTGGGCTCTTCCTACCTTCATCCCAAGCGGATTCACCAATCTTTGCATTGCTTTCTTGATCTTGTAATTGACCCATCTAGACTTGCAAAGGATCTTTAGGAATAGGCCCACCTTGGCTTTCATCATTGCAAGTCTAGATGGGCCAATTACAAGATCAAGAAAGCAATGCAAGGATTGGTGAATCCGCTTGGGATGAAGGTAGCAAGAGCCCAACACTCAAGATGGGCTTGAAAGAAGGAGAACCAATTTTGATCCACTTGATTCAAGTTCTAGAAGAATCTAGCTAGGGGCTAAGGCTAAGATTCAATTGGTTTTTTTGTTGTTAAGCCTTTCAATTTGTTTAAATAATTTTTATTATTAGTTTAGAATAAGTGGGTTTGAGGATGCTTAGCCCACATATGTCTTATTATTTTATTTGAACTAGGGTTTGAATAAGTACTACAGCATAGTACTGTTCATGCTACAGTAATCGTGACACTATTCACTCAATGGCATTTTTGAGAGAAAGGGTTACAAATTTTACTCTTTATTTATTCCTATTTAGATTAGGATTTGTTTCCACAGTAGATTAGGATTTGTTTCCTTAGTAGGTTAGGATTTGTTTCCTTGTAATGGCTAGCCTATAAATAGGTGTTCTATCAATGAAATAGGGGACAATAAACAATGAATTTTGATTGTGAGTTGAGTTGAGTTTACTCCTCTTGTTCTTGATTGAACTTTTGAACTTATCAAAGGTAAATCACAACCTTTGTGGCATTCCACCTTGTAATTTGGGTTCGTGAGACAGGTTCTTCAATGGGTCTAGATTTTAATATAATCTAGGTTCTTGAAACAAGATCTCAACGGGTCTAGATTCTCCATCCATAGACTTGAGTTTGGCTTTCTTGGGTTGTATTTCCAATATTGTTGCAAGAATAACGAGAACCAACAACGAAAAGAACCCAAGATCGTTTAACGATCAGATTTTATGGTAAACCTTGAGGCATTGTTTACAACAAACAAGAACCATGGTATATAGACCTCAACCCGCTGTTTGTGAAACAAGAACCGCGGTATAAAGGAAGACGCCACAAACGGTGCGGAAACCCGTTTGATAAGTCGTTGGTGAACGCCACGGAGAATTCCGATAAGTTCGTTTAGTTCTTCAAAGAACCAAAGAGAAAACACTCTCAAAATTTGCTGAATAAAAAATGATCCCAATTTTCATTGATCTGAATGCCTATTTATAGGCTGGCCATTTACAAGGAAACAAATCCTAATCTATTAAGGAAACAAATCCTAATCTATTAAGGAAACAAATCCTAATCTAAATAGGAATAAATAAAGACTAAATTTGTGACCCTTTCTCTCAAAAATGCCCTTGAGTGAATAGTGTCACGGTTACTGTAGCATGAACAGTACCATGCTGTAGTACTTATTCTAAACCCTAGTTCAAATAAAATAATAAGACATATGTGGGCTAAGACAATTGAATCTTAGCCTTAGCCCCTAGCTGGATTCTTCTAAAACTTGAATCATGTTGATGAATATTTGTTGTCCAAGTGGATCATGGTCAATGGGCCTCCACAAACTTGCTTGATTCCATGCCTCTTGAATTAGTCCATTGAGTACGTCTTTAAACTTCCTTGCTCGTGCTCTCGTAACCGGCCCACTTGGAACTTGAACTAAATCCCTTGAAGTTGTGTTATGATTTGCATCATTCCCCTCCTCTTGAAAAGGATTTGCCTTCAAATCATCACCTACATCAAAAGGACTCAAATCTGTAACATTAAAAGTAGCACTTACATTGTACTCATCAGGTAAATCTAGCTTGTAGGCGTTGTCATTGATGCGCTCCAGGACTTGGAAAGGACCATTTCCCCTTGGAAGCAATTTGGAACGTCTTTGCACCGGAACTCTCTCTTTTCTCATATGCAGCCAAACCCAATCTCCGGGTTCAAAAATCAGATTGTGATGTCCCTTGTTGGCTTGTTTTGCGTATTGCTCCGTTCTTCGCTCAATGTTGAGTCTTGCTTTCTCATGAATCTGCTTGACAAAGTCAGCTTACTTCTTGCCATCTCAATTAATATGCTCACACAAAGGTAAAGGAGATAAATCCAACGGGGTTAAAGGATTAAATCCATTCACAATTTCAAATGGTGAAAATTTAGTAGCAGAATGAATGGATCGGTTATAAGGAAACTCAACATGTGGTAAACATTCTTCCCATGTTTTGATGTTCTTTTTAATCAAAACCTTTCTCTTCTTTATTCCTTGTCCCTTTACCACACCATTTGTTTCTGTAAAAAAAAAAAAAAAAAAGAGAGAGAAGAAAAAAAGAGCCAGAGACAAAAAAAAAAAAAAAAGAAAAGAAGCCAGATTGTTTGTGTTTATCCATCGCCCAAAAAAAAAAATCAGATAGTTTGTAAATCATCCATCTAGGGTCGAATAAGTCCGAAAACCATCTCGCCCCAAAATCAGGTTTTTTTGGAAGTCTTGCAAATTTGTGCTTTCGAAAATCTAACCAGCTGTGTTCCATGAATTCTTGCTCCTCAAACCTGAAATTCCTTGATGAGTTCTTGGTGAATTGTTGCTGGAAATTTTGAGAATTGTTTGTTTAGTTTCAGAAGAACTAAAAGAGAAATTATTGAGTGGGAAAAAAGGCAAGAGTGGTGAGAACATTGGAGGGTAAAAAAAAAAAAAGGGCCATGTATTTTGAGTGAAACACGAGTGTAGAGTGATCCACATTCTTGAGTGTAAACATGTAAGGGAGAGAATTGTGAGGTTCTTTTATTATTATTATTTTTTTTTTTTGTTTCTAACTCTGTTTTGTACCAATCATGTCTCACAAAAATGATACGGATCTTGCTGACACAAAATTGTTTATGGAGGCCATGATGAGTGAGATGAGGCGTGTGATGAAGTTGGAACTAGAGCAAGTTCTTGAACGGATAGATCAGATTGAGAAAACACAAGAGAGGCAGCCACAAAACATCCCTAATGTGCAGAGAAGGGAAAGAGTTCAACCAAGGGAAGTAAGGGAAGAAGATGAAGAGCCTTATGGGGCTGGTTTTGATGAAGAAGATGATCAGAATTCCGTTGTTAGGAGACATGTAGGGCGGTTTAGAGAAGCTAGGAACCGGGAATATAACAACTTGGGTGGTATTAAGATGAAAATTCCATCCTTTCAAGGTAGATCCAATCCTGAAGCATACCTTGAGTGAGAGAAGAAGATGGAGTTCATATTTGACTGCTATAACTATTATGATGCAAACAAGGTAAAATTAGCGGTGATTTAGTTTTCTGACTATGCTATTATTTGATGGGATCAGCTTGTTATAAACCGGAGACGAAAAAGAGAACGTCCAATAGAGACATGGGAGGAGATGAAAGCGGTGATGAGAAAGCGGTTCATTCCAAGCACTACTATCGAGAGTTGGACAAAAAACTACAAGGTCTTAGACATGGAAGCCGGAGTGTGGAGGATTACTATAAGGAGATGGAGATTGCTATGATCCGAGCTAATGTAGAGGAAGATCGAGAGGCTACCATGGCTAGGTTCTTACTTGGATTAAACCGGGAAATCCAAGATAAGGTGGAGATGCAGCATTAAGTGGAGTTGGAAGATATGGTGAACATGGCCATCAAAGTGGAGCAACAACTCAAGAGGGGGGGTGGGTCACGTGCAGCCCATAACTCTAGTTCTAATTCTTGGAAATCGAGTTATACCAAGCAACTAGACAAGTCACCAACGTCCAAAGCCGAGCCCAAGCCCGCGAACACCAGACACATTCCTCAAGGTAAAATCGACTCTTCTACCTCTAGGAATCGTGACATTAAATGTTTTAAATGTCAAGGCAGGGGACACATAGCAAGTCAATGTCCAAACAAACAGGTCATGGTGTTGCAAGGCAATGGTGAAATTGTGACCGACGAAGAAGATTCTGACACCGATGGCATGCCACCATTGGAGGACGTTCCCGAGGAGGAATATTTAGCCCCTGATGCATTGACATTGGTGGCAAGGAGAGCATTGAGCGCACATGCGAAGGAGGTTGATGAAGTGCAGCGGGATAACATCTTCCACACTAGGTGCTACATCAAAGACAAGGTGTGTAGTGTAATTATTGATGGTGGTAGTTGTACTAATGTTGCAAGCACAATTATGGTGGAGAAGTTGGGATTACCCGTGTTGAAGCACCCTAAACCATATAAGTTGCAATGGTTGAATGATAGTGGTGAGATAAGGGTGAACAAACAGGTGTTGGTTGCATTTCGAATTGGTAAGTACGAAGATGAAGTGTTGTGTGAAGTAGTACCGATGCAAGTTGGACACTTATTGCTAGGGCGTCCATGGCAGTTTGATAGGCATGTGAAGCATGATGGCTTTACAAACAAATACTCCTTTGTGCTTAATCAACGATCAATCACTCTTGTACCATTGACACCGCAGCAAGTATATGAGGATCAAGTGAGATTGCAAAAAGAGAGTGATCAAAAGAAAGAGAGTGAACCAAAGAAAAAGAGTGAAAATCAGAGAGAGGCCGAGAAAAATGAGAGAGAAAAAGAAAATCAAAATGCGGCCATTAAAAAAAAATCAGAGAGGAAACAAAAGAATTTCTATGCAAAAGTGAGTGAGATTAAGAGAGCCATGTTTTCAAATCAGTCGATGATTTTAGTTTTGTACAAAGAGGCACTTTTAAACACTAACGAACTTGACCTTTCTTTGTCTAGTTCTGTTGTTTCTCTTTTGCAGGAGTATGAGAATGTCTTTCCAGAGGAAACACCACATGGGTTACCTCCAATCCGAGCGATTGAACATCAAATTGATTTTGTTGCCGGTGCAACAATTCCAAACCGACCAGCCTATAGGAGCAATCCCGAGGAGACAAAGGAGCTTCAACGGCAGGTGAGTGAGTTGTTGGAGAAAGGGCACGTGAGGGAGAGCATGAGCCCATGCGCTGTTCCGGTTTTACTTGTACCTAGGAAGGATGGGACGTGGAGAATGTGCGCCGATTGTCGGGCCATCAACAACGTAACGGTAAAGTATCGTCATCCTATTCCTCGCTTAGATGATATGTTAGATGAGCTGCATGGATCTTGTGTATTTTCTAAGATTGACTTAAAGAGTGGTTATCATCAGATTAGAATAAAAGAAGGAGGTGAATGGAGAACAACCTTCAAAACGAAATATGGTTTGTATGAATGGTTAGTTATGCCCTTTGGATTGACTAATGCTCCGAGCTCCTTTATGAGACTTATGAATCATGTTTTGCGTGAATTTATTGGTAGATTTGTTGTTGTCTACTTTAATGATATACTCATTTATAGCAAAAACATGGACGGTCATGTAATACATTTGAAATCTGTTTTAGATATGCTTAGGAAAGAAAAGTTGTTTGCTAATCTAAAGAAGTGTACTTTTTATACCGATACGCATGTATTTCTGGGTTTTGTTGTTAGTGCACAAGGTTTACAGGTTGACGAAGAGAAGGTACGTGCAATCCAAGAATGGCCGAGTCCCACAAGTGTAAGTAATGTTCATAGTTTTCATGGGCTTGCTAGTTTCTATCTGCGGTTTGTGTAGGACTTTAGTAGCATAGCCGCACCACTTACTGAAGTGATCAAGAAGAACGTTGGATTTAGATGGGGTGAAAAACAAGAAAAGGCATTTCAATTAATCAAAGAGAAGCTGACCAACGCCCCCTTAATGTCTTTACCTAACTTTTTGAAAACGTTTGAGATTGAATGTGATGCTTCAGGTATTGGCATAGGAGCAGTGCTTATGCAGGAAGGACGACCAATTGCTGGCCATTACAAGGATTAGGAAACTTCCTAAACTAGCTATCCTATTTAAGAAATATCTCTTACTTGTTGGTAAAGAAATATCTCTTACTTTCCTAAAACTCTTGAAAAAAAAAAAAGAAAGACATTCAGCCCCTTAATTGGCTGATCACAGGCCTAAATAGAATAAAGAAAGTACTTGGCATACAAGTCTTACAATTAGACCCTAACAAGAAAGAATAGTGCGCGGTAACTATAGCAAGAATAGTGCATCACTACAGTAACTACGAAAACCCTTGTTCATAAGAAATAAAACATGTGTGGGCAAAGCATCCTCAAACCCACTTATTCTAAATTAATAATAAAAATTCTTTAAGCAAATTGAAAGCCTTTACAACAGAAACCCCTATCTCTAAGTCATGTCTTCCATACCTTGGATTAAGTGGATCAAAATTGGTTCTCCTTCTTTCAAGCCAATCTTGAGTGTTGGGCTCCTGCTAGCTTCATCCCACCAATCCATTCATTGCTTCCTTGATCTTCTTGGCTCTTGATCTTGTAATTGGCTCATCTAGACATGCCAAGGATCTTTAAGAGTAGGTCCACCTTGGCTCTCATCATTCCCCCTTTCCTCAAAAAGATTCATCCTCAAATCTTTGCCCACATCCGAAGGAGAAAGATTAGAAACATTGACGGTAGCAGGAAAAGAAAAAAAAAATTCAGAATTTTCTCTTCTTTTTCTTTTATGCTCTTTTTTTTTCTTATATTTTTTTTTTTGACAAATTTTTTTCCACCTACTAATTTGATCCGAAACTAGATAGCAAACAATTGACAAAACCCTAACAATAACTCAAACCCTTGAACAGTAAATTTTTTTTTCGTTTTTGTAACCCTAGAACATTGAAGCCCTAGAATCAATTGTGCAAGCAATAAAAGGATACGATATGACCTGATTGGAAACCTTGCTTTGATACCAAATGATGCGAACCCCGATAGTCTTGCTTTGAAACCCAACAACAATATTGGAAGTACAACCCAAGAAAGTCAAATTCAGGTCTATGGATGGAGAATCTAAAAACCCGTTGAGAACTCGTTTCAAGAATCTAGATTATATTAAAATCTAGACCCATTGAAGAACCCTTCTCAAGAACCCAGATTACAAGGAGGAACGCCACAAAGCTTGTGATTTACCTTTGATAAGTTCAAAAATTCAATCAAGAACAAGAGGAGTAAACTCAACTCAACTCACAATCAAAATTCATTCTATATTGTCTACCCTATTTCATTGATAGAACACCTATTTATAGGCAGGTCATTACAAGGATTAGGAAACTGCCTAAAATAGCTATCCTATTTAAGAAATATCTCTTACTTTCCTAAAACTCTTGAAGAAAAAGAAAGACATTTAGCCCTTTAATTGGCTGATCACATGCCAAAATAGAATAAGGAAAGTACTTGGCATACAAGCGTTACAATTAGACCCTAAAAAGAAAGAATAGTGCGTGGTTACTGTAGCATAAATAGTGCGCCGCTACATAACTACGAAAACCCTAGTTCATAAGAAATAAAATATGTGTGGGCTAAGCATCCTCAAAACCAATTATTCTAAATTAATAATAAAAATTCTTTAAACAAATTGAAGCCTTTGCAACAAAAATCCGTATCTCTAAGTCATGTCTTCATGTCTTCCATACCTTGGATTAAGTGGATCAAAATTGGTTCTCCTTCTTTCAAGCCCATCTTGAAGTGTTGGGCTCTTGCTAGCTTCATCCCACCAATCCTTGCATTGCTTCCTTGATCTTCTTGGCTCTTGATCTTGTAATTGGCCCATCTGCACATGCCAAGGATCTTTAAGAGTAGGCCCACCTTGGCTCTTATCAATTTCCTAGTCTTTTTTGGAACTTATGGAGGGTTTTGAGGGTTTAGGTCTTAAGGGTTTGGAGTAAAAGTGTTGATTTTACTGGTTGAACTACCCTTTTATTTTTTTTATTTTTTTGAATTCTACCAAGAAGCAAGTTTTGACCTACTAAAAAAAGTTCCGTACAAAATTTTGAAAAAATTCAAACTTTATTTCTTTTTTCAAAATTAAATCAAAACTAACTAAAAATCTAAATATACGACTCAAAAATGTACCCAATTAAGTCTTTAATCACATTCCATAATGTCAAAAATTTTAAAGTATTTCAATTCCATTTATGATACAAAAGAGCATAGAATGCAAAGGAATTTAAAGCAAAATAAACAATCTAATAAATATAAAAATTGAATGAAAAATTAAAACTACAAAACCACTTTCATAGGCAGCACGAATGCATTTTAGCCTATGCGCTAAGCCGTCAAGCCCTTGGGTTATCCCTAGAGGATGAGAGTTGTCTAGTGAAGGTTTCCAAAGAAGATACCTATAAACTTCAATTCATTTATCCGTCATCTAAGTTATTATTTCCTAATCACCATGAAACTAGAGACACACCACATCTACTCAAATTAAACCACACACGGCACGACACTATACTTAAAGGCTATGCAAAATCATTTTTCACAAAGCATGAAAAAGTCTTGCTTATTTTTGAGATAGAGCCAACTAATTAATATTATGCTCCTAACCAAAGATAAAATAATGAGATTATTGAAAAATAACATATTTGAAACGACTAAAATATGACTAAATGTGTTGTAACCCTCGAAGAATGATGAACACAAGACTCACAGGGTGTATACATTCATCTCTACTATAGATGTCAAGCTTTTTCAAAACATAAATTTCATCCCACAAACCGCAACAAAAATTACATGGTCATAGTGAACCAAATTTGAGTTCCAAATACAAATAGAACTATGATATTGAAGCATAGAATAAAAGTCTATAGAATAACAACATGCAAATAATCTGAGTATCAAATAGCAAATCTAAACTTCCATAGTTCTCAAGAAATAACAACTATCATCCAAATAGACAAATTTTTTCCAAGCTTTTCACTTAAACTACAAAAAACTACTAAAAACTAAACAATGGTGTAACCCTCACCCCTCAACTTAAAATTAGCATTTTCCTTAATGCAACAATGATAATGCAATGAGAAAACTTAAAAGCTAAGGGAAAGAGAACACCTGAAACGAAGCTCCTAAATAAAACTAACTGCAATATAAACAAAAGAAAAATTACCATATAAAAAGAAAATAAGTAAAATCTATATAAAAAGAAAAGAAAGAAACTAACTAATCTACTATATACAAGGGTTATTTGATTGAGAAGGGATCAACCGAGCTCCAATAGCCCAACACTCAACTTCACTCAAGATTTTACTTCACCACGAAATAGTTTTTTTTTTTTTTTTGTTTTACTCTCAACTCCGCATAACTCTTGCGAATTATTAAGCAACTCAGTATATAAAACAGCCTCAGAGTTTTCTTCATTATGTACATAATTAATCAGGCAAGCTTGCAAAGGGTTAGAGTAGATAAAATTATTAAACTTTTCCTCAACCACCTCGTCAACTACATCTACCTAACAAAACTCTCCCTCTCCACCTGGTTGCTTTATTACATGAAAAATATTAAATTCATAGTCATATTCCCAAAATAGCATTTCATGCACACTTATACAATTTGTCAGTGCATTTGATGGTGCAAGGAATGGGTGTCCTAAAATTATGAGAATCTTTATAGCAGGATTAGCAACAGGTTTAGTGTCCAGTACTATGAAATCAACAGGGAAGTAGAACCTATCCACTTGAACTAATACATCTTCCACTACCCTTTCTTGGTATCTTCACACTCTGGTCCGCAAGCTGGAGAGTTATTGAAGTGACTTCAACTCTCCCAAGCCTAACTACTTGTAGATTGAGAATGGTAGAAGATTCATGATCGCACCTCAATCTAGAAGTGCCTAATTATTCCAGCAGTCCTCAATAGAAATTGCAATGCTAGCACAACCGAGTTCTTTGCACTTGGGTGGAAGGTTGATTTGCAGGATAGTACTTACTTGCTCGGTCAAAAATGCATTTTTTTGGTCATTTAACTTCCTATTCATAGTGCATCGATCTTTCAGAAAATTTTCATATAAAGGCATTTATCAAATAGCATCAAGGAGATGAATGTTAATTTTCACCTACTTAAAACAAGTCAAGAATTTCAGCATGGTTAGCTTGTTTAGCAGACATTTTTAAGTGATGAGGGTGTGGAGCAAGAATGGGGCAAACTATATAATCAGATTGAACATTCAGAGGCAACTCAAGTGATTCACCATCCTTAGAGGTGTCCTGAGTCTCTTTTTCTATAGGCTTAGAGACTTTAGGCAGGATGGTTTTGTCATCCTCTTTACCACTTCTAAGAGTGATGATTTACTCATCTTTCATACTCACTGCCATATCAACAATAAGGTATGTAGTGTTATCATTGATGGTGGGAGTTGTACAAATGTTGCTAGCACCTTGTTAAGTGAGAAACTTAATTTGCCTACTATTAAGCACCCTACTCCTTTTGAGTTACAATGGTTGAATGAATGTGGGGAGGTTAAGGTGAATAGCCAGGTATTAGTTTCATTCTCCATTGGGCGTTATGTCGATTAGGTTTTTGTGTGAAGTAGTCCCAATGCATGCTGGTCATTTCCTTTTGGGACGTCCTTTGCAGTTTGATAGGCAAGTTATGCATGATGGATATAGAAATAGATATTCTTTTGTAATGCATGGCAAACCTGAAACACTTGTACCGTTAATACCTAGACAGGTGCATGATGATCAAATGAGGTTAAAAAGTGAGTTTGAGGGAAGAAAAGAGAGTGATAATGAAAAAAAAAAGAGGGAAATAGAGTGAAAGTGAAAAAAAATGCGGAAAAAAATAGAGGCTGTTGAATCTTCAAGGAGTGAAAAGAGTGGAAGTTCACAAAAGCAAGAAAGGGAAAATGTGAGTTTCTATGCAAAAGAACAAGAGGTTAAGGGAGCTTTTTATTCCGGGCAGCCATACTTATGTACAAGGAAGCCTTTTTGAATACTAACGAGATTAAGCCTACTTTGTCTAGTGTTGTTGCTTCTCTTTTGCAGGAGTTTGGTGATGTTTTTCCCAAGGAAATCCCAAATGGCTTGCCACCAGTTAGAGGGATTGAAAATCAGATTGATTTCATTCCTGATGCACTGATTCCCAATCTTTAAAATAATTACCTTCATCATGTTGATGACTCCAAAAATTATCCTGTCAAGTCTAAGTTGTTAATGGATAAGAAAGAAGATATAGATATCACTAGTGTTTTCAACTTTAATTATTCAATCAACTAAATAACTTTAATCTTTGGAAAAAAAAAATCCTAGTTAGGTCAAATCGGAATCCCTATTCATGAATGAGAATCCTGATGCAAATCATAACACAATATGATTTCTTGGGTTGAGGTCTATGATGTGAACCCCAATAGTCCTGCTTTGAGACCTAACAACAATATTGGAAATACAACCCAAGAAAGCCAAACTCAGGTCTATGGATGGAGAATCTAGACCCGTTGAGATCTTGTTTCAATAACCTAGATTATATTAAAATCTAGACCCATTGAAGAACCCGTCTCAAGAACCCAAATTACAAGGAGGAACGCCACAAAGGTTGTGATTTACCTTTGATAAGTTTAAAAAGTTCAATCAAGAACAAGAGGAGTAAACTCAACTCAACTCACAATCAAAATTCATTGTATATTGTCTCCTATTTCATTGATAGAACACCTATTTATAGGCTAGCCATTACAAGGAAACAAATCCTAACCTACTAAGGAAACAAATCCTAATCTACTAAGGAAACAAATCATTTGTAACCCTATCTCTCAAAAATGCCCTTGAGTGAATAGTGTCACGAGTACTATAGCATGAACAGTACCATGCTATAATACTTATTCTAAATCCAAGACTTAACAACAAGCCCATCTTGAGTGTTGGGCTCTTGCTAGCTTCATCCCAAGCGGATTCACCAATCCTTGCATTACTTTCTTGATCTTGTAATTGGCCCATCTAGACTTGCAAAGGATCTTTAAGAATAGGCCCACCTTGGCTTTCATCAGTCTATATACCTAGGGTCTTGTTTGTTGTAAACAATGGGTCAAGGTTTACCATAAAATCTGATCGTTAAACGATCTTGGGTTCTTTTCGCTGTTGGTTCTCGTTATTTTTGCGGGTACCACACCATTTGGTATCAAAGCCAAGGCTCGAGTTCAGGTTTGCCTATCACTTAAAACCTTTCTCTTCTTTATTCCTTGTCCCTTTACCACACCACTTCTTCCTGGTCAAAAAAAAAAAAAATTAGATTGTTTGTGCTCATCCAAAAAAAAAAAAAAAAGAAGCCAGATTGTTTGTGTTTATCCATCGCCCAAAAAAAAAATCAGATAATTTGTAAATCATCCATCTAGGGTCCAATAAGTTCGAAAACCATCTCGCCCCAAAATCTGGAATTTTTTGGAAGTCATGCAAATTTGTGCTTCCGAAAATCTAACCAGCTGTGTTCCTTGAATTCTTGCTCCTCAAACCGGAAATTCCTTGATGAGTTCTTGGTGAATTGTTGCTGAAAATTTTGAGAATTGTTTGTTTAGTTTCAGAAGAACTGAAAGAGAAATTATTGAGTGGGAAAAAAGGCAAGAGTGGTGAGAACATTGGAGGGTAAAAAAAAAAGGCCATGTATTTTGAGTGAAACACGAGTGTAGAGTGATCCACATTCTTGAGTGTAAACACGTAAGGGAGAGAATTGTGAGGTTCTTTTATTAATATTATTATTATTATATTTTTTTTTGTTTCTAACTTTGTTTTTGTAGCAATCATGTCTCACAACAATGATACGGATCTTGCTGACCCAAAACTGTTTATGGAGGCCATGATGAGTGAGATGAGGCGTGTGATGAAGTTGGAACTAGAGCAAGTTCTTGAACGGATAGATCAGATTGAGAAAACACAAGAGAGGCAGCCACAAAACGTCCCTAATGTGCATAGAAGGGAAAGAGTTCAACCAAGGGAAGTAAGGGAAGAAGATGAAGAGCCTCATGGGGCTGGTTTTGATGAAGAAGATGATCATAATTATGTTGTTAGGAGACATGTAGGGCGGTTTAGAGAAGCTAGGAACCGGGAAGAAAACAACTTGGGTGGTATTAAGATGAAAATTCCATCCTTTCAAGGTAGATCCGATCCTGAAGCATACCTTGAGTGGGAGAAGAAGATGGAGTTCATATTTGACTACTATAACTATTATGATGCAAAGAAGGTAAAATTAGCGGTGATTGAGTTTTCTAACTATGCTATTACTTGGTGAGATCAGCTTGTTATAAACTTGAGGCGAAATAGAGAACGTCCAATAGAGACATGGGAGGAGATGAAAGCGGTGATGAGAAAGTGGTTCATTCCAAGCTACTACTATCAAGAGTTGTACAAAAAACTACAAGGTCTTAGACAAGGAAGCCGGAGTGTGGAGGATTACTACAAGGAGATGGAGATTGCTATGATCCGAGCTAATGTAGAGGAAGATCGAGAGGCTACCATGGCTAGGTTCTTACTTGGATTAAACCGGGAAATCCAAGATAAGGTGGAGATGCAGCATTACGTGGAGTTGGAAGATATGGTGCACATGGCCATCAAAGTGGAGCAACAACTCAAGAGGGGGGGTGGGTCACGTGCAGCCCATAACTCTAGTTCTAATTCTTGGAAATCGAGTTATACCAAGCAGCTGGACAAGTCACCAACGTCCAAAGCCGAGCCCAAGTCCGTGAACACCAGCCACATTCCTCAAGGTAAAACCGACTCTTCTACCTCTAGGAATCAAGACATTAAATGTTTTAAATGTCAAGACAGGAGACACATAGCAAGTCAATGTCCAAACAAATAGGTCATGGTGTTACAAGGCAACGGTGAAATTGTGACCGACGAAGAAGATTCTGACACCGATGGCATGCCACCATTCGAGGACGTTCCCGAGGAGGAATATTTAGCCCTTGATGCATTGGCATTGGTGGCAAGGAGAGCATTGAGCGCACATGCGAAGGAGGTTGATGAAGTGCGGCGGGATGACATCTTCCACACTAGGTGCTACATCAATGACAAGGTGTGTAGTATAATTATTTATGGTGGTAGTTGTACTAATGTTGCAAGCACAATTATGGTGGAGAAGTTGGGATTACCTGTGTTGAAGCACCCTAAACCATATAAGTTGCAATGGTTGAACGATAGTGGTGAGATAAGGGTGAACAAACAGGTGTTTGTTGCATTTCGAATTGGTAAGTACGAAGATGAAGTGTGGTGTGATGTAGTACCAATGCAAGCTGGACACTTATTGCTAGGGCGTCCATGGCAGTTTGATAGGCATGTGAAGCATGATGGCTTTACAAACAAATACTCCTTTGTGCTTAATCAACGATCAATCACTCTTGTACCATTGACACCGCAGCAAGTATATGAGGATCAAGTGAGATTGCAAAAAGAGAGTGATCAAAAGAAAGAGAGTGAAATAAAGAAAGAGAGTGAACCAAAGAAAAAGAGTGAAAATCAGAGAGAGGGCGAGAAAAATGAGAGAGAAATAGAAAATCAAAATGGGGCCATTAAAAAAAAATCAGAGAGGAAACAAAAGAATTTCTATGCAAAAGTGAGTGAGATTAAGAGAGCCATGTTTTCAAATCAGCCGATGATTTTACTTTTGTACAAAGAGGCACTTTTAAACACTAACGAACTTGACCTTGCTTTGCCTAGTTCTGTTGTTTCTCTTTTGCAGGAATATGAGGATGTCTTTCCAGAGGAAACACCACATGGGTTACCTCCAATCCGAGGGATTGAACATCAATTGATTTTGTTGCCGGTGCAACAATTCCAAACCGACCAGCCTATAGGAGCAATCCCGAGGAGACAAAGGAGCTTCAACGGCAGGTGAGTGAGTTGTTGGAGAAAGGGCACGTGAGGGAGAGCATGAGCCCATGCGCTGTTCCGGTTTTACTTGTACCTAAGAAGGATGGGACGTGGAGAATGTGCGCCGATTGTCGGGCCATCAACAACATAACGGTAAAGTATCGTCATCCTATTCCTCGCTTAGATGATATGTTAGATGAGCTGCATGGATCTTGTGTATTTTCTAAGATTGACTTAAAGAGTGGTTATCATCAGATTAGAATAAAAGAAGGAGGTGAATGGAAAACAGCCTTCAAAACGAAATATGGTTTGTATGAATGGTTAGTTATGCCCTTTGGATTGACTAATGCTCCGAGCACCTTTATGGGACTTATGAATCATGTTTTGCGTGAATTTATTGGTAGATTTGTTGTTGTCTACTTTGATGATATACTCATTTATAGCAAAAACATGGACGATCATGTAATACATTTGAAATCTGTTTTAGATATGCTTAGGAAAGAAAAGTTGTTTGCTAATCTAAAGAAGTGTACTTTTTATACCGATACGCTTGTATTTCTGGGTTTTGTTGTTAGTGCACAAGGATACAGGTTGACGAAGAGAAGGTACGTGCAATCCAAGAATGGCCGAGTCCCACAAGTGTAAGTAATTCATAGTTTTCATGGACTTGCTAGTTTCTATCTGCGGTTTGTGAAGGACTTTAGTAGCATAGCCGCACCACTTACTAAAGTGATCAAGAAGAACGTGCGATTTAGATGGGGCGAAGAACAAGAAAAGGCGTTTCAATTTATCAAACAGAAGCTGACCAACGCCCCCTTATTGTCTTTACCTAACTTTTTGAAAACGTTTGAGATTGAATGTGATGCTTCAGGTATTGGCATAGGAGCAATGCTTATGCAGGAAGGACGACCAATTGCGAAGAATGTCTCAAAAAGAACATCAAAACATGGGAGGAATGTTTACCACATGTTGAGTTTGCTTATAACCAATCCATTCATTATGCTACTAAATTTTCACCATTTGAAATTGTGTATGGATTTAATCCTTTAACCCCATTGGATTTATCTCCTTTACCTTTGTCTGAGCATATAAATTTAGATGGCAAGAAGAAAGCTAACTTTGTCAAGCAGATTCATGAGAAAGCAAGACTCAACATTGAGCGAAGAACGGAGCAATACGCAAAACAAGCCAACAAGGGACGTCACAAGCTGATTTTTGAACCCGGAGATTGGGTTTGGCTGCATATGACAAAAGAGAGATTTTCGGCACAAAGACGTTCCAAATTGCTTCCAAGGGGAGATGGTCCTTTCCAAGTCCAGGAGCGCATCAATGACAATGCCTACAAGCTAGATTTACCTGGTGAGTACAATGTAAGTGCTACTTTTAAGGTTACTGATTTGAGTCCTTTTGATGTAGGTGATGATTTGAGGGCAAATCCTTTTCAAGAGGTGGGGAATGATGCAACTCATAACATAACTTCAGGGGATTTAGTTCAAGTTCCAAGTGGGCCGGTTACGAGAGCACAAGCAAGGAAGTTTAAAGACGTACTCAATGGACTAATTCAAGAGGCATGGAATCAAGCAAGTTTGTGGAGGCCCATTGACCATGATCCACTTGGGCAACAAAGATTCATCAACATGATTCAAGTTCTAGAAGAATCCAGCTAGGGGCTAGGGCTAAGATTCAATTGTCTTAGCCCACATATGTCTTATTATTTTATTTGAACTAGGGTTTAGAATAAGTACTACAGCATGGTACTGTTCATGCTACAGTAACCGTGATACTATTCACTCAAGGCATTTTGAGAGAAAGGGTCACAAATTTAGTCTTTATTTATTCCTATGTAGATTAGGATTTGTTTCCTTGTAAGTGGCCAGCCTATAAATAGGCATTCAGATCAATGAAAATTGGGATCATTTTTTATCCAGCAAATTTTGAGAGTGTTTTCTCTTTGGTTCTTCGAAGAACTAAACTAACTTATAGTTCACCAACGACTTATCAAACGGGTTTCCAAACCATTTGTGGCGTCTTCCTTTATACCGAGGTTCTTGTTTCACAAACAGCGGGTTGAGGTCTATATACCAAGGTTATTGTTTGTTGTAAACAATGGGTCAAGGTTTACCATATAATCTGATCGTTAAACGATGTTGGGTTCTTTCGTTGTTGGTTCTCGTTATTCTTGCGGGTTCCACACCAAGAACCTAGATTATATTAAAATCTAGACCCATTGAAGAACCTGTCTCAAGAACCCAAATTACAAGGAGGAACGCCACAAAGGTTGTGATTTACCTTTGATAAGTTCAAAAGTTCAATCAAGAACAAGAGGAGTAAACTCAACTCAACTCACAATCAAAATTCATTCTATATTGCCTCCTTTATTTCATTGATAGAACACCTATTTAAGGGCTGGTCATTACAAGGATTAGGAAATTCCTAAAATAGCTATCCTATTTAAGAAATATCTCTTACTTGTTGGTAAAGAAATATTTCTTACTTTCCTAAAACTCTTGAAGAAAAAGAAAGACATTCAGCCCTTTAATTGGCTGATCACATACCTAAATAGAAAAAGGAAAGTACTTGGTATATAAGCCTTACAATTAGACCCTAAAAGAGTTAATAGTGCGTGGTTACTATAGCGTGAATATTGCAGCACTACAATAACTACGAAAACCCTAGTTCCTAAGAAATAAAACATATGTGGGCTAAGCATCCTCAAACCCACTTATTCTAAACTAATAATAAAAATTCTTTAAACAAATTGAAAGCCTTAACAACAAAAACCCCAATCTCTAAGCTTGGATCAAGTGGATCAAAATTGGTTCTCCTTTTTTCAAGGCCAACTTGAGTGTTGGGCTCTTGCTAGCTTCATCCCACCAGTCCTTGCATTGCTTCCTTGATCTTCTTGGCTCTTGATCTTGTAATTGGCCCATCTGGACATGCCAAGGATCTTTAAGAGTAGGCATACTTTGGCTCTCATCAAACGGACCCCCGGATTTTGGGGTGTCTCAGGTACAGTTGAGTGTGTTTGCTTTGATGTCTAAAAGATATACCAATTGAATTGATCATAAGTCTTAAACATTCTTTTCATGAGATTATGCTAAGATTGTTCCATTTGATTGATGATATTTAAGTTTCAGACATATGTGAGTGCAACTTGCTTTGATTACAAAAATTCAACCCCTCACTTATACGTACAAGTGGAATAGTTATTATAGTGAATGAATTCCTTCCCAAGTGTGAAAAGCCTAGTGAGTTTTGGCATTGAAACTAGGGTTGGACAGCTAACAGGAATATGAATTTTGTTTGATGATGATTTTTTGAGTTACATGACCTTGTCACACACACGAATTTTAGATGCTAGCATGATTGTGAATATCTTGCATAATCTTTAAGTATATAGTAGATCCATGTGTGAATTAATTTGAGTAGATATGGTGTATCTTTGATTTCATGGTGATTAGGAGACAACAAATTGAACTCAAATAAACAAATTGAAGTTTGTACGTATCTTCTCTAGGAACCTTCATGGGATAACATTCGTCCATTGGGGTTTAAAGGCTTAATGCAAAGGCTAAATGCATTTGTGTTACCTACAAAAATGGTTTCGTATTTTTTATTTTGCATTCAATTTTACATTTGCAAGATTGATCATTATGCTTTAAATTCCTTTGCATTATATTTGTTCTTTTGTATCAAGAATTGCATTGCATCTACTTAGAGTTGTTGGCATTATGGAATATGATTAAAGTCTTTACTGGGTACACTTTATGTCTTAGGATTTAGGGTTTTAGTTAGTTTGTTTTAGTTAGTTTTGAAAAAGAAAAAAAAATCAGAAAAAACCTTCGAAATTCTGTTCGCAGCTACTAGTAGGTTCAATCTTGCTTCCTACCGGAAGGTTATTGTACAGTTCAAAAAAAATATAAGGGTTTTTACCGAGCCAAAATCATTTCATTGCGTCAGATTCAAAAGAACCCAGTTCTCTAAAACTCTCTCGTAGATGCCAAAAATCCTAAACTAAGCCTCCGAATCTCGCAATTCCCTCTAATCTTACTTTGATCTTTGCTTTTAATCCTGATTTTTGGTATGGCTATAAGGAATATTTCACCTCAAAGCCCACCAGATGAACTCTATTGGGCCATATTGCTCTTTAGTTGTCTCCTCTTCGCCTCAACGACCTCCATGATAGTGGTAGGCAAGAATGATGAGAGCCAAGGTAGGCCTACTCATAAAGATCCTTGGCATGTCCAAATGGGCCAGTTACAAGATCAAGAGCCAAGAAGATCAAGGAAGCAATGTAAGTATTGGTGGGATGAAGCTACCAAGAGCCCAACACTTAAGATGGGCTTGAAAGAAGGAGAACCAATTTTGATCCACTTGATCCAAGGTATGGAAGACATGAAGACATGACTTAGAGATAGGGGTCTTTGTTGTTAAGGATTTCAATTTGTTTAAAGAAATTTTATTATTAGTTTAGAATAAGTGGGTTTGAGGATGCTTAGCCCAAACATGTCTTATTTCTTATGAACTAGGGTTTTCGTAGTTACTGTAGCGGCACACTATTCTCTCTTTTTAGGGTCTAATTATAAGGCTTGTATGCCAAGTACTTTCCTTATTCTATTTAGGCTGATCAGTCAATTCTATTTAGGCATGTGTCTTTCTTTTTCTTCAAGAGTTTTAGAAAAGTAAGAGATATTCCTTTACCAACAAGTAAGAGATATTTCTTAAATAGCATAGCTATTTTAGGAAGTTTCCTTATCCTTGTAATGACCATCCTATAAATAGGTGTTCTATCAATGAAATAGGGGAGACAATAAAGAATGCATTTTGATTGTGAGTTGAGTTGAGTTTACTCCTCTTGTTCTTGATTGAATTTTTGAACTTATCAAAGGTAAATCACAACCTTTGTGGCGTTCGTCCTTGTAATCTGGGTTCTTGAGAAGGGTTCTTCAATGGGTCTAGATTTTAATATAATCTAGGTTCTTGAAATGAGTTTTCAACGGGTTTAGATTCTCCATCCATAGACCTGAATTTGGCTTTCTTGGGTTATACTTCCAATATTGTTGTTGGGTCTCAAAGCAAGACTATTGGGGTTCAGATCATTTGGTATCAGAGCAAGGTTTCCGATCAGGTAATATCCTATCCTTTTACTGCTTGCATAATTGATTCTAGGGCTTCATTGTTCTGGGGATACAAAAACAAAAAAAAAAATTCATTGTGCAAGAGTTTGAGTTATTGTTAGGGTTTTGCCAATTGTTTGCTATCTAGTTTGTGATCAAAACAGTTGGTGGTAAAAAAAAAATTCGTAAAAACAAAAACAGAAGAAAAAAATAGAGCCAAGAATGAATTTTTCCTGCTACAGTCAATGTTTCTGATCTTTCTCCTTAGGATGTGGGCGAAGATTCGAGGATGAATTTTTTTTAGGAAAGGGGGAATGATGAGAGCCAAGGTGGGCTTACTCTTAAAGATCCTTGGCATGTCTAAATGCGCTAATTACAAGATCAAGAGCCAAGAAGATCAAGGAAGCAATGCAAGGATTGGTGGGATGAAGGAGGAGAACCAATTTTGATCCACTTGATCCAAGGTATGGAAGACATGAAGACATGACTTAGAGATAGGGGTTTTTGTTGTTAAAGCTTTCAATTTGTTTAAAGAATTTTTATTATTCGTTTAGAATAAGTGGGTTTAAGGATAATTAGCCCACACATGTTTTATTTCTTATGAACTAGGGTTTTCGTAATTACTGTTGCGGTGCACTATTCACGCTAAAGTAACCGCGCACTATTCTTTCCTTTTAGGATCTAATTGTAAGGCTTGTATGCCAAGTACTTTCCTTTTTCTATTAAGGCATGTGATCTGCCAATTAAAGGGCTGAATGTCTTTCTTTTTTTTCAAGAGTTTTAGGAAAGTAAGAGATATTTCTTTACCAACAAGTAAGAGATATTTCTTAAATCGCATAGCTATTTTAGGAAGTTTTCTAATCCTTGTAATGGCCACCCTATAAATTGGTGTTCTATCAATGAAATAGGGGAGACAATATAGAATGCATATTAATTGTGAGTTGAGTTGAGTTTACGCCTCTTGTTCTTGATTGAATTTTTGAACTTATCAAAGGTAAATCACAACCTTTGTGCCGTTCTTCCTTGTAATCTGGGTTCTTGAGAAGGGTTCTTCAACGGGTCTATGGATGGAGAATCTAAACCCGTTGAGAACTCGTTTCAAGAACCTAAATTATATTAAAATCTAGGTCCATTGAAGAACCCTTCTCAAGAACCCATATTACAATGAGGAACGCCACAAAGGTTGTGATTTACCTTTGATAAGTTCAAAAATTCAATCAAGAACAAGAGGAGTAAACTCAACTCAACTAACCATCAAAATTCATTCTATATTGTCTCCCCTATTTCATTGATAGAACACCTATTTATAGGCTGGCCATTACAAGGATTAGGAAACTTCCTATAATAGCTATCCTATTTCAGAAATATCTTACTTGTTGGTTAACAAATATCTCCTACTTTCCTATAACTCTTGTAGAAAAGGAAAGACATTCAGGCCTTTAATTGGCTGATCACATGCCTAAATAGAATAAGGAAAGTACTTGGCATACAAGCCTTACAATGAGACTCTAAAAAGAAAGAATAGTGCGTGGTTATTGTAGCGTGAATAGTGCACCTCTACAGTTACTATAAAAACACTAGTTCGTAAGAAATAAAACATGTGTGGGCTAAGCATCTTCAAACCCACTTTTTCTAAACTAATAATAAAAATTCTTTAAACAAATTGAAAGCCTTAACAACAAAAACCCCCTATCTCTAAGTCACGTCTTCATGTCTTCCATACCTTGGGTCAAGTGGATCAAAATTGGTTCTCCTTCATTCAAGCCCATCTTGAGTGTTGGGCTCTTGCTAGCTTCATCCCACCAATCCTTGCATTGCTTCCTTGATATTCTTGGCTCTTGATCTTGTAATTGGCCCATCTGGACAAGCCAAGGATCTTTAAGAGTAGGCCAACCATGGCTCTCATCAGTGGTACTTATATGCTATTCACACTTTGGGCTATGGAACAACAGTTTTAACGTATGAATGCGAGGTTTGATGTTATGAGAAATCAGTTGGAGGAACAAGCAAATGTGATAAATGAGTTGAGAACGATTGAGGGGAGGAGAGATGATGGACATGGCAGGCGTGAGGCACTGGTTGAGAGGAGGTAAGATTGGCTTCATCAAAACATTATCGATGATGATGAGTGGGATCTTGATGATTACTTTGACAACCAGGGCACATTGGTTGGGTTTGGCCATGGTAGATGTGGTCGTGGAGGTGTTGGAGATATTTATTAGAGAGATGGGAATTTGGGTAGCATTAAGATGAAAATCCCAGCCTTTCAAAGCAAGAATGATTTGGAGGTTTATTTAGAGCAGGAAAAGAAAGTGGAGTTAGTGTTTGATTGCCATGACTATACAGAGGAGAAGAAGGTGGAACTACCTGTAGTGGAGTTTACGGATTATGCTATAGTATGATGGGATCAATTAGTATTGAATAGGAGGAGGAATAGAGAGCATCCAGTTGATACTTGGGATGAGATGAAGAGTATGATCTCGAAGAGGTTTGTCCCTTCTCAATATTATAAGGAGGTGGAGGTAGCCATGATTAGGGCAAATGTAGAGAAGGTCGGCTGCCATGGCACGATTTTCGCACGGTTTGAACTAAGATATTCAAAATGTAGTTGAGTTACAACATTATATGGAGATGGAGGATATGCCACACATGGCAATGAAGGTTGAGAGGCAACTCAAACAGAAGGGTTCTACTCGGTTTGGGCAGAATTCGGGATCTTCATCTTCTTGGAAATCAAATTCTAGTTGGAGCAAGAAGGAAGAGAAATCAGATTCTAAGAGTAAGGCTGAACCTTCGAACAAAGGCAAAGACTTAGAGGCTAGCAAGGAGTGAGGTAAATCTGATTCTCAAACCTCTAGAAATAGAGATATAAAGTGCTTTAAGTGTTTGGGCAAGGGGCACATTGCATCTCAATGTCCAAATAAACGTGCTATGATTTTGAGAGGTAATGGTGAATTTGAAACTGAAAGTGAATCTGATGACGATGTTGAGAGTAAGGAGAGTGAAGGAGAGGAATATCCAGTTGAGGGTGAAATTTTGGTCACGAGGTGAGCCTTGATTGCACAAGGGAAGGAGGAGGACAACAAGGTACAACGTGACAACATCTTTCATACTCGCTGTCATATCAACAATATGGTATGTAGTGTTATCATTGATGGTGGAAGTTATGCTAATGTTGCTAGTACCTTATTAGTTGAGAAACTTAATTTGCCTACTATTAAACAGCCTACACCTTATAAGTTGCAGTGGTTGAATAAATGTGGGTAGGTTAAGGAGAATAGGCAGGTATTAGTTTTATTTTCGATTGGGCATTATGTTGATGAGGCTTTGTATTATGTAGTCCCAATGCATGCTGGTCATTTGCTTTTGGGACGTCCTTGGCAGTTTGATAGATGTGTTATGCATGATGGTTATAGAAATAGATATTCTTTTGTAATGCATGGTAAACCGATAACACCTGTAACCATTAACACCTAGACAAAGTGTATGATGATCAAATGAGGTTAAAAAAGGAGTTTGAGGCAAGAAAAGAGAGTGAGAATGAAAACAAAGGGAAATAGTGTGAAAGTGGAAAAAATCGTAAATGAGGGAAAAAAGAGAGAGGCTGTTGAATCTTCAAAGAGTGAGAGTTCCCAAAAGAAAGAGATGAAAAATATGAGTTTCTATGCAAAAGAACGTGAGGTTGAAGGAGCTTTTTATTCCGGGCAACCGATGATTGTACTTATGTACAAGGAGATTTTTTTGAATACCAACGAGCTTAATCCTGCTTTGCCTAGGGTTGTTGATTCTCTTTTAAAGGAGTTTGGTGATGTATTTCTAGAAGAGATTCCTGGTGGCTTGCCACTAGTTAGAGGGATTGAACACTAGATTGATTTCATTCCTGGTACAACAATTCCCAATCATCCAGCTTAGGAGTAATCTTGAGGAGACGAAGCAGTTTCAAAAGCAAGTTGAGGAGTTGATGGTGAAGGGTCATGTGAGGGAGAGCATGAGTCCTTGTGCAGTTCCAGTGTTGCTTGTGCCTAAAAAGGATGGGTCTTGGAGGATGTGCACCGATTGCCAGTCAACAAAATAACGATAAAATACCAGCATCCCATTCCTAGACTTGATGACATGTTAGATGAATTGCATGACACTTGTTTGTTTAGTAAGATTGATCTGAAATCTGGTTATCATCAAATCAGGATGACAGAGGGTGATGAATGGAAAATGGCATTTAAGACAAAATATGGTTGATTTTAATGGCTGGTGATGAGAGCCAAGGTGGGCCTAGTCTTAAAGATCCTTTGCATGTCCAGATGGGCCAATTACCAGATCAAGAGCCAAGAAGATCAAGGAAGCAATGCAAGGATTGGTGGGATGAAGCTAGCAAGAGCCCAACACTCGAGATGCGCTTGAAAGAAGGAGAACCAATTTTAATCCACTTGATCCAAGCTATGGAAGACATGAAGACATGACTTAGAGATAGGGCCCTTTTGTTGTTAAGGCTTTCAATTTGTTTAAAGAAATTTTATTATTTGTTTAGAATAAGTGGGTTCGAGGATGCTTAGCCCACACATGATTTATTTCTTATGAACTAGGATTTTCGTAGTTACTATAGCGCCGCACTGTTCATGCTATAGTAACCGTGCACTATTCACTCTTTTTAGGGTCTAATTGTAAGGCTTGTATGCCAAGTACTTTCCTTTTTCTATTTAGGCTTGTGATCATCCAATTAAAGGGCTAAACGTCTTTCTTTTTTCTTCAAGAGTTTTAGGAAAGTAAGAGATGTTTCTTAAGAAACAAGTAAGAGATATCTCTTCAATAGGATAGCTATTTTAGGAAGTTTCCTAATCCTTGTAATGGCCAGCCTATAAATAGGTGTTCTATCAATGAAATAGGGGAGAAAATATATAACGAATTTTGATTGTGAGTTGAGTTGAGTTTTCTCCTCTTGTTCTTGATTGAGTTTTTGAACTTATCAAAGGTAAATCACAACCTTTGTGGCGTTCCTCCTTGTAATCTGGGTTCTTGAGAAGGGTTCTTCAATGGGTCTAGATTTTAATATAATCTAGGTTCTTGAAACGAGTTCTCAACGGGTTTAGATTCTCCATCGATAGACCTGAATTTGGCTTTCATGGGTTGTCTCTCCAATATTGTTGTTGGGTCTCAAAGCAAGTCGATTGGGGTTCACAAGAGAAACACATGAGAGGCAGCCACAAAACGTCCCTAATGTGCGTAGAAGGGAAATAGTTCAGCCGAGGGAAGTAAGGGTTGAGGATGAAGAGCCTTATAGGGCTGGTTTTGATGAAGATGATCGAATTTCTGTCGTTAGTAATTGGAGACATGGAGGGCGATTTAGAGAAGTTATGAACCGGGAAGATAACAATTTGGGTGTTATTAAGATGAAGATTTCATCATTTCAAGGTAGATCTGGTCCTGAAGCATATCTTGAGTGGGAGAAAAAGATGGAGTCCGTATTTGACTACCATAACTATTCTGAAGCAAAGAAGGTAAAATTAGTGGTGATTGAGTTTTCTGACTATGCTATTATTTGGTGGGATCAGCTTGTTATAAACCGGAGGCGAAATAGAGAACGTCCAATAGAGACATGGGAGGAGATGAAATGGTGATGAGAAAGCGGTTCATTCCAAGCTACTACTACCGACAGTTTTACAAAAAACTACAAGGTCTTAGACTTGGAAGCCGGAGCGTAGAGGATTACTACAAGGAGATGGAGATTGCTATGATTCGAGTTAATGTAGAGGAGGATCGAGAGGCTACCATGGCTAGGCTTTTACTTGGATTAAATAGGGAAATCCTAGATAAGGTAGAGATGCAGCATTATGTGGAGTTGGAAGACATGGTGCACATAGCCATCAAAGTGGAGCAACAACTCAAGAGGGGGGGTGGGTCACGTGCAGCCCATAACTCTAGTTCTACCTCTTGGAAACCAAGTTATTCTAAGCAACTGGACAAGTCCCAACATCCAAAGCAGAGCCCAAGTTTGCAAAAACCAGCCACATTTGTAAAATTGACACTTCTACTTCTAGGAATTGTGACATTACTTGTTTTAAATGTCAAGGTAGGGGACATATAGCATGTCAATGTCCAAACAAGCTGGTCATGGTGTTGCAAGACAATGGTGAAATTGTGACTGACAATGAAGATTTCGACACTGAAGACATGCCACCATTGGAGGACGACCCCGAGGAGGAATATTTAGCCCCTGATGCATTGACAATGGTGGCGAGGAGAGCATTGAGCGTAGATGCCAAAGAGGTTGATGAAGTGCAGTGGGAGAACATCTTTCATACTAGGTGGTACATCAAAGACATGGTGTGTAGTGTGATTGTTGGTGGTGGTAGTTGTACTAATGTTGCAAGCACAATTATGGTGGAGAAATTAGGACTACCGCTGTTGAAGCACCCTAAATCGTATAAGTTGCAATGGTTAAATGATAGTGGTCAGATAAGGGTGAACAAGCAAGTGTTAGTTGCATTCCGAATTGGTAAGTACGAAGATGAAGTGTTTCGTGATGTAGTACCGATGCAAGTGGGACACTTATTACTAGGGCGTCCATGGCAGTTTGATAGACATGTGAAGCATGATGGCTTTACAAACAAATACTCCTTTGTGCATAATCAACGATCAATCATTCTTGTAGCATTAACACCGCAACAAGTATATGAGAATCAAGTGGGATTGCAAAAAGAGAGTGATCAAAAGAAAGAGAGTGAACCAAAGAAAAAGAAAGACATTCAGCCCTTTAATTGGCTGATCACATGCCTAAATAGAAAAAGGAAAGTACTTGGCATACAAGCCTTACATAAAATTTCTTTAAACAAATTGAAAGCCTTAACAACAAAAGGGCCCTATCTCTAAGTCATGTCTTCCTATCTTCCATAGCTTGGGTCAAGTGGATTAAAATTGGTTCTCGTTCTTTCAAGCCCATCTTGAGTGTTGGGCTCTTGCTAGCTTCATCCCATCAATCCTTGCATTACTTCCTTGATCTTCTTGGCTTTTGATTTTGTAATTGGCCCATCTGGACATGCAATGGATCTTTAAGACTAGGCCCACCTTGGCTCTCATCAGTTTAATTCCGGTGTAATTAGAGGAAGAATTCTCATCTGTAAATGGGTGATTTTTACCTAAATTAGGTTTTAACATGTAGTTTGAATTTGTTGATTGAAATAATTTAATTTGAAAACATGGTTGGTTTGTAAACATCTTTGATTAACTATAGATAATTGAAGTTGGCATGGGTAATTCTTAAAGACTACAATTAACATAATACAAATTCTTTGATAAATTAGTTTTGTCATCCAAACACATTTTTTAAATTCTGTTTTTTATTGAATATTCTCTGTCTAAGCGAGTTTGATTACGATCTTAGATGAGTTATAAAATGGGTCAAATTCCTATTCATGGTGGGGCAAAATGTAAAGATTTTCTCTTTTATGTTAATATTATTTCTTAGTTTTTATAAATCTTCATCATGCTTGAAAACCAAAAGATTTTTATTTTCAGTTTGAATCCTTAAATATGCCTTAGAGTAATGCATTGTGATTATGAATTTTGGATGGACCTGTTACAATGCTAACATGTGTAATTTTCATGATTTTTTAACACTAAGATTTATTATTTAATTTGAAAAATGCATTTTACAATTCGATCCAAATTCATCCATGCATGTGCACGCAATTGAGTTTAGGTTGTATATGCATCTTGCATGCAAGTTAGGACTTATAGGAGTAAGCTAGAATTGGATTGGACTGCAGAAGTATAACTACTTTACTTTAGGGCTAGCCCAAGCAACCAATGACCACAATCGACCGGTTTGCATCTGGATTCGGCACTGATTTCTTAAAAAAGCTAGATTTTGATGGGAGTTTCTCATTTTCTCTACTTCTAAGAAAGAACACACTTACTTTCTAGTTCACACATTGCATTTCCAAGTGATTAAACTTCATATAGAATGAGATGGAGTTCAGTTTGAGTTTATATCAGTGTTTAACATACATGTACACACTATTTCACAGATCAGTTTTGGAAAATGCCTCTAAGAGTCTAGAAGAGGGCTAGGGTACAAGCAACTACAGAGAGGGATCAATTCTAGACTCCACTTATATATGTCGAGAGAGGGTGGATGTCAAAGGGGTAAGTCTCTCTACTATCTATCTCTTCGATCTTCGAGTTCGAAAGGTGGAGTGACCTATTTGCAACACCTATTTTTGCAAATATGGACATGATCATGGATTTTTACGCACACAAAGGATAGTGACCTTTTTACAACATATATTCGAGGTGTGTTTTTTGAGCTCACCACAGACCTGATTGCTACAACCCTACATCTTCCCTTGGTAGCACGTGATGCTTGCCACTCTAGACCAGAGAATGTTCTACCTTCTATGTTTATTGTTGCTTGTGTGTTGTATGGAGTTCCTTAACCCGATGGTTATCATCAATTATGGTATTAGAAGAACTTGATTAGGGATTATAGGTTCACCAATTTGATTGTTAACAACATAGATCTAAAGTCACACATCTCTACTTTCCCAACAACCTAAGCATACCTTTTACATGCTACTGGTACGGGTTTAGAGATTGATTTTCCACAAGTGATTTTTAGAATGATTCGGAGAGCATTTAACGAGGGGAGTGATGTGGAACCCACCGGAATAACGAGATCCAACAACGAAAAGAACCCAAGATCGTTTTACGATCAGATTTTATGGTAGAACTTGACCCGTTGTTTACGACAAACAAGAACCTTGGTATATAGACCTCAACCCGCAGTTTGTGAAACAAGAACCAAGGTATAAGGGAAGACACCACAAAAGGTGTGTAAACCCGTTTGATAAGTCGTTGGTTAACGCCATGGAGAATTCTGATAGGTTCGTTTAGTTCTTCAAAGAATTGAAGAGAAAACACTCTCAAATTTGCTGAATAATGATATGAATTTTCATTGATTTGAATGCCTATTTATAGGCTGGTCATTACAAGGATTAGGAAACCTCATAAAATAGCTATCCTATTTAAGAAATATATCTTACTTTCCTAAGACTCTTGAAGAAGAAAAATAAAGACATTCAGCCCTTTAAATGGCTGATCACATGCCTAAATAGAAAAAGGAAAGTACTTGACATACAAACCTTACAATTAGATCCTAAAAAAAGTGAATAGTGCATGGTTACTGTAGCGTGAACAGTGCAACGCTACAGTAACTACGAAAACCCTAGTTCATAATAAATAAAACATGTGGGCTAAGCATCCTCAAGCCCACTTATTAATAATTCTAATCCTTTAGACAAATTGGAGGCCTTAACAACAAGAAGCCAATTTAAGCTTAGCCTTAGCGCCTAGCTGGATTCTTCTAGAACTTGAATCATGTTGATGAATCTTTGTTGCCCAAGTGGATCATGGTCAATGGGCCTCCATGAACTTGTTTGATCGCATGCCTCTTGAATTAGTCCATAGAGTACCTCTTTAAACTTCCTTGCTCGTGCTCTCGTAACCGGCCCACTTGGAACTTGAACTAAATCCCTTGAAGTTGTGTTATGATTTGCATCATTCCCCTCTTCTTGAAAAGGATTTGCCCTCCAATCATCACCTACATCAAAAGGACTCAAATCAGTAACATTAAAAGTAGCACTTACATTGTACTCACCAGGTAAATCTAGCTTGTAGGCGTTGTCATTGATGCGCTCTAGGACTTGGAAAGGACCATCTCCCCTTGGAAGCAATTTGGAACGTCTTTGCGCTTGAAATCTCTCTTTTCTCATATGTAGCCAAACCCAATCTCTGGGTTCAAAAATCAGCTTGTGACATCCCTTGTTGGCTTGTTTTGGGTATTGCTCCGTTCTTCGCTCAATGTTGAGTCTTGCTTTCTCATGAATCTTCTTGACAAAGTCAGCTTTCTTCTTGCCATCTAAATTAATATGCTTAGTCAAAGGTAAAGGAGATAAATCCAATGCGGTTAAAGGATTAAATCCATACACAATTTCAAATTGTGAAAATTTAGTAGCAGAATGAATGGATCGGTTATAAGCAAACTCAACATGTGGTAAACATTCTTCCCATGTTTTTGATGTTCTTTTTAATGATTGCCCTCAATAAAGTAGACAAAGTCCTATTTACTACTTCAGTTTGACCATCAGTTTGTGGATGACAAGTAGTAGAAAACAATAGCTTAGTACCTAGCTTACACCGCAAAGTCTTCCAAAAATAACTCAGGAACTTAGCATCTCTATCTGAAACAATTGTTCTAGGCATGCCATGTAATCTCAAAATCTCTCTAAAGAACAAGTCAGCAACATGTGAAGCATCATCCATTTTGTGACATGGAATGAAGTGTGCCATCTTAGAGAATCTATCCACAACCACAAAAATTGAATCTCTCCCATGCTTAGTCCTAGGCAATCCTAACACAAAGTCCATTGAAATATGAATCCATGGCTCACTAGGAATTGGTAAAGGAGTATACAAACCATTGGGCTGCGCTCTGGATTTATCTTGCCTACATGTAATACATCTACCACAAATTCCCTCAACATCTTTTCATGTGAGGCCAATAGAAGTGTTCTTGCAACATAGCTAAAGTCTTTGCAACTCCAAAATGTCTCATTAATCCCCCACCATGAGATTCTTGCATTAACAACTTCCTCAAGGAACAATTAAGCACGCATCACTTATTCTCTCGAAATAGGAATCCATCAAGCCTAAAGAACTTACCACTACCGGTTTCCACACAAGCCCGGTATTCCTCACAAAATTCTTGATCATCAGCATATAAATTTTTAATGTGCTCAAACTTAAAGAATTTTGCATCAAGTGTAGAGAGTAATGCATAGCTGCGAGAAAGTGCATCGGCGACCACATTCTCCTTACCTTGCTTATACCGGATGACGTATGGGAACGTCTCAATGTACTCCACCCATCGTGCATGCCTTTTATTTAGCTTGTGCTAGCCCTTCAAGTATTTCAAGGACTCATGATCGATGTGAATCACGAATTCCTTATGCCATAGGTAGTGTTGCCAAGTCTCTAAAGCTCGAACCAATGCATTAAACTCCTTATCGTAAGTTGGGTAGTTTAAGGCTGCCCCACTTAGTTTCTCGCTGAAGTAAGCAATTGGTCGTCCTTCCTGCATAAGCACTGCTCCTATGCCAATACCTGAAGCATCACATTCAATCTCAAACGTTTTCAAAAAGTTAGGTAAAGACAATAAGGGGGGCGTTGGTCAGCTTCTCTTTTAGTAATTGAAACGCCTTTTCATATTCTTCACCCCATCTAAATCCAACGTTCTTCTTGATCACTTCGGTAAGTGGTGGTGCTGCTATGCTACTAAAATCCTTTACAAACCGCCGATAGAAACTAGCAAGTCCATGAAAACTACAAACATTACTTACACTTGTGGGACTCGACAATTCTTGGATTGTACGTACCTTCTCTTCGTCAATTTGTATACCATGTGCACTAACAACATAATCCAGAAATACAAGCTTATCGGTATAAAAAGTACACTTCTTTAGATTAGCAAACAACATTTATTTCCTAAGCACATCTAAATTAGATTTGAAATGTATTACATGATCGTCCATGTTTTTGCTATAAATGAGTATATCATCAAAGTAGACAACAACAAATCTGCCTATAAATTCACACAAAACATAATTCATAAGTCTCATAAAGGTGCTCGGAGCGTTAGTCAATCCAAAGGGCATAACTAACCATTCATACAAACCATATTTCGTTTTGAAGGTTGTTTTCCATTCATCTCCTTCTTTTATTCTAATCTGATGATAACCACTCTTTAAGTCAATCTTAGAAAAAACACAAGAATCATGCAACTCATCTAACATATCATCTAAGCGAGAAATATAATGACGATACTTTACCGTTATGTTGTTGATGGCCCGGCAATCGGTGCACATTCTCCACGTCCCATCCTTTTTAGGGTATAAGTAAAACCGGAATAGCGCATAGGCTCATGCTCTCCCTCACGTGCCCTTTCTCCAACAACTCACTTACCTGTCGTTGAAGCTCCTTTGTCTCCTTGGGATTGCTCCTATAGGCTGGTCAGTTTGGAATTGTTGCACCGGGAGCAAAATCAATTTGATGTTCAATCCCTCGAATTGGTGGTAACCCATGTGGTGTTTCCACGGGAAAGACATCCTCATACTCCTACAAAAGAGAAACAACAGAACTAGACAAAGCAAGGTCAAGTTTGTTAGTGTTTAAAAGTGCCTCTTTGTACAAAAGTACAATCATCGGCTGATTTGAAAACATGGCTCTCTTAATCTCACTCACTTTTGCATAGAAATTCTTTTGTTTCCTCTCTGATTTTTTTTCAAAGGCCGCATTCTGATTTTCTTTTTCTCTCTCATTTTTCTCGGCCTCTCTCTGATTTTCTCTCTTTTTCTTTTTCTTTGGTTCACTCTCTTTCTTTTGATCACTCTCTTTTTGCAATCTCACTTGATCCTCGTATACTTGTTGCGGTGTCAATGGTATAAGAGTGATTGATCGTTGATTAAGCAAAAAGGAGTATTTGTTTTTAAAGCCATCATTCTTCACATGCCTATCAAATTGCCATGGACGCCCTAGCAATAAGTGTCCAGCTTGCATCGGTACTACATCACACAACACCTCATCTTCGTACTTACCAATTCAAAAGGCAACTATCACCTGCTTGTTCACCCTTATCTTACCACTATCATTCAACCATTGCAACTTATATGGTTTAGGGTGCTTGAACACGGGTAGTCCCAACTTCTCCACCATAATTGTGTTTGCAACATTAGTACAACTACCACCATCAGTAATTTACACTACACACCTTGTCTTTGATGTAGCACCTAGTGTAGAAGATGTTCTCTCGCTGCACTTCATCAACCTCCTTCGTATGCATGCTCAATGCTCTCCTTGCCACCAATGTCAATGCATCTGGGGCTAAATATTCCTCCTCGGGAAAGTCCTCCAATGGTGGCATGCCATCGGTGTCGGTATCTTCTTCGTCGTTTACACCATTGCCTTGCAACACCATGACCTACTTGTTTGGACATTGACTTGCTATGTGTCCCCTGCCTTGACATTTAAAACATTTAATTTCTTGTATCCTAGAGGTACAAGAGTCAGTTTTACCTTAAGGAATGTGGTTAGTGTTCGCGGACTTGGGCTCGGCTTTGGACGTTGGTGACTTGTTCAGTTCCTTGGTATAACTTGATTTCCAAGAATTAGAACTACAGTTATGGGCTTCACGTGACCTACCCCCCCTCTTGAGTTGTTGCTCCACTTTGATGGCCATGTGCACCATATCTTCCAACTCCACGTAATGCTGCATCTCCACCTTGTCTTGGATTTCTCGGTTTAATCCAAGTAAGAACCTAGGCATGGTAGCCTCTCGATCTTCCTCTACATTAGCTCGGATCATAGCAATCTCCATCTCCTTGTAGTAATCCGCCACACTTCGGCTTCCCTGTCTAAGACCTTGTAGTTTTTTGTACAACTCTCGGTAGTAGTAGCTTGGAACGAACCGCTTTCTCATCACCGTTTTCATCTCCTCCCATGTCTCTATTGGACATTCTCTATTTCGCCTCTGGTTTATAACAAGCTGATCCCACCAAGTAATAGCATAGTCAGAAAACTCAATCACAGCTAATTTTACCTTATTTGCAACAGAATAGTTATAGCAGTCAAATACAAACTCCATCTTTTTCTCCCACTCAAAGAATGCTTCAGGATCGGATTTACCTTGAAAGGATGGAATTTTCATCCTAATACCACCCAAGTTGTTATCTTCCCGGTTCCTAGCTTCTCTAAACTGCCCTCCATGTCTCCTATTAGTAACAACAGAATTCCGATCATCTTCTTCATCAAAACTAGCCCCATAAGGCTCTTCATCTTCTCCCCTTACTTCCCTTGGTTGAACTCTTTCCCCTCCACGTACATTAGGGAAGTTTTGTGGCTGCCTCTCATGTGTATTCTCCATTTGATCTATCCGTTCGTGGACTTGCTCTAGTTCCAACTTCATCACATGCCTCATCTCACTCATCTTGGCCTCCATAAACAATTTTGGGTCAGCAAGATCCGTAGCATTGTTGGGAGACATGATTGCTGCAAAACAAAGTTAGAAAAAAAAATAAAAAAAAGAACCTCACAATTCTCTCCCTTACGTGTTTATACTCAAGAATGTGGATCACTCTACATCGTGTTTCACTCAAAATACATGGCTTTTACTCAAAATACATGGCTTTTTTTTTAACCCTCTAATGTTCTCACCACTCTTGCCTTTTTCCACTCAATAATTCTCTTTCATTTCTTTTGAAACTAAACAAACAATTATCAAAATTTCCAGCAACAATTCACCAAGAACTCATCAAGGAATTTCAGGTTTGAAGAGCAAGAATTCAAGGACATGACTGATTAGATTTTCAGAAGCACACAATAGCAATATTTCCAAAAACTTCTGATTTTGGGGTGATGTGGTTTTCAGGCTTATTGGACCCACGATGGATGAACTCAAACAATCTGATTTTTTTTTCTCTTTTTTTTCCTTTTTATTTTTTTTTTCAGGCTATGGATGAAGACTTACAATCTGATATATATATATAATTTTTTTCGGGCTATGGATGAACACAAACAATATGATTTTTTTTTTGGCTATAGATGAAGACAAACAATCTGATATTTTTTTTTTTGACTTCTTTCTGGCCCCCCCCCTTTTTTTTTTTTGATCAGCAACTAACTTTTTTGTGGTAACAGAATATGAATTTTTAATGAGTAGAACCTACAAAATATGAGTGGAATGGGGTAAAGGAAATTCGACTACACTAGGGTATGTGAACTAAATTTTTAGGAACTAAAAGAACACAGAATAACGAAAAGAAAGGAACAACGAATAACGAAGAGAAAGGTTTTAAGAGATAGGCAAACCTGAACTCGAGCCTTGGCTTTGATACCAAACGATGTGGAACCAGCCAGAATAACGAGATCCAACAATGAAAAGAACCCAAGATTGTTTTACTATCAGATTTTACGGTAGACCTTGACCCCGTTGTTTATGACAAACAAGAACCTTGGTATATAGACCTCAACCCGCTGTTTGTGAAACAAGAACCTCGGTATAAGGGAAGATGCCACAAACGGTGTGGAAACCCATTTGATAAGTCGTTGGTGAACGCCACGGAGAATTCCGATAAGTTCGTTTAGTTCAAAGAACCGAAGAGAAAACACTCTCAAAATTTGCTGAATAATGATCTCAATTGCATTATGACTTGATTCGAAATGTGTACACCCAAGTGCAGGCGGTCAAGTTGTAGTAATAATCCGGTGAAGTCCGGAGTCGAATCCACTGGGAACTATGATTAGTGTTTCTGAAGTATGCAATAATAAAGACCAAGTAACTTGGAAATTTCGAGTGTTTAGAGTGGTTGGAATTTCTCGAATAGAATAGAAGATTCTTTTCAAGAGTTTTCTAGACAAAATATAAGATTCTCAAAATGCAACAGCCCCCTTTAGCTCAAGGATCAAGACATGTAATAGAGTATGCATTTTGTTATGTTTGTGCTTTATAACTCAATTAACTCCCGTGTCCATAGCAAGTTAATCGGAAGATAAAGATGGACTGTGAGAATTGAACACATGATTCTGATGCTTTTCTAGAAGTTTACAAAAATTATCTGTGCTAAGACTTAATCCGTCTACAAACAAGCACGTTTTTCTACAAGGCATTCAACCTTGGCATTAAGATCCATTCTTTGAATAAAACGCAATGATAGTGGGGATTGAAAGGTTGTCATGAAGAGCTAGCCGGGGTACTTGTATTGAACTAACGGATCTTTCTATGCAGGAGTCATGCATATCATAGATGGAGCCCTGGGTTATACAAAGGACCTCAATCTTTGCTAGGTACATTCAATCGCCAATGAACAAGTGGAGTATAAACCATTAAAGCATGAAGAAATTGCACAAACTTATCTTTCGGATAATCTTTACAGATTCATCACCTCTTACTAAAGAGTGAAAGAGGAACTACTCACTTTTCATGGCCTTGGCAAAGCTAGAAAAGTAAGTGCTACTCATCCCTCTAAGTAGAGATGCTACTAAGTTAAGCAAACTAAACAAAGAGCTTTTCTTCAATGTAGAATAAGTGAATCACATTCCACCCTTCATGGCTTTGGTAAAGCTCTAGAAAAGTGGAAGTGTTTTACTCTTTTAAGAAAGAAGGATGCTTAAGCAATGGAAGTGAAATACATGAACAATAAAAGTAGAAGAAAGCTAGTTGCTTTTGGAGGGTTTCCACCACAACCAAAAGATGAACTACCTCTCTTGATACTTTGCAAATAAAAGCAAGTACAACTACAAGTGGAGTCTAAGCCTACATCATGGTTGTCACAACATGAATGTAAAGACTTAGCATAAGTAAATGAAAGACTTCAACTACAAGGGGAGTATAAGCCTCCATCATGGTTGATATAATTGGAAAATGAAAGCATAAACATGAAATGTTCAAGAACTAGATTACTAAAATACTCTTACTTTACAAGAATAAAGATTGCTCCCTACTTTCTTTACAAGAGGAAGAATGCCTTTTAAGCTCCCAACAAGGGATGATGAGTGAATAGTATTTGCCGTCCATGGGAATCAGCTATTCTACAGGCAATCTGTAGAGGTGACGTTCGAACGTGATCTGGTGTTCGAACATTAAGTCTGTCTTTTCTTCAAGGACGTTCGAACGTGGTATGACGTTCGAACATTGTCTGTGTCTTTGCTTTGAGGGCGTTCGAACACTAGATTGCGTTTGATTTCTTCCACTCAAGTGGCCTGTGGTCATTGACTTGGTCACTTCCATACGTCTTGAACAACCTTGACTTTACACAGCAACTTGGTCCTTAGTCACTCAAGACAACGTTCGAACGTTGTACTCAAGTACTTCTGGTTCTTCTTTTTGTTGACTGCAACACGCCATTTCTCAGCATCTAGTCTTGGCAGGGTTTTAGAGGACGTTCGAATGTGGGTTGACGTTCGAACATTCTTTCTTTGTTCCAAACCTTCTGCAATTTTGTTCCCTTTTGCACTGGTGTTACATTCAAGTGTGATTTTTGTTGTTCTCGAGCCTTTGTTCACTTTAGGACCTGAAATGTCATTACTTAAACTCCATCAAAGCACAATTAGTCCAAAAAGGCATAGTAAAAATTGTTAACTTTACACACGAGTCACATTACCCACAAAGCAATATTTCCAATATAATTCAATAGCAGCAAACGTGCTAATAACTAAATGATCACCAAAATTATCTTACGTAATTACAATTTTTTTTCCCACAACTCATTCTACACATAGCATGTTAGAGAGTCACTGGGTACACTTGATTCTTCCATATATTCAAGATTACCCATTTCCTTCAGAATATGACCTGTAAAGTTGTCAAAACAATGTCCAACCTTATTATTTTAATAACATTAGTTGATAGCAAACCACATTGCTAGCAAAGAAAAACATGTAATGGAAAAAGAACATACCATATAATAGCAAAGCCTTAAGTTATATTCAAAATTTACTGCATACCTTTCAAGCTGTTAAATTAAAGACATAATACCATGAGCCTAGTTAGGTTTGTCAGTTTGTTTAGCTATGTCGTTATTAAAGACGTTGTAAGACAAACAAATATGAAAAATTAAGTTTAGGAAGATAATTACACATCTTCATTAGTTGAACTACTAACTGGCATATATGATTTACCCGAGAACCTCTCTCATTCCTAGCCTAAATACACAAAACTGATCAGTACACTTTGTATCATCCCCTCAATGCCATCATGGGTGTCACGAAGAAAAAATAAATAGTAGATACAATAGAGAACAAAAAGAAGATATAAATAGACTTCAAGCAACCTAATTCTCACCTATGTTTAAAGACTTAACTCAGAATCAGCAGTTCATGCATAACTACTGGCTTCCCAACAATTATATATTGAATTGGATCAGAAATGCAACACTTGAACCAGTGAAAATCAGGAATTAAATGAATTCCTTGAGGTTTAGTTATGATACAACTACATTGATGTTTTGGTTTCTTCATAATCTCAGCACTACAACTTTGGCACCAAACAATCTAAAAATTCAAAATTCAGATATTTAATTATTCACGTAAATTTTTTCCATGAATAAAGTACTAATACACACTAACCTTGTAACCAATTGGAGGCAGAATAAGGCAATTACAATGGCATTCTGGAGGCAAACAATGCCAATTACACAGCTTTATGAAAAACCAATATAACATCCAAGAACTCGGCAACCGAGGACAATACAATTATTATTACATCTTGAAAAACCAATATAAAATTCAAATCACATTGAAATTATGAATGACCAATATTTCTGCTAGATGACTGTATATAATCAAGTAAAGAAACCTAGAAAAACTGCCCAAAAAAAAAACCACTTATACAATTACTGGAAAAACATTACCACCATCAAATTTTCAAAACATAAGCAACCCAACAATGGATCACTACAAAAAAAACCCCACCTATAAGACCAACAACAACAACAATGAAAATGTTTAAGGATGCCTATACCTCATCGCAGCATAACCAAGGATGCCAATTTTCCTTGTGGACATGGTGTTTTCGGTGGTGGATTGTTGCGTCGCCGCTGGCTCCATAAATACTTACGATAAATATTTTACACCGAAAGCCAAAAATTCAAAATCAACCATAAATACAAACAATTAATTACAAAAATCAATTCAAAAAAAAATTATGTGATTTTGAATTAGTGAAGTGTGCGTTCTATGTGTGACCACACACATAAGAAAGAAACGAAGCACTATTTTTTTTGGGTAAGTAAAAAACAAAGCACTATTGTTATCTAAAGAATCAAAGAATGGTAAATCAAAAACTTTGGAGTAAAACTAAAACACGGAAGGAAAATGGGAAAATAAACCCAAAGGAAAAGAAATGCAGCCATCATCAAACAGTAAATTGAGGTGCAGAGAATCAGGTTGTTCACCGTATAATTTAATTTAGCATTCATTTAGTAACTAAGCAATTAGAATCTCCATTAAGCAAGTCGAGACAAAAACAATTAATCAAAGATTCGGATCCACAACATTGTTTAATGCATTTTTGTCATGAATAAATAATCAAATTAAATAAAATGTAGACTCCCCCAAAACTATAAACAAACATGAATAGAATTTACCCAATAATAAAATCTATGTTTGACAATAAAAAACCAAAATTTAGATATAACCACAAATGGGTTATAGTAAGAGTTAGACATGGTACTCAAAATTTGAATATGTTGATCATCAAGTGAGGGAAGATTGCTATCACTAAATTGTTTACTATAGGAATATGCGGAGGTCCCCTACTCTGTCTCCAAGTTAACTTTCTCGTTTATCCCCCTCTTTTAGCTAGCTAGTGCTATATAGCTTTCAACTATCATCCTACATGTATTCTTTTTTTGATTAGTGCAACAACACAACATTCTTATTGAACCCTGGGAAAACTCACATAATTAATTGATTGAGACCAATTCTTATTAAACTCTTTTCCTCTATGTTTCAAAGAGGCACCACTTGAACAATTGTGCCTTCCTTTTTCCAACCTCTAACGCATTGACTGAAATAACTGAAATAACAATGCTTCATTAGGAACACATTCACCTGAAAGAATTGGAGATATCATATCAACAACCTAAATTCTTGTGGTATAACAACCCAGAAACAAACTGAAAATACAACATTTAGAAGCAAATGAATACGTAAAACGGTATATCAAGGCATTGTAAATGGAAGAATTACAACTAAATGAGATGCAGTATATATATTATATGTAAATCAAAGAGTGATGGGTTGCCTAAGATGTAGTAGTGCAACATTTGCACAAAAAAAATTCAACTTTTGAAGCGTACAATAAATAGGAATTGCATGAAAAAGTCAAAAAATTACAAGCCCTAGTTTATTCCATGCCACTATATAAAGAATGAACAAAAAGAAAAAAAAACCAAGGTAATAAAGATGTTGCAAAGTGCAGAAAAAAAAATCCATGCCACTTGTTCTATCCCTAGCATAGTTCAAATAACAGGCTAGTGAACGAATTTCTTCGAAAAGACCCAACATTCAACTAAAATAATCCAAAATAGCAAAACCCTATGCTATTAAAGTAACACCCAACAAAACCCCAACATCCAATTTCATCAAAAAACCAAACAAATTATGAAATTAAACCCCAATCGCAATCAATATAAACCTAACATTCAAGTTCATTTCCATAACTACTCTAACATTCAATCTAAATACCACAAATAACTATAACATTCAATCAAAACCCTACAATTCTATTTCATGAAAATAACCCAAATTTGAAATGTGCAAACATGGTTTCATGAAAAATTCCAAATTGAAAACCCTAACATCAATTGCTCAAAACTTAACAACCAATTAGAAAATATAACATTCAATTTCCTACAAAACACCCAAGTTAACACCCAATTTGAAAAAAATTTAAATAAACAACTAAAGAAATTGATATGTTATTATAAGCAGCCAAGCACACAACAAAACAATTCTTTTAAAAAAATATCAAAAAAGGAGAGCTAATTTAATGAAGAATTTTAATTTAAAACTATATCCTCCACATAAACATGCTCAAAAATAATATCAAGAAGGGACAACATTACCTTTGTAAAGATGGTGGTTCCTACTTTCATTGCTCATCTTTTTCATTAGTTTCTATACGCCAAACGTAGCAAAACACAATGACATTAAAAAGAAGAAGAAGAAGAAGAAATTACTACAAATGAACATGCACGCAACATAACTTACATTGGAGTAGGCCATAAAAGAATAACCAAACACAAATATGAAATTTTTAGACTGCACAAACACACAACAGAAAAAATGAAAAAATAAAACAGAAGTTCAAGACTGAAAATAGGAAAATAAATGGATAGATGAAAAATGAAACTGAAAAACATGGACAGGAAATAAAAATTAGAGAGATGAACAATTAGTGAAAAATCAATACTCAGTGAAGCAATACTACAAACACCTGATGTTCGAATTATCTTTTGCTTTGGCATTACACAGAAACAAAGTGACCATTATAGAAAGTGGGTGGTGGTCGATGGTGGTGATCTAAATGGCTCTCTGAAGATGAAAAGTTGATAAGGGAGGTGACAGTTGGTCTTTGAGAGAGAAGACAATACATAGAAAGAAGGAGAGAAGAGGTGAACAAAGAGTGGGGTTGGATTGCTTATAGGGGTTTGATTTGTGTGTGTGTGTCATGAGATAGAGACACAGACACAGAGAGAGAGAGAGAGAGGGGGGGAGGGAAGGAGGTACTTGGGTGACATTTGCTAATTGAGCCATGGCAGAGAAGCGATCGGTGAGAGAGTGAGAGAAAAGGATATAAGGGGCCTGAGTTGGGTCTTTATCCACAGAGGAGAGAGTTTGGCGTGGGCTGGAGTGCTCGGGGTGCCGTGTCACCTCTATCTTATTAATATAGATGAGATAGGGTGAAAGAGTTGAAATAAGAGATAGGAGTCTTAAAAAATTTTGGCATGAGGATTGTCAGATCAATAATTATCAAGGGATCTAAGGCACAAAAAAATAAAGACAAAGAAATTTAGTTATTTTATTATATAGATGTGTGTACATGTGTATGTATACTGACAAAAGAAGTAAATTTTGCATGAATAAAGTGCCTTCAGATTATAAGGGAATGCAGTGATGATGCACCACATGTTTGAAAAGGATTGTGAGATTGCATCTTAGATTTGATTCTCTCTCTCTCTCTCTCTCTCTCTCTCTCTCTCTCTCTCTCTCTCTCTTTTGTAGTCGATTGAGTGATAATGTTTGACTATTCAAAAGTGATAATAGTTGACTGTTGGTGGTAATGGGATTGTGACTTGTCATGTAACCACCTTAATATGAAAACGCAGTTAATTAGATGAGTCTAAGGTATTGTTAGGATGTATACGTTGCGTATGATGTGTAATACATATGAAAATTCTTCTAGTCAATTTTGTTAAAAAAAATTCTTCATTTATAAAATCTATCAGTGGATAACAGTGAAAGATTCAAAAAATGGAGAAGGTGTTCTTGAAGATATAATAAATTACATGGTAAAAACATGTGTCCTTGAAAATATAATACATTACAGGATAAAAACATTCGTCAGTGCAATTAAGGAGAAATACAACATGAAATATTAATGTTATTTCAGACAAACAAAGGGTCAAAGATTATGGTTGAAAATTTCCTATAAAGAAATTCATGTTTTCTATATAGGTTTTTCTTTGATGACCACACCACTTAGTCAAAGATGAAACTCCACTCTGGATAACCACCATCCTCTTGAGTTTATCCATGAAATATAACATAGGACTAAGTAGTCCAATACAAAACAATCGTTTGTCTTTGTTTATGAACATATGATTCCTTTCTATTAATTTATTCCTATACCTCCATGACGTAACTATTTATCATGCAGAGGCCTTCTATAAGCCCCGTGGTCACTCCAAAATCACAAATATATTCCTTCAAAACTAGAGAGAAAACAATCATGCAGATTCTCCTTTCTCGGGTGGCAAACATCTGGTTGTGTACTTCCTCAAAGTTTGACACTTGAACACAGCCTCTCCTCGCAGATTGACACATGAAAATACACACTCTCTCCCTATCGAACCCATTTAGCCTCAAAGCTCGACACTCTGGAATCTACAGAAATATCAATTGTTGGCCATTTTACATACTTAAGGGCGAAGTATCCAAATAGCGCTTCTCATTTCCTTTGATTAACATGTATCATACTAAGTGCAAACACGCAGCAAAGAAGCTCTAGCTGTACCCTTGTCCACCAACCTTATATTATCTAGAAACTTTGCTTTTACTACTACCATATTCATCTTAAAAGTGATCACTATTCTCCTTAGGCGGAGAGCGACAGAGAGAAAAAGAGAAGCTTGCGTGAAGTCCAACCATGGATAAGGGAGAGAGTGTGGCTGTAGTCATGGTAAAGGAAGGAAAGAAAGTGCCTGATAAGAGATCTTCAGTGGGGCGTTCGAGGAAAGGTTGCATGGGAGGCAAAGGAGGGCCTGAGAATGCTCTTTGCACTTTCAGAGCTGTTAGATAAAGAACATGGGGCAAATGGGTGGCCAAAATCCCCGAACCGAATTGGGGTGCCCGGCTTTGGCTCAGCACTTTCAATACCTCCCTCGAAGTCGCCACCGCTTATGACGATGCTGCCCGAACGCTCTATGGACCATCTGCAAAACTCAACTTACCTGATCAAAGGCCATTACCTTTTACAACTTTTTCGTCTATTCATGAACCTCTCAACCACAAAGGTCTCATGGGCAACCAAAGCACAAGCACGAGTTCCTCCTTGATCAACTACGAATCTAGCACTGATGGAAATACAAATAAAGGTGATGAAGTTTCACTGCTAGGAGACATAAACGTAGAGTGGGGGAGTTCAATTGCAAACATGGTAGATGTAGAACAGTGTCTAAATTGGCCAAAATTTTTGGGGGAGAATGGTTTTTGTTGGATTGGTGTTAGTAGATCAGGTGATTTGACCGACGTGGAAGAATTCGTTGATTGCAATGGATTTCAAGATCCATGGAGCTTGTGAACTTTTTTGTATATGACTTGGTGACCTGTAAAACTGCTAGAACCAATAGGCTCGTGTGTGCATATATGCATGCTTGACTTGGTGCTGATTTTTTTGAGTAATACTATTTGGACCTAAAATTCTGACTTAATTTGTTGACATAATAATGTGGTTTCAGGAGAACCATTTGATCAGCATTAAGTTTCAATATTTGATGACCCCCACAGTCAATCCAAAGATTATAGTGAATTAGGTCAGTAAGTTAGATCCCAATAGCATTGCTCGATTTTTTAAAAGTTTGGGGTGTGGGTTGCGACTTGCGAGTGAAAACTGTTCTGTGCTCTGTGCACTTCTAAAAAGTTAAAAAAACAAGTTTAAAGCTGATATCTCTCTCTCTCTCTCTCTCTCTCTCTCTCTCTCTCTCTCTCTTCTTTCCATTTGGAGTGTATAACTGTAAATGCACACATGTGATTTAAAGTCTCCTTTTCAAATTGGTTTTTGTTTGCTGGGGCTGGATCAAAATTGGAACGATAAAGAGAGATTAGCATGGTTCCTGTGTAAGGATGACACACACAAATTGAGAAATGGGGCTGGATCAAGCTCATGGCAGTGGCAGTTTTTTGTTGTCGGAGAGTTTCATATTGCAACTTGCATAGCCAATTTTTGGGGACCACAGAAGTATTCAGAATTTGCATCCTTTGAATTTGGATGAAATCTATTTGGTAGATGAAATTTGTGCGGTTTGGATCGTTACAACATTCGTCTTGAGAATTCATGCAAATTACACAAAGTTCAACGTCGTAGTTCGTTTGAATTATGAAAACTGGCCGTATAGTTTTGATTATGCGTGTGTTTTGGATCAGAATTCACCCTCTAAATTTTAGATCCAGACCAAAAGAAATTTAATATTGCATATCATAATCCAGCTCAAAAGAAATTCTTTTCAGACCTGAAGTGTTGGGGTTTAGTGTGTTGGCACAATTGCAGATGCAATGAAAACCACCTCTTTAGAATCCAACCCGCTTAATTAGGTAAAATTTTGACTGGATTGAAAATAGTTTCTTTGGTACCTAGCCTTGTGTTTTTTTTTCTTTGGAAAATTGTTAAATTGCATTGAGACATCTGTAGGGTGAACAATCCATGACTTTATGATTTATATATTATTAATGTGGTTAATTGAAAAATTGGACAATTAATTGCACTCCATAAAACTCCGCCTATGAAGTTTTGTGCGCGATCTGTCCCAAGTCCAGATAAAGAAGGAGAGTTGTGTTAGCTAGTTGACAGCAATCATAAAAATTGTTTGGTCAAACATGAACATGAATCCAATGGATATTCGCGTAAATACTAGGACATTCACCATAAGCGATGTATTGCACCTGCCTCCGGGTGTTTTAGAAAGTGGGTTAGACGAGCCACATTTTAATCGCCTGGATGCAGTGAAAAATTTGTGTAAACCTCTAATATTTTAATTTATTTTAATGGATGCCAGTTAACGATAATTAGGACAAGTTATGTCATAGATGTGATAGGAACGGGTTAGGGAGAAATCTGATGGGACACCTTGTGAATTTGATAAGTTAGGAGGGGGAAAGTGTAATTTTCTTGGTAGCGAAATTCTACTACAGAATGGAGTATAAGTGGCGATGTGCGAGGTTGAGATAATTTGGATGTGGTGCAGGAATAAGGGGATGGTAGTGTAAGGAGTGAAAACCTGGACTAGGAAGGCAAGAGGCAATTCTGGAGGCTTTTGTCAATTGGCCGGTTTCTTTGTTGTCGGTGGGCCAGATTGGAAACCGATCGATAGGCTTGAGCTTTGGTTGACCGACTTAACTCGGTTTTGTGTTCTTGAGTCTTTCCACAGCCCTAGCTTGTGCTAGGAGTATAAATACCCTTCAATTCCTTTACTCTCCGTCTCTGAAACCGTAAGCACCTCATATATATATATATCATATATATATATATATATATATATATATATATATATATATATATCACACATAAAAGAGGGAGACAAATCAAGAAATTAGGGGGGATATTTTTGAGCTAGGATTTAGTAACACAGTGTTTCTAGTCATTTGAAAACTAATCTAAGCTATGATTTCTTTTTTGATTCCTTATCAATGAGGCATATCATTTATATTTTGGGATCTCATAATAAACCTATGTTCTATATCCCAAAGTTTATTTATGTTCATTGCATTATCGACTTGGGTAAATAGATGTGATTTGTTATCCGGACATGGTATGATACATAACATGTTTTTTGTGATTTTGATGTTATTATTAGTTTTGCATGAATATGATATGTTTTAAAACTAAGGATTTACATTCGTTTATATAATATATATTGTAAATGCAATGGATTCCGCAAAGCGATTTGTTGTGATGGAATATATATATTGTTGTAGGAGGGGAAACTCGATGTGTATCTTCCCTCACGATTATACACATGGAACAATAGATGTTATACCTAAAGGGGGGCAGTGAATAGGTTTTTCAATCTTAGTTCAATTGATTACCAATTAAAACTTAAACCACCACAATTACATCTTCTCACAAAGATATAACAATTATGGCAGTAGCTTTATTTTGATTTTCTTTGTTTTGATGCATCTTTGTGCATGTTTTTTTCTTATTTATGTTTATCTTGAAAATTTCAAAAACATTAGAAAAGAAAAATCCAACAAGATTTTCTTTTGTTTGTTTTTCCTTATTCCATGATCATGGTAATTCACTAGTTTGCATTGAAATTGTTTCATTCTTAACTCAAAGTTGAAATGTGCATTGATATGAGTCATATTAGGAAAGAGAGAACTTTGAGCTTGGATAGTGTTTACCTTTGAAAAATTCAAAACTAAGTAATGGGAAAAAGAAAGCTAATCCTCCACCCATTCCCCAACCTAACCCGAGTTTTAGGAAAGAAAAACAAGTATGGGTGACTAGGGGGACTTTGAGAAACACACCATCTCAACTAAGTTGGAGGCCCCGAAGCAAGGTTATTGCTCCTACAAATTAGGAGAGGTGAGACTATAGACCTAGGTGATGTTCAATGCATTTCATTGAACACCCTAGGGTCATACGTTTTGTACATATTTCTATGAAAAAAAAATACAAAAACATTGAAATTTGAAAAAATAATAAAAAAAAGAACAAAAGAAACAGTAAATTTCAAAAAGAGTTTTGATGTCAAGTTTGATATTTATTTTTGGCCGCATTTGGCTCTTTTCTCATAATTGGCCTTTGACATTTTTTAAGGTATTGGGGTTTAACTAATCTTTAGCCATGTGTCACCTATCACCAATACTTAAGAGTCATTTAAGATCATCAATAGTTCAAACCAATTAATCTTAGGGGTAAAAGAAACTTTGGACACTCTAGCCTGTGGTCCATGTGAAGATGATGCATGGTTATGCTTTGACTCACATGACCTTGCTGAAAAGGCCAGTGTGCAAGCTTAAGAGGTCCATTTATGGATTCAAGCAAGCATCTAGGCCTTGGAACATTCGTTTTAATTAAACTATTAAATCTTATGGTTTTAATCAATATGCTCGAATGAGTCATATGTGTATAAAAATAATGACAAAAACGTTGTGGTGTTCATAGTGCTTTATGTGGATGATATCTTTCTCATCGAAAACGATGTGGGGATGGTATCTTCTTTTAAGTATAGTGAACCAATTAGTTTGATATGAAAGATTTGGGAGAAACTAGCCATATCCTTAGGATCAAGCTTATGCAAGATCACAAGGATAAGAAGTTAAGCTTTTCTTAGGCTACCAATATATATTGATACCATTCTAGCCCATTTTAGCATGTAAAATTGTAAGAAGAAATTTCTTCATTTCAGACATGGAGTTTCTCTGTCAAATGACTAGTGTCCTGGGACACCAAAAGAGAAAGACCATGAAGATGGTTCTTTGTGCTTCACCAGTGGGAAGTCTCATGTATGTTATGCATTGCACTAGACCTGATATTTGTTTTGTCGTTGTCATAGTTAGTTGATATCAGTCTAACCTTAGGCAAGAACATTGGACTACAGTAAAATATATTCTTAAGTACCTGAAAACAATGAGAGATTATATGTTAGTTTACCAAATAGATAGTCTAGTACCCACTGGGTACATAGACTCCAATTTTTAGTCAGATAAAGATTCTAGGAAGTTTACCTCAGTATATATGTTTACTCTAAGAGGTGGAGCCAAAAATTGGAAGCGTATCAAGCAATCTTGTATTCATGATTCCACCATGGAGATGGAATACATGGTAGCATCTGAGGCAACCAAAGAGATAGTTTGGTTGAGAAACTTCCATTTTAGATTTAGAAGTGGTACCTTCAATAAGATCAACTATTTCACTTTATTTTGACAATAGCTAGACGGTTTCTACTTCAAAAGAGCCGCAAACCCATAAGAAGGGAAAATACATTGAGGGCCTGTTTGTTTGAGGTATAAGGCGGTGGTATAAGGAAAATAGTATGTGGGGCCTATCTTATACCTTGTTTGTTTGGCATTTTTTACTCGATACTAATTTTTGGGTCATAGTACTGACCTGATGTGAACAGTAACTCTTATGTCTTGTATATGGTGCTAAACAATACCACCTACCCAGTGGTATAATATTCTTGGTATAAATTTCATGGAGGTATAATAGAGAAAAAAAACTCAAATGCCCTCATGTACAATGCCTCATATAAGATTATAAGGTTACAATTGTCTTTTTATTCTATTAGTTGCAATTTTTGACTTTTTTAAGTAGGTATTACACAGATGATATTTGTGACAAACAAACAAGGGGAAGGATAGGATTATAGTTTAAGACCGGGTATAAAATCTTATACCATTGGATAGGAGTGGAAAGGATATAAAATCTTATACCACCTAAATCTTATACATCAAACAAACAAGCCCTGAGTGTAAGTATCACCTTAAACAAGACATCATGGGAAGAGGTCATGTAATGGTAACCAAGATTGCATAAACAAACAACCTGACAGATTCCTTCACCAAGAGCTTACTAGCAAAGACTTTTGGGAGTCACGTGGAGGGAATGTGAGTTAGATACATTGCAGCATGGCTTTGAGTATAAGTGGGAGAATTGATAGAGTTATATACTAAAAATTTTCTTTTGTAATGAAATTCAATTCATTATTTAATAAAAGTCCTTCATTTTCTATTGAGAATTTGTATGGGTAAAATATTTGCATTATATTAAATATGATATGCATGTGTCTTTTATTTTACGTTATAAATAATCTAGTATGTAGAGTTTGATTTATACACAAAAGATCAGATTATCAGATAGTTGTATGATATAAGTAAAAGTTCACAGGTTTAAATGGAATTGGGCATACCATCAGTAGGACTCTAGTGCAATCTTCTAGCATAGGCTGTCTTGGCTGTAGCAATGTAAAACCCGGTAGATTTAAACTTTTTATAACATGGGCAAAACGGTAATTTGTTGCTATAGTATGGGTTGTAAACTTGAATCTTTCTAGATCTCGGATGACCTCACAATTGGATTCGTCTCACGAAATCTAGTTATCCTGTCAAATTTCATCGAATTCTGAGATAGTCAAATTTTTTACGTTTTACGAGACGGTCGAATCTTGAGTGCCCCAAAAACGAAATTTTTAATAAAATTTCGAAAGTTAAAAAATTATTTAAGGTAAGTTAAAATAAAAATATTTTAAACTTAAACCGGAACGAAATTTAATCGTTCAGGGCAAAAACAGACCCAGAAAAAAAAGGGTCGTGTGGCGGATTGTGGGCCAAGTATTGAGAAATATAAATAGGGGGAAAAATCTGAATTTCTCCCCCCACAAACACACTCAACCGTTAGCCGATAGGGAAAGAGCTTGGATCCTCCACCTTCTCTCTACAATCTACGACTCCACGGTGCTCGGATCCACTCGGGCCAAGAAGAAAAGTTGTTCTCCCCGACGTGGGCTACAAAACCATACCAAGGAGGTCAATTTTGGACAAGATTCTAAGGACAGGATTTTTGGGAGGAGAAGATAGAAGCGGGTTCTTGGGACTTCCTATGGTCGTTCCTTACGTTTCAAGAGGTAGGGTTTCCTTCCTACTCGTGTTTATTTTACAACCTAGGGTGTTTTATGTAATGGGTAAGTTGATAGAGATTTATATCACTTGCCTATGGATTGGTGTTGATGGAATTGATTGACTAGGTGAATTGGGTATGGAAAATTGATCTAATTTAAATTAAATTCCTAGCTTCGAATTGGTATGTGGTAATTTGATGTGAACCCCAATAGTCCTGTTTTGAGACCCAACAACAATATTGGAAATACAACCCAAGAAAGCCAAACTCAGGTCTATGGATGGTGAATCTAGACCCGTTGAGATCTTGTTTCAACAACCTAGATTATATTAAAATCTAGACCCATTGAAGAACCTGTCTCATGAACCCAAATTACAAGGAGGAACGCCGCAAAGGTTGTGATTTACCTTTGATAAGTTCAAAAGTTCAATCAAAAACAAGAGGAGTAAACTCAACTCAACTCACAATCAAAATTCATTGTATTTTGTCTCCTATTTCATTGATAGAACACCTATTTATAGGCTAGCCATTACAAGGAAACAAATCCTAACCTACTAAGGAAACAAATCCTAATCTATTAAGGAAACAAATCCTAATCTAAATAGGAATAAATAAAGACTAAAATTTGTAACCCTTTCACTCAAAAATGCCCTTGAGTGAATAGTGTCACGATTACTGTAGCATGAACAGTACAATGTTGTAGTACTTATTCTAAACCCTAGTTCAAATAAAATAATAAGACGTATGTGGGCTAAGACAATTGAATCTTAGCCATAGCCCCTACCTGGATTCTTCTAGAACTTGAATCAAGTGGATCAAAATTGGTTCTCCTTCTTTCAAGCCCATCTTGAGTGTTGGGCTCTTGCTAGCTTCATCCCAAGCGGATTCACCAATCCTTGCATTGCTTTCTTGATCTTGTAATTGGCACATCTAGACTTGCAAAGGATCTTTAAGAATAGGCCCACCTTGGCTTTCATCATTCCCCCTTTCCTCAAAAAGATTCGTCCTCGAATCTTTGCCCACATCTTCAGGAGAAATATCAGAAACATTGACGGTAGTAGAAAAAAATAAATTTTTTTTTTGAATTTTCTCTTTTTTTTTTTTACCTACTGATTTGATCACAAACTAGATAGTAAACAATTGACAAAAACCAAATGATGTGAACCCCAATAGTCCTGCTTTAATATTGGAAATACAACCCAAGAAAGCCAAACTCAGGTCTATGGATGGAGAATCTAGACCCGTTGAGATTTTGTTTCAAGAACCTAGATTATATTAAAATCTAAACCCATTGAAGAACCTGTCTCACGAACCCAAATTACAAGGAGGAACGCCACAAAGGTTGTGATTTACCTTTGATAAGTTCAAAAGTTCAATCAAGAACAAGAGGAGTAAACTCAACTCAACTCACAATCAAAATTCATTGTATATTGTCCCTATTTCATTGATAGAACACCTATTTATAGGCTAGCCATTACAAGGAAACAAATCCTAATCTACTAAGGAAACAAATCCTAATCTAAATAGGAATAAATAAAGACTAAATTTTGTAACCCTCTCTCTCAAAAATGCCCTTGAGTGAATTGTGTCACGATTACTGTAGCATGAACAGTACCATGCTGTAGTACTTATTCTAAACCCTAGTTCAAATAAAATAATAAAACATATGTGGGCTAAGCATCGTCAAACTCACTTATTCTAAACTAATAATAAAAATTCTTTAAAAAAATTGAAAGGGTTAACAGCAAAAGGCCCTAATCTCTAAGTCATGTCTTCATGTCTTCCACAGCTTGGATCAAGTGGATCAAAATTGGTTCTCCTACTTTCAAGCCCATCTTGAGTGTTGGGCTCTTGTTAGCTTCATCCCAAGTGGATTCACCAATCCTTGCATTGCTTTCTTGATCTTGTAATTGGCCCATCTAGACTTGCAAAGGATCTTTAAGAATAGGCCCACCTTGGCTTTCATCATTCCCCCTTTCCTCAAAAAGATTCGTCCTCGAATCTTTGCCCACATCTTCAGGAGAAAGATCAGAAACATTGACGGTAGCAGAAAAAATAAAAAAAATAAAAAAAATTGAATTTTCTCTCTTTTTTTTTACCTACTGATTTGATCACAAAGTAGATAGTAAACAATTGACAAAACCATAACAAATCCTAATCTACTAAGGAAACAAATTCTAATCTAAATAGGAATAAATAAAGACTAAAATTTGTAACCCTTTCTCTCAAAAATGCCCTTGAGTGAATAGTGTCACGATTACTGTAGCATGAACAGTGCCATATTGTAGTACTTATTCTAAACCCTAGTTCAAATAAAATAATAAGACATATGTGGGCTAAGACAACTGAATCTTAGCCTTAGCCCCTAGCTGGATTCTTCTAGAACTTGAATCAAGTGGATCAAAATTGGTTCTCCTTCTTTCAAGCCCATCTTGAGTGTTGGGCTCTTGCTAGCTTCATCCCAAGTGGATTCGCCAATCCTTGCATTGCTTTCTTGATCTTGTAATTGGCCCATCTAGACTTGCAAAGGATCTTTAAGAATAGGCCCACCTTGGCTTTCATCATAATTACTTGTGTAATTCTATGAAAGTTGATATTATGTGGACATGTTTTGTGTTTTAATTATGCATTTGTGAACAAAGTGTGTTATTGGGATATATATGAGGAAATAACATGCTTGTGAATTATTGTTGCAAATGAAATGTTGAGGTATGCTCAATGATATATTGACATTGTGATGAAATTGGTGATAAATTGAATGATATATGTATTCAAGTGGTTAAAGTTGCACATATGACATTCATTACATGTGGACATGACATTGAGATAGCAATGATGCGTTACATTGCATTTGTACGGGATCATCACATCCTTGGGCATGAGACATGGGTGTGGGTATGGGTGAGTGCATGGGTTGGTCAAACACGAAGTTTGGTGGTTCACGAGTGGGCTCGGGAAAGTTGAATTGAATATCCGGCTGAATCGCACGGATGGATGAAAAAGAATTTGGTTGGGGTTAACAAGAAGGACTAGTCTCTCCCTCGGGTGAGAGGCCCGGTGTTTGGATACGCACTTCCGTTGGTATAAGAACCCATAAAGTTTGTCGGTGTACGCAAAACTGTTGGTGAAAGTCCATGAATTCCGTGTCGGTAAGGTGACCGTCGGTGTAAGGCCATAAATACCTACCCCAAGAAAGACCCGGAGATTTTAAATAGTCATTGAGTCTGTAACACAAATGGCGGGGGTTTGGAAAGCCTGGTCTTGATACTCACTGCATAGCACGGGGTTAATGGCTAACCGCCGGAACTAGAAAGCTCGATTTTGTACACATTGACATTGCATGTGTGGTGGAGGCGAGAAGGGCACGGGTAAATTGCATCAATGGGTAACATTTCATTTTATGGTATGACATGTTAGATTCCAATTTTGATTTTCTTAAATCTTGGTTGGAATGATTGTTGTTAGAAAATGTTGCATGTGAACATTGCAAATGTACTTAGATTGGGGAGTAGTCTTTGTAAGAAATATCCTATTGGGTGTAGCTCACCCTATACAGGAAATATTTCAGCTGCGGGGTGCATTCTAGTGAATGATACTCATTCGGGGCCTCGAGGGTGAAGAAGAGCCGACTTGTGGCTTTTGAAATCAAGTTTTGTAAAACTTTTGTAAAAATTCCATTATGAATTGTAATCGTATGGATTTGTTGTAATAGGACTTGTGTATATTAAATTTTTTGTGGAAAACTTTCAGAATTGTGGTGGTTTGGAATGGGCTGGAAATGAAGAAGGAATGAATCATAGAAAAACAGGTAAAACCTTCCGGATGGTTAATGTAAATTTTAGCCCAGTAGGCAAAACCTTCCGGAAGGTTGATGACAACCTTTGGAAAGAACTTTCCACTAAGTAAAACCTTTCGGAAAATTTTTCAAAAATCTGAAATTATAAGAATGCTTTCTTGTAATTTTGGGCTATGTGTTCCCTCATTTAAATGATACCAATGGACCATAATGAAAGTATAAATTGTGATGTGTTAGACCTTGGATGGGTCTATTGACTATAATGTACACAGGATAAGTCATTGGGAGTTCCCGGTCCTAGGGATACCCTGTCCAAACCTTTTTATTATTGAGTCATGGTGTCGGGTCATGCTGATGTGGAACCCGCTGGAATAACGAGATCTAACAACGAAAAGAACCCAAGATTGTTTTATGATCAGATTTTACGGTAGACCTTGACCCGTTGTTTACGACAAACAAGAACATTGGAATAGACCTCAACCCATTGATTGTGAAACAAGAACCTCGGTAAAAGGGAAGATGCCACAAACGGTGTGGAAACCCGTTTGATATGTCGTTGGTGAACGCCACGGAGAATTCCGATAAGTTAGTTTAGTTCTTCGAAGAACCGAAGAGAAAACACTCTCAAAATTTGCTGAATAATGATCTCAATTTTGATTGATTTGAATGCCTATTTATAGGCTGGTCATTACAAGGATTAGGACACTTCCTAAAATAGCTATCCTATTTAAGAAATATCTCTTACTTTTGATGTGATATCCGCCGGAATAACGAGAACCAACAACGAAAAGAACCCAAGATCGTTTAACGAACAGATTTTATGGTAAAACTTGACCAGTTGTTTACAACAAACAAGAACCTTGGTATATAGACCTCAACCCACTGTTTGTGAAACAAGAACCTCGATATAAAGGAAGACGCCACAAACCCGTTTGATAAGTCGTTGGTGAACGCCACGGAGAATTCCGATAAGTTCGTTTATTTCTTCAAAGAACCAAAGAGAAAACACTCTCAAAATTTGCTGAATAATGATCTAAATTTTCGTTGATCTGAATGCCTATTTATAGGCTGGTCATTACAAGGATTAGGAATCTTCCTAAAATAGCTATCCTACTTAGGAAATATCTCTTACTTGTGGGTAAAGAAATATCTCTTACTTTCCTAATACTCTTGAAGAAAAATGGAAAGACATTCAGCCCTTTAAATGGCTGAGCACATGCCTGAATAGAAGAAGGAAAGTACTTGGCATACAAGCCTTACAATTAGACCCAAAAATAAAGAATAGTGCACATACTGTTGCATGAACAGTGCACACTATAGTAACTTTGAAAACCCTACTTCATAAGAAATAAAACATGTGGGCTAAGCATCCTCAAGCCCACTTATTAATAATTCTAATCCTTTAGACAAATTGGAGGCCTTAACAACAATAAACCAATTGAATCTTAGCCTTAGCCCCTAGCTGGATTCTTCTAGAACTTGAATCATGTTGATGAATCTTTGTTGCCCAAGTGGATCATGGTCAACGGGCCTCCACAAACTTGCTTGTTTCCATGCCTCTTGAATTAGTCCATTGAGTACCTCTTTAAACTTCCTTGCTCGTGCTCTCGTAACCGGCCCACTTGGAACTTGAACTAAATCCCTTGAAGTTGTGTTATGATTTGCATCATTCCCCTCCTCTTGAAAAGGATTTGCCCTCAAATCATCACCTACATCAAAAGGACTCAAATCAGTGACATTAAAATTAGCACTTACATTGTACTCACCAGGTAAATCTAGCTTGTACGAGTTGTCATTGATGCGCTCCAGGACTTGGAAAGGACCATCTCCCCTTGGAAGCAATTTGGAACGTCTTTGCGCCGGAAATCTCTCTTTTCTCATATGCAGCCAAACCCAATCTCCGGGTTCAAAAATCAGCTTGTGACGTCCCTTGTTGGCTTGTTTTGCGTATTGCTCCGTTCTTCGCTCAATGTTGATTTTGCTTTCTCATAAATCTGCTTGACAAAGTCAGCTTTCTTCTTGCCATCTAAATTAATATGCTCAGTCAAAGGTAAAGGAGATAAATCTAATGGGGTTAAAGGATTAAATCCATACACAATTTCAAATGGTGAAAATTTAGTAGCAGAATGAATGGATCGGTTATAAGCAAACTCAACATGTGGTAAACATTCTTCCCATGTGTTGATGTTTTTTTTAATGATTGCCCTCAATAAAGTAGACAAAGTCCTATTTACTACTTCAGGTTGACCATCAGTTTCTAGATGACAAGTAGTGGAAAACAATAGCTTTGTACCTAGCTTACATCACAAGGTCTTCCAAAAATAGCTCAGGAACTTAGCATCTCGATCTGAAACAATTGTTCTAGGCATGCCATGTAATCTCACAATCTCTCTAAAGAACAAGTCAGCAAATGCGAAGCATCATCCGTTTTGTGACATGGAATGAAGTGTGCCATCTTAGAGAATCTATCCACAACCACAAAAATTGAATCTCTCCCACGCTTAGGCCTAGGCAATCCTAACACAAAGTCCATTGAAATATCAATCCATGGCTCACTAGGAATTGGTAAAGGAGTATACAAACCATTGGGCTGCAATTTGGATTTAGCTTGTCTACATGTGATACATCTACCACAAATTCTCTCAACATCTCTTTTCATGTGAGGCCAATAGAAGTGTTCTTGCAACACAACTAAGGTCTTTGCAACTTCAAAATGTCCCATTAATCCCCAACCATGAGATTCTTGCATTAACTACTCCCTCAAGGAACAATTAGGCACGCATAACTTATTCTCTTGAAATAGGAATCCATCAAGCCTAAAGAACTTATCATTACCGATTTTCTCACAAGTCCGGTATTCCTCACAAAATTCGTGATCATCAGCGTATAAATTTTTAATGTGCTCAAAACCAAGGAATTTTGCTTCAAGTGTAGAGAGTAATGCATACCTGCGAGAAAGTGCATCGGTGACCACATTCTCCTTACCTTGCTTATACCGGATGACGTATGGGAACGTCTCAATGTACTCCACCCATCGTGCATGCCTTTTATTTAGCTTGTGCTGGTCCTTCAAGTGTTTCAAGGACTCATGATCGGTGTGAATCACGAATTCCTTAGGCCATAGGTAGTGTTGCCAAGTCTCTAAAGCTCGAACCAATGCATACAACTCCTTATCGTAAGTTGGGTAGTTTAAGGCTGCCCCGCTTAGTTTCTCGTTGAAGTAAGCAATTGGTCGTCCTTCCTGCATAAGCACTGCTCCTATGCCAATATCTGAAGCATCACATTCAATCTCAAACGTTTTCAAAAAGTTAGGTAAAGACAATAAGGGGGTGTTGGTCAGCTTCTCTTTGATTAATTGAAACGCCTTTTCTTGTTTTTCAACCCATCTAAATCAACGTTCTTCTTGATCACTTCGGTAAGTGGTGCGGCTATGCTACAAAAGTCCTTCACAAAACGCCAATAGAAACTAGCAAGTCCATGAAAACTACGAACATTACTTATACTTGTGGGACTCGGCCATTCTTGGATTGCACGTACCTTCTCTTCGTCAACCTGTATACCTTGTGAACTAACAACATAACCCAGAAATACAAGCTTATCGGTATAAAAAATACACTTCTTTAGATTAGCAAACAACTTTTCTTTCCTATGCACATCTAAAACAGATTTGAAATGTATTACATGATTGTCCATGTTTTTGCTATAAATGTGTATATCATCAAAGTAGACAACAACAAAACTGCCTATAAATTCACACAAAACATGATTCATAAGTCTCATAAAGGTGCTCGGAGCGTTAGTCAGTCCAAAGGGCATAACTAACCATTCATACAAACCATATTTTGTTTTAAAGGCTGTTTTCCATTAATCTCCTTCTTTTATTCTAATCTGATGATAACCACTCTTTAAGTCAATGTTAGAAAATACACAAGATCCATGCAACTCATCTAACATATCATCTAAGCGAGGAATAGGATGACAATACTCCACGTCCCATCCTTCTTAGGTACAAGTAAAATCGGAACAGCGCATGGGCTCATGCACTCCCTCACGTGCCCTTTCTCCAACAACTCACTCACCTGCCGTTGAAGCTCCTTTGTCTCCTCGGGAATGCTCCTATAGGCTGGTCGGTTTGGAATTGTAGCACCAGGAACAAAATCAATTTGATGTTCAATCCCTCGGATTGGAGGTAACCCATGTGGTGTTTCCTCGGGAAAGACATCCCCATACTCCTGCAAAAGAGAAACAACAGAACTAGGCAAAGCAAGGTCAAGTTCGTTAGTGGTTAAAAGTGCCTCTTCGTTCAAAAGTACAATCATCGGTTGATTTGAAAACATGGCTCTCTTAATCTCACTCACTTTTGCATAGAAATTCTTTTGTTTTCTCTCTGATTTTTTTTTCAATGGCCGCATTTTGATTTTCTTTTTCTCTCTCATTTTTCTCGGCCTCTCTCTGATTTTCACTCTTTTTCTTTTTCTTCACTCTCTTTTTGCAATATCACTTGATCCTCATATACTTGCTACGATGTCAATGGTACAAGAGTGATTGATCGTTGATTAAGCACAAAGGAGTATTTGTTTGTAAAGCCATCATGCTTCACATGCCTATCAAACTGCCATGGACGCCCTTAGCAATAAGTGTCTAGCTTGCGTCGGTACTACATCACACAACACTTCATCTTCGTACTTACCAATTCAAAATGCAACTAACACTTGCTTGTTCACCCTTATCTCACCACTATCATTCAACCATTGCAACTTATACGGTTTAGGGTGCTTCAACACAGGTAGTCCCAACTTCTCCACCATAATTGTGCTTGCAACATTAGTACAACTACCACCAACAATAATTACACTACACACCTTGTCTTTGATGTAGCACCTAGTGTGGAAGATGTTCTCCCGCTGCACTTCATCAACCTCCTTCGCATGCACGCTCAATGCTCTCCTTGCCACCAATGTCAATGCATCAGGGACTAAATATTCCTCCTCGTGAATGTCCTCCAATGGTGGCATGCCATTGATGTTGGTATCTTCTTCGTCGGTCACAATTTCACCATTGCCTTGCAACACCATGACCTGCATGTTTGGACATTGATTTGCTATGTGTCCCTTGCCTTGACATTTAAACATTTAATGTCACGATTCCTAGAGGTAGAAGAGTCGGTTTTACCTTGAGGAATGTGGCTGGTGTTCGCGGACTTGGGCTCAGCTTTGGACGTTGGTGACTTGTCCAGTTGCTTGGTATAACTCGATTTCCAAGATTTAGAACTAGAGTTATGGGCTGCACGTGACCCATCCCCCCTCTTGAGTTGTTGCTCCACTTTTATGGCCATGTGCACCATATCTTCCAACTCCACATAATGCTGCATCTCCACCTTATCTTGGATTTCCCGGTTTAATCCAAGTAAGAACCTAGCCATGGTAGCCTCTCGATCTTCCTCTACATTAGCTCGGATCATAGCAATCTCCATCTCCTTGTAGTAATCCTCCACACACTCCGGCTTCCCTATCTAAGACCTTGTAATTTTTTGTACAACTCTCGGTTGTAGTAGCTTGGAACGAACCGCTTTCTCATCACCGTTTTCATCTCCTCCCATGTTTCAATCACCGCTAATTTTACCTTCTTTGTATCAGAATAGTTATAGCAGTCAAATACGAACTCCATCTTCTTCTCCCACTCAAGGTATGCTTCAGGATCGGATCTACCTTGAAAGGATGGAATTTTCATCTTAATACCACCCAAGTTGTTATCTTCCTGGTTCCTAGCTTCTCTAAACCGCCCTCCATGTCTCCTATTACTAACAACAGAATTTCGATCATCTTCTTCATCAAAACCAGCCCCATAAGGCTCTTCATCTTCTCCCCTTACTTCCCTTGGTTGAATTCTTTCCCTTCCACGCCCATTAGGGATGTTTTGTGGCTGCTTCTCATGTGTATTCTCCATCTGATCTATCCATTCGTGGACCTGCTCTAGTTCCATCTTCATCACACACCTCATCTCACTCATCATGGCCTCCATAAATAATTTTGGGTCAGCAAGATCCGTAGCATTGTTGTGAGACATGATTGCTGCAAAACAAAGTTAGAAAAAAAAAACAAAAGGAAAAAAGAGTGAAAGTCAAAGAGAGGCCGAGAAAAATGATGTGGAACCCGCCGGAATAACGAGATCAGTGCAACACTACAGTAACTACGAAAACCCTAGTTCATAAGAAATAAAACATGTGGGCTAAGCATCCTCAAGCCCACTTATTAATAATTCTAGTCCTTTAGACAAATTGGATGCCTTAACAACAGGAGGCCAATTTATGCTTTTAGCCTTAGCCCCTAGCTGGATTCTTCTAGAACTTGAATTTTGTTGACGGATCTTTGTTGCCCAAGTGGATCATGGTCAATGGGCCTCCACGAACTTGCTTGATTCCATGCCTCTTGAATTAGTCCAATGAGTACCTCTTTAAACTTCCTTACTCGTGCTCTCGTAACCGGCCCACTTGGAACTTGAACTAAATTCCTTGAAGTTGTGTTATGATTTGTATCAATGTGTTAGAGTAAGGGAAATTTTGTTGCCTTGTCAGGTTAAAGGCATTCACCTGCTCATGGAGAACCTCTTTACAAGTTAGTAAGGTTGGGCACTCTTTGACAGAGAGGAACTCGTTACAAGTCAGTAAGGTTGGGCACTCTTTGTTTGGTTAAAGGCATTCACCTACTCATGGAGGACCTCATTCACCTTCCTCACTTATAAGTTTTCCCCTTTCCTTGATAGATAAGTAATCTTGGCTAACAACTCATTTCATGTCCTAACACTCTAATAGACTAGGATGGAATAGATTGCTTCGAGCGCTCTGTAGGTTTAGAAATGTCCCAAGATTGTGTATTCTCTGCTAAGCTCTCAAAGTAATCTAAAGGTTCCTCAGGCTCTTTGCCTAAAAACTAGCCATTACACATCATGTCTATGAATTGGCAATGGGCTGGTGTGATTCCTTCCTAGAAGAAACTCACTAACTGCCATGGTTCAAAGTCATGATATGGAGTGACGTTTAAGAGATGCTTAAACCTCTCCTAGGAATCATATAACTGTTCATAAAACTTTTCAGAAAAAAAAATGAATTTGATTCTTTAAAACAATTGTTCTATGAACTAGATAAAATTTCTTAGGGAACTTTTTTGTAAATCCGGCCAAGTAGCCAAGGCATGGGGCTTAAGAGAGTTGACCCAAGTCTTTGTTTTGTCTTTTAGAGAGAACAGGAATAGTTTCATTTTCGCTACTTCTTCACGCACATTTTGTTCAAGGAACGTGTTAACCACCTCCTCGAACTTCTTGATGTGGAGGTAAGGATACTTCGTTTCCACACCAAGGAATTGTGGAAGTGGCTGGAGCATTCTAGGTTTTACTATATAATCATATGCTTGCACCGATAAAAGTATGCATGAGATTGCGAAAGAGCAAGTGGATTGAAGATATTCTCTCACCGTCCTCACAGGAGGAATCGATGGGAAATTAGTGGATTACGACCGAGAGGAACTAGTGGAAAATTATTCCCTTGGTTCCCTACGATCGGTGGATTCTTGTCATTTAAGCCATCCAAGTCAACTGAGTGTGTGGGGTAAAGTCTTATAAGTCTATTATGACTAGTGTCTCGTGCCCACATACAAAAGAACAAAACTAGAAATAAAGATAGAAAAACAATAAACTAAAGGTCACAACAGAGAGTGCATATGAGCTCATGATGCGAATCGCAAGACTTACCTAGACGATCTCCGAATCACCTCTTGAATCAATGTCGTCTTCCCTAGCAATGGCACCAAAAATGCTTGCTCTCTTGAGTGGGTTAAATTAATAAGGAATTCTGAAGCATAGGAAAGAGTATCATGTTTGTAACTTAGTGGATTATTGAGGTCGTCTCCTTAGGGAACTAAAGAATATCAATAAAAAAAAAAAAAGACTAGTTAATTAGTAAAGTTCATCTCACCATAAACAGGTTTTTGACTCAATTTATACAACTCATTTGAGATTGTGCTCAATTGCTCCTTAAACAAAAAATATTCATTTAACACCTAAATTAAAAATAAAAAATATGTATTCAAGTTAATTGATTTGATTTTGAAAGAAATACACACACTTCGATTGTAGTGATTCCAAGAATTACCTCTGCCATATTTAATCTTGAAAAAAAAAAATCCTAGTTAGGTCAAAACACCCATTCACGGATGAGACTCTCTCATCCAATCAAACCAGATATCAACTACTCACTCAGAGCGGAATTAAAAACTCAAGCAATTAAGCAAAATATAACTAAAATTAAAATTGCAAGTTAAATAAATTACCTTGAAGAACTAAAAGTAGAATAAAGTTTGGAAGAAAAAAATGGAAAAACTCTTGAAAAGCAAGAAATCCTAATTCTAACCCTAGGAGAAGAAGAAAGAATGAAAAATATGAAAGAACGTCTAAGGAGCGACCCCCCTTCTTCGGCTTGCCTTGGGTATTTATAGGTAAATATTTGTGGAATATCTTCTAATATATCCACAACCATGGCCTCTGAATATCTCAACTGATTGACTTTTCCAAAGGAATCCTTGCAAAAATAAAACATTGACCTACTAGTAGGAATTGACCTACCAAGAGGGAAGTTCTGTTCCTTATGTATTGGTAGCTCTTCACAATTACTAGTAGAACTCTTCCCTTTCTTGAACCTACTGGTACCAAAGTAATAACCAACCAATAGAAAAGTTGATGGTTCACTTCTACTAGAAAATATTCACTGCTACTGGTAGAATCTCAATCTGCCACCTGATGAACCGATAGGACTAGTCTTTTTCCCAATTATGTTTGTAATGTTCTTGGTTCAACTCCTGGATCTCCTAACTCATTCTCAAAGTCTTTCATAGCATTAAAATGAGTATAAAACCTGGCTCTTAGATTCATTTACCTACAAACATGAATATTATCCATAAAACACAAAAATTAGCTAAAACAAAGGAAAGAGATAACTAAAATAGCTACGATGAATGATTTGTGACATGAAATATGTAATATTATGCTCTCACCATATAGCCTTGACGGCGGATATAGCCTTAAAGGCAAGTGTTTAGTCTCAGTGGAGGATACGGCCTTAGTGCCAGATATGTATATATGAATGCCATATATGATGGCTTATGGGTGGTTATTCATTTAATTTTGATGAGATGATGATAGTATTGTGAAGTATATTATTGATGTCTTCAATAGTGATATTTTATTAATTATGTTAAAATGGTGATGACATGAAGAGTATGTTTTATTTCTTATCTATTATATGAATGTGTACATTCACTGAGCGTGTTGTGCTCACTCCCCCCCTCCCCCATTGTTTGTGTTTTCAGCTAACCAAGCTAAAGGGATGTCCATGGCTGGGTCTAGATGGTTAAGGGGAGTAATGCTTTTTTTTAGATGATTTTGTGAACATTGGCGTCATTTATATAAATTTAAAGTGTTAAAGTCAAAGTATTAATATTTGAGAGAATAGTTTGGAAAATAATTTGCTTAATGTATGAATTTTATTTATGTGTTAATAAGGCTCGTCGGTTCTTACATTTTGAGTTGATTATAATTATGCACAGATTAATAAAGTTATGGTCAACGAGTGGGGTCCACTATATAGGAGTAGGTGATATGTTACTAAGGAGGGCTTGACACTAACCATGAAGGTGCATGCGGAGGTTGAATGATATTTCTTTGATGCTTGACTTCCTCCCATCAATGACGCCTTCAGATCTTCAAATTGATAGCATCATGACCATGGAAAAGGTTGAGATTTACAATGGGCTCTACAATATTAGCCAAACACAAAATGTGATCTAACAATATACAAGTAAGAAATTAAGATTACAACCCACAAACCATTGAATGAAAAGAATTATAAATCTAATCCCAACACACTTTCACACATCCTAAATCTCTATCTAAGTACTAGAGTGCTTTAGATGAAGCCTGAAGATAGTAGTCCTGCACATCACCACACAAACTAGAACCTTGTGAAAAACATCATATGTTATAGAAATACATAACATAATAATTGGTTTGGAAATCACCAAGTTAAGCATAGGGCATATATATATATATATATATATACATCAAGCAAGTGCAAATATGTATTGACCAAAAAAAAAAGTGCAAATATGTAATATGTTAAGAACCCAATATGCTTGAGAAACTATTGATCTATCAATATCAAACACTTCAAGTTCTCCCCCTTAGTTGGTGTTCACAATTAAAATAACAAGTGTAAAATAAACAAATGTAAAATTGGTTACTTCCAACTTTGTAAATTTTCTCCCCTTAGTACTTGAAAAAACTCCTTATTTCTATTTTCGCATGCAATATATCTAGCATAGCCAAGAGTAAACCTCCCTGATTTCTCTCATATGTACATAAAATATTCTTCCTCTTTTTGTCACAAATTTCAAATCAATGACAACATGTAACAAGCATGGTACAAATCAAGTTATCCATCATATTTTTATCTTACTTGCTATAAATGTCAACATAATGACACCATATAACCATCATGACATACAATCATAGTATAACACGAAGGTATGAATGCAAACCAACTAACTAAATCATCCACATAAAGTAATCAAGGGACAAACAAGTCATATAACACAAAGACAAATATGATAAGAATCATCAAGATTAGGACTGAGGGTGTCACAACAAACCGAAAAAAAATAACTAAATAAATAAAAGTAAAAAAATTGAAATAGTCAATAACAAAAAAAAAAAAATAGTTAAGCATAGGCCATGAATGAATAAAAACACACTCAATCTCCCATATAACCTAGACTAAAAGTCTATAAAGAACAACTCAAATGGCTGCATCACACTTCACTGGCTTCACCATCTCCTCCCTATGCATGGGGCTCATTTGCATCAATAAAACCTGCATTTGTAACATGTGACTAAGATATCAAACATTTCTACGAATATCCCTCTGATCTCTTTAAATGCTAGACATCCCCTCGTTGAGTGCATATAGTTTGAGAGAAGTAAGGCTATGCTGCTGATCTATACTACTTTGTAAGTGACCTAAAGCTATGTGAACAGCGGTCCACTTATCAAGTGTAGTTGTAGGAGGTGTCCTAGGAAGGGTGGAATGTGAGGTATAGGTTTGGGCTGGCCTCAATAGGCTCAAATTTCCCTAGAGGTCGCATGGGGCTCAATAACTGATCAATCTTTAACACTACAATACCCTGATCCAGAGATACTCAGGTGATAAGAGAACCAAATGACAAACTATTAGAAATCCTCCCTGATACAAATCATAACACAACTTCAAGGGATTTAGTTCAAGTTTCAAATGGGCCGGTTACGAGAGCACGAGCACGGAAGTTTAAAGAGGTACTCAATGGACTAATTCAAAAGGCATGGAATCAAGCAAGTTCGTGGAGGCCCATTGACCATGATCCACTTGGGCAACAAAGATTCATCAACATGATTCAAGTTCTAGAAGAATCCAGCTAGGGGCTAAGGCTAAGCTTAAATTGGCTTCTTGTTGTTAAGGCCTCCAATTTGTTTAAAGGATTAGAATTATTAATAAGTGGGCTTGAGGATGCTTAGCTCACATGTTCTATTTATTATAAACTAAGGTTTTTGTAGTACTGTAGCATTGCACTGTTCACGCTACAGTAACCGTGCACTATTCACTTTTTTAGGGTCTAATTGTAAGGCTTGTATGCCAAGTACTTTCCTTTTTGATGAGGGCCAAGGTGGGGCTACTCTTAAAGATCCTTTGCGCCAAGGTGGGGCTACTCTTAAAGATCCTTTGCATGTCCAGATGGGCCAATTATAAGATCAAGAGCCAAGAAGATCAAGGAAGCAATGCAAGGATTGGTGCAATCCACTTGGGATGAAGCTAGCAAGAGCCCAACACTCAAGATGGGCTTGAAAGAAGGAGAACTAATTTTGATCCACTTGATCCAAGCTGTGGAAGACATGAAGACATGACTTAGAGATAGGGCCTTTTGTTGTTAAGCCTTTCAATTTGTTTAAAGAATTTTTATTATTAGTTTAGAATAAGTGGGTTTGACGATGCTTAGCCCACATATGTCTTATTATTTTATTTGAACTAGGGTTTAGAATAAGTACTACAACATGATACTGTTCATGCAAGGCTTAACAACAAAAGGCCCTATCTCTAAGTCATGTCTTCATGTCTTCCACAGCTTGGATCAAGTGGATCAAAATTGGTTCTCCTTCTTTCAAGCCCATCTTGAGTGTTGGGCTCTTGCTAGCTTCATCCCAAGTGGATTGCACCAATCCTTGCTGCTTCCTTGATCTTCTTGGCTCTTGATCTTATAATTGGCCCATCTGGACATGCAAAGGATCTTTAAGAGTAGCCCCACCTTGGCGCAAAGGATCTTTAAGAGTAGCCCCACCTTGGCCCTCGTCACTTTTTCTATTTAGGCATGTGATCAGCCATTTAAGGGGCTGAATGTCTTTATTTTTTTTCTTCAAGAGTCTTAGGAAAGTAAGAGATATTTGGCCACAAGTAAGAGATATTTCTTAAATAGGATAGCATTCAAATCAATGAAAATTGATAAGACCACAAATTGTAGTGGGTTACATGGAGATAGAGGGATCAATAATAAGAGTTATTGGAAGTGTTGCAATTTCATTATTGGTTGATGCTTCAAAATATGGAATGTTCAAATGAAAAGATTCTTATTTATGTGGATTTAGTTCTTTGGTTGGACTTGCATGTATAATGTGTCTATAACTTTTGTTATTATGATATAAATGAGGTTTTAGCTTCTATTTTGTAGTGATTAAAATTTGTTGTTGTTTTTGAGTTGGGGTTGAGTAATTTATTCTTGAGATTGGTTATGCAATGGTTTGTATTGAGAGATTGAATGGTTTGTGTTGGGCAATGATGCAATTGATGACACTGTAGATAGGTTGAGATTTTCATAAATTACTATTTAGAAAAATAAATTTACAAAAAAAATTTAAAAATATAGAAGGGATTATATTGATTTCCATTGCTTTAATTAATGCAAATGAAGAAAAAAAACAATTTTAATTGGCGGATTTTTTTAAATTACAAAGTGTCGTTAGTCACAGGGTTATTACTAGTATATTTATATAACTCAAGTTAATCTAAATGTTGATGGAGTTAGCAAACAAATTTTGATAAGAGATATCAATGATGTTTTAGACACTACAAGGGGTGTTTTTGAAGTTATAAGAATTTACAAAGGGCATGGATGGAATTTAATCTCTTTTTATTTATCAAGTATTGTAAGAGAATAAAAATACCTTCTAAGCTTCAGTAAAGAATTAGCCTTCCTTGAGAGTGCGTCCTTCATGTAGAATGCCTCCAGCCAAAAGGAACAAACTATCTAGGACTGAAGTGCTTCGATTGATGGCATTCCAATGATTAAGTCAGTAAATGGCTATAGAAAGAAATGTATATCAAAGGATTCAGCGTACCTCTTAATGTGCACCTTTGATGCTTTATATAGGCTTCACCTTGAGTCAAGGATTCCCTTTACTATTGTGGGAGATGGCATACCTCCCTTTCTTCGGGATTGTTTGTTGGGAGTTTTACAGAGATCTCTCTAATGTTCCATCAATCACAGCTCTTTCGAGAGAATGACTCTTCCTAGTTGTTAGACCTAAATGCCTTCATTGCAAGCAATTGACCCGCTGTGTGGTTTGACTTGATTCGAAATTTGTACACTCAAGTGCAGGCAGTCAAGTTGTAGTAATAATCCGGTGAAGTCCGGAGTCGAATCCACAGGGAACTATGATTTGTGTTTAGAAGTAAGCAATAATAGAGACCAAGTAACTGGAAATCTTGAGGATTTGAAATTGTGGGATTTCCTGAATAGAATATGACATTCGTTCCAAGAGTTTTCTAGACAAAATATAAGATTCTCAATATGTAACAGCCACTCTTTAGCTCGAGGATTAGAATATGTAATTGATTATCCAGTTTATTATGTTTGTGCTTTATGACTCAATTAACTCCCGTGTCAACAGCAAGTTAATCGGAGGATAAAGATGGACTATTAGGATAATGTCTGTGCCGAGACTTAACCCGTCTACAAACAAGAAAGTGTTTCTATAAGGCATCCAACCATGGCATTAATGGTCCATTCTTTGATTCAAGCGCAATAATGTTGGAGATTGAAAAAGATGTCATGAAGAGCTAGTCGGGGTACTTGCCTTGAACCACTGGGTCTTTCTATGCAAGAGTCATTCGTATCATAGAAGGAACCCTTGGTTATACAAAGTACCTTAGCTTTTCTAGATGCATTCAATCATCCAATGAACAAGTGGAATATAAATCATTAAAGCATAAAGGAGTTGCACAAACATAACTTCCGGGTAATCTTTCACCTCTTATTAAAGAGTGAATGAAGAACTACTCACTCGTTATGGCTTTGGTCATGCTAGACAAGTGAGTGATATTCATCCCTCCAAGTGGAGAAGGAGCTACTAAGTGAGAGTACAATAAACAAAAAGCTAATTTTCAATAATAAGTGAATCACGTCCCACCCTTCGCGGCTTTGGTAAAGCTCTAGAAAAGTGGAAGAGTTTCACTCTTCTAAGAAAGAATGAAGCTCAAGTATTAGAAGTGAAAGACATAAATAACGAAAGTAGAAGAAAGCTAGTTACTTTTGGAGGGTTTCCACCACAACCAAAAGTTGAGCTATCTCTCTTGATACTTGTAAATAAAAGCAAGTACAACTACAAAGGGAGTCTAGGCCTCCATCATGGTTGTCACAATATGAATGTAAAGACTTAACATGAGTAAATAAAAGACTTCAACTACAAGGGGAGTCTAAGCCTCCATCATGGTTGATACAAATGAAAACATAGACATAGTTAAGAAATGTTCAAGAACTAGATTACTTAAAACCTTCTACTTTACAAGAGAAAAGATTGCTCCCCCATTTACTCTACAAGAGGAAGAATGTCTTTTAAGCTCCCAACGAGGGAGTATTTATATGCAAGGAAGGGGAGGGGGGTAGGAGATAAGTGAGGATGAGTGAATAGTGTTTGCCGCCCATGGGAGTCAACTATTCTGCAAGGGGACGTTCGAACGTTATCTGGCTTTCGAACGTCAAGTTTGCCTTTGCTTTGAAGGCGTTCGAACGTCAGATGACGTTTGATTTCTTCCACTCAAAGTGGCCTGTGGTCGTTGACTTGGTCTCTTCCATACGTCTTGACATAATTGACTGTACACTCAGCAACTCCTTAGTCATTCAAGACAACGTTCGAACGTTGTACTCAAGTGCTTCTAGTTCTTCTCAATTTGTTGATTGCAACACGTCATGTCTCAGCAACTGGTCTTGGCAGGGTTTCATATGACGTTCGAATGTGGGTTGACGTTCGAACGTCTTTGCTTTGTTCCAACCTTCTGCATTTTTGCTCCCTTTTGTGCTGGTGTTACATTCAAGTGTGATTTTTGTTGTTTTTGGGCCTTTGTTCACTTTAGGACCTGAAATGTCATTACTTAAACTCCATCAAAGCAAAATTAGTCCAAAAAGGCATAGTAAAATTTGTTAACTTTACACACGAATCACTGTTTATGCCACACATTCAAGCCGTGTTGTGTTGTCCTGTTCAGTAGCATGAGCTGAGCCGCTGCAACTCGGTTCGATTGCTCTAGATTGTTGATATTTTCACCCACGTGACCTATCTCTTCATAACCACGTGCCTATGTCACCTGCTAATCCATATGACATAATCTTATGCCCCTTCACTTGCCCCCAGGAAACGCGTGCCAGTTGTGATTCGCTTGACAGTCGTTTCGTGTCACCAGGTTCATCATTGCCTAGGTTCTCGAGACATGTAATGTACTCTGCATTGTCTCTTTGCATTAGATATTTGTCCTTTCTCTTCCCTTTTGATTTTTGCCCTCTTCCTTTAAAAGGAAGTATATGACAACTCTCTCATTCCCATTCCTCCTCAAAAATTCTATTTTTACTTGTTCTCTTGTTTCCTTGCTTGTCTGTTCTTCATCTCCAAATGGTTCCTCTTACCAAAGAAGGTATGCCTGCTTTCAAAACCAAGTACTCCCTCTGTTTCTAAATATCTGTCGTTTTATATAATTTTTTTTGTTCCATAATAACTGTCGTTTAATGAAACCAAAGCATAATTAATATTTTTTCTTCCAAATTTACCCTTAACTTTTCAATGCATTAGATTAGGTGGGCGCTAAGTGTCTTTCATATTTTTTTCCTTCCCAATACGTATTGAATAAGGATATTTTAGTCTTGTGTAATTATTTTTTACTCATATTAGAGCTATTTAATAGCTTCCTTAATCCCTATGCAAAAACCTTAAACGACAGATATTTAGGAATGGAGGGAGTACAACATTCTTGAGACGTTCATATCCGAATAAACAGCACCGATGAGCCATTGATTGGCATAAGGGATCACACAAAGGTAACCACCAAAGGTGGGGTGAGGTTTCCTTTGCACCCATTGCTATTATGGGTGCTTTCTACCATGAAGCTGTGACCTATCCAATGTTGCCCCAACTTCTTCAGAATAGTCATGGGCGTTGCCACCTTGAACAATCTTCTAAATGTAAATCTAGGTATCTGGAAGATCCTGTTCTGCTATATTATGAAGACAACGGGAGACAACTACTACCTGTCAGTGTGAAGGAAATACCAGTACCTGGTAACTCGTCATCCTGATTCAAACAAGGGTCATGAGAACAATATCATTTTTGTTTCTAAAAATTGGGAAAACAAAGGTAGGAGATACTCCTTCTTATCGGTGCCCATATGAAATGGATACCAGGTACGTGATTATAGTCATCTTTGGTTTATGAACTAGCATTTTTTAAAAAAAAATTCCTTTTCCTCTTCTATTCTTAGGGGAGACTGTTAAAGGAAAAATTCTTGAGCACTCTGGGAAAATGGATGACCTGAGAAAGCCGTGGTCTTTCAATGAGGGTCTGTTCTGCCGAGCTGCCCATATCCTTCTAGGGTACACTCCTACTTATCATTCATTAATTTCCATTCCTGAGCTAGCCAATGCTACACTTGCTGAAGACCGAAGTGCATTGCAAGCCCAACATGCTGCTACCCCACGATCTCGACAAAAATCTGTCATTCCTTATTATGGATGGAACAAATCAGTGAAGAACTTTCTTAGTTTTCTTTCTTCAAGTGAGCCTTTCGAGCCTACCCCCTCAATAGTTCACATTCCCGATGATGTACTCCCATCACCTACTCCTGAAGTTGATCAGACAATTCCTTCTGACGATGCCCCCGCACCTGTCGAGGCCCAAACAACTCTAGGGGATTCATCTCCTCCTCTCGAGCCTTCTTTTGATACAAATCCTCTTATTACTTCGATTATCCCTTCACCCTCTCGGCCAGCTGATGTCGCGTCTGAAGAGCATTTGACAAAGAAGAGAAAGATCGCAGAATCCACTTCTATTATTGAACGACCCATTCCTACATTCTATCCTGTCTTGAAGGCAAAGGGCAAAGAAATCAATACCTGAGATTCAGCTACCGAGGATATAAATGTCGCGGTTGGGATAACTAGGGGAGTGATCCTACGTCGTGACCTTGCTGGATATGGAGGGAAAAATCCACACCTATAAAAAATAGATATTTTTTGGGATGATTACTCGAGATCGTCTTTGACCCGCAAAACAAACAAATTGCCATAAATCGGTGGAGGACTGACCAGAAGCACTCTGATGCTGAAGTCAGTAATGACACAAGAGAGTATTCAATTTGCTAGAGAAAGTGTGTGTCTCTTAGACTTAGGATTTATCCACATTTATATGGAGCCTGTCCCCAATTATTGAGGACTACCATCCTCATTGGAATATGGTGGCACACCTAAATTCCAATCAGTTCTTCCTTAATTTGTGTTTAACCCTTATAAGGTTTCCTTTTTCATTAGTCTATTTAGGTCACATGTTAATTATTTGTTTCTATGATTTAGGCAATTTCCTCATTGGTCGCCTAACACCATCTCTGACTTTTCAGGATAGCCTAGTTATCAGCTTGGTCGGATCTTATCCTTTGCTTGGCCGGGACAACCTAGCTGTTTGTTCAATCAAATTTTATCTTGTACTAGGTCGGACCAATTTTAGCTTGGCCGGGATAGCCTAGCTATATCCTCGGTCGTAGTAGAGTCATTCAAAATAGCACTTTTCAGTACGTGCAACTTGTCATGTGTCCAAGTCTAATTGTTAGATGATGATCAAAATTTATCGACCCTTTCACTTGCCCCTAGAGAATATTTTGCATGTGGCACACTGGGAGATATTCTCTGTTTACAATCATCTCTCTTATTAATTTCCTTATATTGTTCCTTATAAAAAGGCCTTTTTTGTGCCCCTTTACCCTAACAAAGAGGTCTTACCTCAATGAAGGGATCGAGAGTTCAATACTTAAGAAAAATGTCAATCAAAGGTCCCCTTCCCCTAGCCAAGAGGACCTGCCTCTGTGAAGGGTTCGAACGTCACTTCTTGGTCACTTGTTGTGACACTTGCACTGATCTGCCGATCTAATCGATCTTCAAACTTTACTTATTTTGACTTACACCATCGTGCCTAGCCATGGGCCTAAGTTTGATCTAATGGCTACACCTAAGCTAGGTTCCTGCTTCTATTAGGATTTTTTCCTCCCTGCCTTAGCAGTAGGTTAGCCTATGCCCGAGCCTTCTCGGGTCTTTGATATGGCAGGTACTCCACAAAAGGATTAGCTATGAAATTCAAATCTTATTCATTCGCGGGAGGTACTCCGCTTTTAGGCATCTCTAGGGTGGTAGGTACTCCCCAAAAAGATTAGCTCTGAACCACAATCTTATTCATTCGTGAGAGGTACTTCGTTGTTATGCATTTTTCACGTGGTAGGTACTCCACAAAAAGATTAGTTCTAAAACCTAATCTAATTTACTTGTGGGAGGTACTTTGATAAAGACATAGTTTGAAAGCTCAATCATGTCTACATATGGGTGGGACTCCCTTGAAGTGATATCGCATCAGTCATCCTAGCCCAAGAGTTTAGGCATATCATTTATAAAAGGACGTCAATTCTTATTTTGGCTTGTATTGTTTTGTTTGGTTTGGATCATACCACCCAAGCCTTGCCGCCATATCAATGTCTACTTCTAGGAGTGTCCATTTACTTTAAGATATTGGCCTTCTCAAGTTCTTCTTTCATTTGCTTGGCCTTTTTGGTCTAACTAGATTATCTCCGTCTGTGGTTTTTAATTGCACTTGTAGTTTCTATCAATTAACGTATTGACTTGAGGGAAGGTGAGCTCAGTATGTAACGCCCCCAAAATATACCTTGGATGGTATTACTATTTAAAACCATTCACATCATGAGAGTAATTAATAAAGTCCATAAATAAGGAAAATTGCATTCATCGTACATAATATCTATAACATTATCCAAAAGAATATGCCAAAACATGGCAGCTACATCCAAAAAGAATATGTCAAACAATGACAATTACATCTCAAAATCAAACTTAATCTTGCAGCGGAATAAACAAAATAACATCTCCTAGTCTAGGACATCGAGAGATCAACTCTAGACATCTCCATCGGGATCCACACTTCCATCCAATTGCACTTCCCAAGCTACCTGCTCATCAATCCTGAGCTTTTCATCTAAATCGACATTTGAGAATAAATAGTATTTGTAGGGGGTGAGCACAAAGCTCTGTAGCAACATCCTCCCAAACTTGAACAAGGTTTATAAACATATAAAAATAGTTCGGTCTCAGTTTCCAAAATATCATAAATAATTTGAAATAAAACAGTGACAATTTATTCGATCTCAAGTTAACGCAATAGCAACAAGGTAAATGAAAGGAATAAACATGTGAAGAAATCAATTAATCATTCAATAGCATCATCCCATATTCTCATGTATGTTGGTTGTTTCCCATGAATTTTGTAACGCCACAAAAACCCCCTTGGGTGACATTACATTCTAAAAATCATTCACCCCATGAGAGCATTACGTAAATTCATCACGACGAAAGTTCATTCATCAACCATTCATATTTTAACAAAATTTGGGCAGAGTCTCCTTTGTACGGGGAGCTTTACCCAAAACACAACCTGTACAATTATATTACAATTGACCACACCGGGTCCACATATGCATAACTATTGACCACACCGGGTCTATTTATCCATCATAAAATAAACTTTCATTCATCATATGTCATATCCACAATGCCATCCCAAAAGAATAGGCCAAGTATGACAAATATATTCCCAAAAGAATTAAATTACACTTGCAGTGAAATAACAAAATACTAGACTTTACATGATTTCAAAATAAACTCTCTAGTCTAGTACAAAAGAAATATAACTCTAGGCATCCAGTTCAGGACCCCCGTTCCCCTCTAGGGGAGCTTCCCCATGCACTGGTTCATCTACTTGTAACTCCTCCTCATAGACGAAATCTGAAAAGATATTATTTGTAGGGGATGAGCACTAAGCTCTGTAGCAACATTCCTTCCATACTCATACAAGGTTTAGAAAACAAGTAAAACAGTTCGGTCTTATTTTCCAAAATATCATATAACATTTGAAGTAAAACCGTGACATTTGAAACAGATCTCAAGTTTAAACATTCGCAATAATTTAAATGAACAGTAAACCCAAGTCACAATGAGCAACCATAACCAATTCTAACAAGTTCTTGTAGAGTCCCACACCTCCACAAGCTCTTGTGGGAAATGCAATAGTAACACCATAATACAAAAAGTAACGCTTATTCCACCATCGATTATTATATTTCTTTTGGCAGGTGGCATACTTAAAAGTAAACTCCACCCCCTTCAAGTCTTTGTTTCCCATAACCGCATACTTACAAGTAACCACGGTCGTTGGATGTCATTTTAGGTAGGTAGCATACTTACAAGTAACCTCTACCCCCCTAGAAGTCTCCCACACATAACCGCATACTTACAAGTAACCTCGGTTCATAAATATCCTCTTTTGGTAGGTAGCATACTTACAAGTAACCTCTACCCCCCTTAAAGTCTCCCACACATAACCGCATACTTACAAGTAACCTCGGTTCATAAATATCCTCTTTTGGTAGGTAGCATACTTACAAGTAACCTCTACCCCCATTCAAGTATTTCACACTTAACCGCATACTTACGAGTAACCTCGGTTCATAATTATCCTCTTTTCATACCAACAATCACATACAAGATAAAATCCACAAATTTCCCTCAACAAGCAACCATTATCAAAATCCCCAAATTTTATCATGCGACAATCCAAATAACCAATTAAGAAAAATACAAGAGATCACCACCACATCATTTTCATTACTCACACAAAGCACTAAAGTTCTCAAAACCAAGCTTGAGCAAATGTAGAAAGAGAATTCCATATTTCCCCAAAAACTAGGGTTTTAAAGCTATAAAAGAAGTTTCATGGGTAATCAATCCTAACTTTGTTAAAGACATGCCATAATTGCAAGAAAACCAAGAAACAAGGAATTCCTAGCAAATACATACAAGTATGAGTCAAAACATATATATATTTTAGCCTTAGCCTCAATGGACAAGCATGGAAGAAAAACCCCTACCTTGAATCAAAGTTTCAAACCAAAAACCCAAGCTCTAATGACCTCCTTTCTCCCTTTCCTCCTTTCCTCTATCTTCCCCAAGGGTGCTAAGGGGTTTGGGGGTGAGAGATGTGAGAAAAAATGGAAGGAAATGGGCTGGATTCTGTGTTTTAAACACAGCAGTCCGCGCAATTCACTGTTCATGGCTAAATTTTGAGTTTTTTTCCAAAATTACAGTTTTGCCACTAGAAATCTCCAATTTGATCCATACGACTACCCTAAGGTTTTTCGACGTTCCGGATTCATTTTTAATGTTATTTTAACCTAAAAACATTGCTTTTTATGATTTATTTCAAAACTAAAATAAATTCACACTTGGAACATTAAAATTTCTATTTTATTCCTTCGAACTACTATAGGTGATATCCTTACGATTTTAATATATATATATGGTTTATTCTTAAGTCATTACATATAGAAGAATCACTAAACAAGTACATTAATATATTAATGTAAACATATGGGGTTTTACACCTTCAAGGTCTAATAAGAAAGCACAACCCTTTACTATCCAAGGAGCACCATTGTGCAGATTTTTGGTCAACTTCATAGAATAAACTGATTTGACTCAGGTATTTCTAGGAGGTGTAACCTATATGGTTGGAAAGATATACGAGTTAGGGTTCTAACAAAAATAACGGTACACAATTCGGACTTTCCAATAAAGAGTTATGATGAAATTAGCGAAAGGTAGTCTGCCGGACAGATTTTTGGACAGTGTAGACACTACTTCGTAATATGGACATAACTCCTTCCTCCTAGTTCCGATTGAGATGATTCAAGGTGATATGGAATCCTAAGAGAGAGCTCTACAAATTTCATGTTTTAAGTTTTGAGAGATATGGACTGCATCAAGGTCGAAATCGAGCTTGATGTTACAGCCAGTGCACTGTTCATCCCTTTTTCATTCTACCAAATTCAAACACACATCACTACACATATCCCCATTTTTACAACAATTATTTACTATATATCTATATACATATATAAAAGAAAATGCGGGGTGTTACAATCCACCCCCCTTAAAGAAAGTTTCGTCCTCGAAACTTACCTCAAGTAGCGAACAAATGTGGGTACTTCTCTCGCATTTCTAGCTCCGGTTCCCATGTAGCTTCTTCCACTCCATGGTGTTGCCACAAGACTTTCACCAATTTGATGACTTTGTTGCGAAGCACTTTCTCCTTGGCGTCGAGAATCTTCACTGGTTGTTCTTCATAGGTTGCTCCATCTTGAATTTCAATATCTTCTAAGTCTACAACCGGCGTTGCATCCGATTTACACTTCCTCAACATGGACACATGGAATACGTCGTGTACTCCCGATAACTGAGCTGGTAACCGCAACTGATATGCCGCCTTGCCCACCACTTTGATCACTTCAAATGGCCCGGTATACCTTGGCGCTAACTTTCCCTTCTTGCCGAATCTAAATACTCCTTTCTGGGGCGACACTTTGAGAAACACATAGTCCCCCTCTTTGAATTCTAATGGTCTTCGTCTTTGATCCGCGTAGCTTTTCTGTCTACTCTGTGCTGTGCGTAGTCTCTCCCGGATGAGTTGAATTTTCTCTGTAGTCTCTCGAACAATTTCTGGCCCAAACAAACTACTCTCGCCCGCTTCTAACCAACACGTCGGGGATCTACATGGTCTTCCATACAAGGCCTCATAGGGTGCCATTCCAATACTGGTCTGATAGCTGTTGTTGTATGCAAATTCCACCAACGGTAAATGGTCACTCCAACTTCCCTTGAAGTCCAACGCGCAAGCTCGTAACATGTCTTCCACGATTTGTATCACCCTCTCGGATTGGCCATCCGTTTGGGGATGAAAGGCTGTGCTGAAATGTAACTCTGTCCCCATAGCTTGTTGTAGACTTTGCCAAAATCGCGCCACAAACCGAGAATCACGATCCGACACAATGGAGAGCGGAACTCCGTGCAACCTAACAATCTCACAGATATAGAGCTTGCTCAACGTCTCTAATGAGTCTGTGGTCTTCATACCCAAGAAATGAGCGGACTTGGTGAGTCTATCCACAATGACCCACACTGCATTATGCCTGCGCGACGTCCGTGGTAAACCCGACACGAAGTCCATGGTGATGTGATCCCACTTCCACTCTGGAATAGGCAAAGACTGTAGGACTCCTCCTGGCCTTTGATGCTCAATCTTCACCTGCTGGCACACCGCACATTTTGCCACATACTTGGCTACATCTCGCTTCATTCCCCTCCACCAGTATTGACGCTTCATGTCCCTATACATCTTTGTGCTACCGGGGTGGATAGCAAACTTGGAGCGATGACACTCCCCAAGTATCTCCTCCTTTAGGGACGAATCATCGGGAACACATAGCTTCTCCCCATATCTCAACTCTCCATTCTTCCAAGACCATCCTCCCATCGCTTCCCCATTCTCCAATCGGGCTCTAATCAAATCGAGTTCCGAATCCAGGCATTGCAACTCCACAACCCGTTGTCGAAGCGTCGGTTGAGCTACAAGGTTGAATAGATATGATTGATACTCCGGTCCATCCACCCATAGATCGTACTCCTCCAATGCATCAATCATTTTCCACCTATTTACCGCAAGAGAATTGATTTCACCCCGAGACTTCCTGCTAAGAGCGTCGGCAACTACATTGGCCTTCCCTGGATGGTAGTTGAGTGTGAACTCATAATCTTCCAAGTACTCAATCCACCTTCTCTGCCGGAGATTCAAGTCTTTCTGTGTGAAGATATACTTGAGGCTTTTATGGTCCGAAAACACTTGAAATTTCTCCCCGTATAAATAACATCTCCACAACTTAAGAGCAAACACCACTGCAGCCAGCTCCAAGTCGTGTGTGGGATAATTCTGCTCGTGCACCTTGAGTTGCCTCGAGCCATAAGCCACTACCTTCCCTCCTTGCATTAGAACGCATCCCAATCCTCGTAGTGAAGCATCGGTGTAGACATCGTAGCCTTCCCCACTACTCGGAATAATGAGGATAGGGGCAGTCGTCAACTTCTCCTTCAAGGTGCGAAAAGCTAGTTCACACGCTTGAGTCCACAAAAATTTCTCCCCCTTCTTTGTAAGGCGAGTCATCGGCATCGCAATCTTGGAGAACCCTTCCACAAACCTACGATAATAGCCGGCTAACCCCAAGAAACTCCGTACTTCTGTCACGTTCCTCGGTGGTTCCCATTTCATCACGGCCTCAATCTTTGCTGGATCAACCGCTACTCCTTGCTCGGACACAACATGGCCAAGGAACTTCACTTCCTTCATCCAAAACTCACACTTGCTCATCTTTGCATATAACTTATGTTCTCTCAATGTTTGTAGCACAATAGAGAGATGACGAGCATGTTCCTCCTGAGTCTGTGAGTAAATCAATATGTCATCAATAAACACAATGACAAATTGATCGAGGTATGGCCGGAAGACTCTGTGCATCAAATCCATGAAGGCTGCGGGGGCATTAGTCAATCCGAATGGCATCACCGTATACTCGAAATGACCATATCGGGTACGGAAAGCAGTCTTAGGAATATCCTCCTCCTTAATTCGCAGCTGATGATACCCCGTGCGAAGATCAATCTTGGAGTAATACTTTGAACCCTCCAACTGATCAAATAAGTCATCAATTCTCGGCAACGGATACTTATTCTTCACGGTAACCCGATTCAACCTCCGGTAATCCGTGCACAACCGTAGAGTCTCATCCGTTTTCTTCACAAAGAGGACCGGGGCTCCCCAAGGTGAAGTGCTTAGACGGATAAACCCAATCGCCAACAATTGATCCAACTGCTTCCTTAGCTCCTTCAACTCCAAAGGTGCCATCCGGTAGGGAGCAATGGATATGGGTTCGGTTCCCGGATAGAGATCGATCTTGAACTCAATTTCCCTATGTGGCGGTAATCCAGGTAATTCCTCAGGAAAAACATCCGAAAACTCCGATACAATTAACACCACATCCGTATGGAGTTTATCCATGTTATCTCCCATCAAGCTAGCTAAGAAACTCAAATGACTTCCCGCTTTCGCTTTTAAGAATCTACTACCCGTAGTAGGAAATGGATGGAAAGAATCTCGGTTATTCACAAAACTGAAAATTACTCCTCCCGGCAATTGAAATGTAATCCGCTTGCGGAAACAATCCAGTACCGCACGAAAAGTGGATAACAAGTTCATCCCAAAAATCACGTCATACCCCTTCATCTCTAAAGCAATTAAATCCACAATCAATTCGTGCTCCCCAATACGAAGCACACAACCCTTGCAGACTCGGCTAGTACCCAATTGTTCTCCCGTAGGCAAGTCAACAGTCAAAGCATGTTCTAACTTCTCGAAACCCAATCCCAAATTCATAGCATATGCAGTACGTATAAAAGAATGAGTAGCACCGGGATCAAATAAGATTCGGGCCCAGGAATTGTAGAGAAGAATGATACCTTCCACAACGGCATTGGCAATGTCCTCCTCCGGCTGAGTCAAAGCAAATACTCGCCCTTGGTTGGTGCCGCCGGGGGCTTGAGTTTGTATCGGTCGATGCGGTGCAGGCCTCGGTGGTGGTGGTTGGGCTGCTGGTACTTGTCTTGCGGTCTGGATAGGCCCTTGAGGTGGAAAAACTGGGCAATGCATCCGAATATGTCCCACACCTCCGCATGCAAAGCAAGATCGTGGGATAATACCAGCTCTAGTCTGAGTGTCTCCCTCTCCTCGGGCTGTCAAAAGTCGCTGTCCACCTGTTGGGTCTGGGCGACGGTATGGTGTCGGTCTCTGTGCCCCACTAGTGGTAGCACCCGTCCGGATTGGACCTCCTCTCAAGAAGCCCTGTCGTCGCTGGCTATCCTCTATGTCTCTCTCTACCAGTGCAGCTCTGTCCACCAAGTCCCCATACTCCCTAATCTTGAGAGCCACCAACTTCTCCCGGATGACCGGCCTCAGTCCCTGCTCAAATCGCTTAGCCCTGTCGGCCTCCGTAGATATAAATCCTGTAGCATAACGGGAGAGCTCGTCAAACCTCCTTTCGTACTCGGCCACCGTCGTGCTACCCTGTCGTAGAGCAAGAAAGTCAGCCTTCATTCGATCTCTGACTGATTCAGGAAAGTACTTGTCCTGAAATATTTGGTCGAACTCCTCCCAAGTGAGTGCATCAGTGTTCCTCCGTCTCTTGACCGAATCCCACCAATGGTCGGCCTCCCCCTCTAACAAATAGGTCGCCAAGCCAACCCTCAAATCTTCGGCAACTCCCATGCCGTCACATACCTTCTTCACTCTGCGTATCCACTTGTCCGCATCCAAAGGGTTAGAGCTCCCTTGGAAGGTGGGTGGATGTTGTCTCAGAAATTCTCGAAGAACCACCATCCTTCGATCTCCATTTCCAATTCCGGGTACTTGCGCTAGTGGTTGAGCTCCACCATTATGGTTGTTGTTCCCATTCTGGTTTTGTACCAAAGTGGTGAGCTCCTTCAAGCATTGATAGATGCCATTCATGGCATCGGGAGGTGGTGGTGGTGGTGGTGGATTTGCTTGACCTCCACGACCACGCCCACGTCCACGTCCTCGTCCTCGTCCTCCATCCATCCTGCACATCAATTCACAATTTAATTTCATTGAGGTACAAGACATCCTAATTATTGCTTTAATTTAAAGCCTAAGATTTATATAAAACATAGATCAACAATTTTGTTCAACCTAATCCTGCCTTTCTAGTGGTAATCCATAACCTACAGCTCCCATGTAAGACCTAAAGCCTAAGCTCTGATACCAAATTTGTAACGCCCCAAAAACCCCCTTGGGTGACATTACATTCTAAAAACCATTCACCCCATGAGAGCATTACGTAAATTCATCACGACGAAAGTTCATTCATCAACCATTCATATTTTAACAAAATTTGGGCAGAGTCTCCTTTGTACGGGGAGCTTTACCCAAAACACAACCTGTACAATTATATTACAATTGACCACACCGGGTCCACATATGCATAACTATTGACCACACCGGGTCTATTTATCCATCATAAAATAAACTTTCATTCATCATATGTCATATCCACAATGCCATCCCAAAAGAATAGGCCAAGTATGACAAATATATTCCCAAAAGAATTAAATTACACTTGCAGTGAAATAACAAAATACTAGACTTTACATGATTTCAAAATAAACTCTCTAGTCTAGTACAAAAGAAATATAACTCTAGGCATCCAGTTCAGGACCCCCGTTCCCCTCTAGGGGAGCTTCCCCATGCACTGGTTCATCTACTTGTAACTCCTCCTCATAGACGAAATCTGAAAAGATATTATTTGTAGGGGATGAGCACTAAGCTCTGTAGCAACATTCCTTCCATACTCATACAAGGTTTAGAAAACAAGTAAAACAGTTCGGTCTTATTTTCCAAAATATCATATAACATTTGAAGTAAAACCGTGACATTTGAAACAGATCTCAAGTTTAAACATTCGCAATAATTTAAATGAACAGTAAACCCAAGTCACAATGAGCAACCATAACCATTTCCAACAAGTTCTTGTAGAGTCTCATACCTCCACAAGCTCTTGTGGGAAATGCAATAGTAACACCATAATACAAAAAGGAACGCTTATTCCACCATCGATTATTATATTTCCTTTGGCAGGTGGCATACTTAAAAGTAAACTCCACCCCCTTCAAGTCTTTGTTTCCCATAACCGCATACTTACAAGTAACCACGGTCGTTAGATGTCCTTTTAGGTAGGTAGCATACTTACAAGTAACCTCTACCCCCCTTGAAGTCTCCCACACATAACCGCATACTTACAAGTAACCTCGGTTCATAAATATCCTCTTTTGTAGGTAGCATACTTACAAGTAACCTCTACCCCCCTTAAAGTCTCCCACACATAACCGCATACTTACAAGTAACCTCGGTTCATAAATATCCTCTTTTGGTAGGTAGCATACTTACAAGTAACCTCTACCCCCTTCAAGTATTTCACACTTAACCGCATACTTACGAGTAACCTCGGTTCATAATTATCCTCTTTTCATACCAACAATCACATACAAGATAAAATCCACAAATTCCCTCAACAAGCAACCATTATCAAAATCCCCAAATTTTATCATGCGACAATCCAAATAACCAATTAAGAAAAATACAAGAGATCACCACCACATCATTTTCATTACTCACACAAAGCACTAAAGTTCTCAAAACCAAGCTTGAGCAAATGTAGAAAGAGAATTCCATATTTCCCCAAAAACTAGGGTTTTAAAGCTATAAAAGAAGTTTCATGGGTAATCAATCCTAACTTTGTTTAAAGACATGCCATAATTGCAAGAAAACCAAGAAACAAGGAATTCCTAGCAAATACATACAAGTATGAGTCAAAACATATATATATTTTAGCCTTAGCCTCAATGGACAAGCATGGAAGAAAAACCCCTACCTTGAATCAAAGTTTCAAACCAAAAACTCAAGCTCTAATGACCTCCTTTCTCCCTTTCCTCCTTTCCTCTATCTTCCCCAAGGGTGCTAAGGGGTTTGGGGGTGAGAGATGTGAGAAAAAATGGAAGGAAATGGGCTGGATTCTGTGTTTTAAACACAGCAGTCCGCGCAATTCACTGTTCATGGCTAAATTTTGAGTTTTTTTCCAAAATTACAGTTTTGCCACTAGAAATCTCCAATTTGATCCATACGACTACCCTAAGGTTTTTCGACGTTCCGGATTCATTTTTAATGTTATTTTAACCTAAAAACATTGCTTTTTATGATTTATTTCAAAACTAAAATAAATTCACACTTGGAACATTAAAATTTCTATTTTATTCCTTCGAACTACTATAGGTGATATCCTTACGATTTTAATATATATATATGGTTTATTCTTAAGTCATTACATATAGAAGAATCACTAAACAAGTACATTAATATATTAATGTAAACATATGGGGTTTTACACCTTCAAGGTCTAATAAGAAAGCACAACCCTTTACTATCCAAGGAGCACCATTGTGCAGATTTTTGGTCAACTTCATAGAATAAACTGATTTGACTCAGGTATTTCTAGGAGGTGTAACCTATATGGTTGGAAAGATATACGAGTTAGGGTTCTAACAAAAATAACGGTACACAATTCGGACTTTCCAATAAAGAGTTATGATGAAATTAGCGAAAGGTAGTCTGCCGGACAGATTTTTGGACAGTGTAGACACTACTTCGTAATATGGACATAACTCCTTCCTCCTAGTTCCGATTGAGATGATTCAAGGTGATATGGAATCCTAAGAGAGAGCTCTACAAATTTCATGTTTTAAGTTTTGAGAGATATGGACTGCATCAAGGTCGAAATCGAGCTTGATGTTACAGCCAGTGCACTGTTCATCCCTTTTTCATTCTACCAAATTCAAACACACATCACTACACATATCCCCATTTTTACAACAATTATTTACTATATATCTATATACATATATAAAAGAAAATGCGGGGTGTTACAATCACCCCCCTTAAAGAAAGTTTCGTCCTCGAAACTTACCTCACGTAGCGAACAAATGTGGGTTACTTCTCTCGCATTTCTAGCTCCGGTTCCCATGTAGCTTCTTCCACTCCCATGGTGTTGCCACAGACTTTCACCAATTTAATGACTTTGTTGCGAAGCACTTTCTCCTTGGCGTCGAGAATCTTCACTGGTTGTTTTTCATAGGTTGCTCCATCTGAATTTCAATATCTTCTAAGTCTACAACCGGCGTTGCATCCGATTTACACTTCCTCAACATGGACACATGGAATACGTCGTGTACTCCCGATAT
>CAUOFW020001079.1:0-139339 GCA_963454935.2 Ilex paraguariensis | reverse complement strand
GGCATTGGTGGAGAAAGACATTGATAACTCTCAGAGGAGACAGAGCTATGCTAGAGGAGGCCCGATCCGTACAGGTGCCAGTAGCAGTGGAGCAACCGAGGGCGTTACCATATCGTCGCCCCGATCAAGCGGTGGGGCAGAGACCTCTTACAGTCCGAGGAGAGGGGCATGCCCCGACTAGACCAAACACTGACCCTCGTCAATGCTTTGCTTGTGGAGGTGTAGGACACTTCCGAAACAACTGCCCGTCATTTCCACCCAAGGCCAATCAATCAGCCGGGCCATCACATGCAAATAGGCCCCCTCCACCACCGAGACCATTGAGAGCTCAAGCCCCCGGTGATGCCAATCCGGGGAGGGTATTTGCCTTAATCCAACCGGAGGAGGATGCTTCCAATGCCGTTGTGGAAGGTATCATTCTTCTCTACAATTCTTGGGCCCGAATCTTATTCGATCCTGGTGCTACTCATTCTTTTATACGTACTGCATATGCTATGAATTTGGGATTGGGTTTCGAGAAGTTAGAACATGCTTTGACTGTTGACTTGCCTACGGGAGAACAGTTGGGTACTAGCCGAGTCTGCAAGGGTTGTGTGCTTCGTATTGGGGAGCACGAATTGATTGTGGATTTGATTGCTTTAGAGATGAAGGGGTATGACGTGATTTTTGGGATGAACTTGTTATCCACTTTTCATGCGGTAATGGATTGTTTCCGCAAGCGAATTACATTTCAATTGTCGGGAGGAGTAATTTTCAGTTTTGTGAATAACCGAGATTCTTTCCATCCATTTCCTACTACGGGAAGTAAATTCTTAAAAGCTAAGGCAGGGAGCCACTTGAGTTTCTTGGCTAGCTTGATGGGAGATGATCGGGATAGATCCCACTCGGGTATGGTGTTGATTATATCAGATTTTCCGGATGTCTTCCCAGATGAATTACCCGGGTTACCGCCACAGAGAGAGATTGAGTTCGCAATCGATCTTTATCCGGGAACCGAACCTATTTCTATTGCTCCTTATCGGATGGCGCCTTTGGAGTTGAAGGAGCTAAGGAAGCAATTGGACCACTTGCTGGCAATTGGATTCATCCGTTTGAGCACTTCACCTTGGGGAGCCCCGGTCCTCTTTGTGAAGAAGACGGATGAAACACTTCGGTTATGCACAGATTACCGACGGTTGAATCGGGTGACGGTGAAGAACAAGTATCCCTTGCCGCGCATTGATGATTTATTTGATCAATTGAGGGGTTCTAAGTTCTACTCCAAGATTGATCTCCGCACCGGGTACCATCAACTGCGTGTCAAGGAGGAGGATATTCCTAAGACTGCTTTTCGTACTCGGTATGGTCACTTCGAGTATACGGTGATGCCGTTCGGATTGACTAATGCTCCAGCAGCCTTCATGGATTTGATGCACAGGGTATTCCGGCCATATCTAGATCAATTTGTCATTGTGTTTATTGATGACATATTGATTTATTCCCGGACACAAGAAGAACATGCACATCATCTCTCGGTTGTGCTACAAACATTGAGAGAACATAAGTTATATGCGAAGATGAGCAAGTGTGAGTTTTGGATGAAGGAAGTGAAGTTCCTTGGCCATGTTGTGTCCGAGCAAGGGGTAGCGGTTGATTCCTCGAAGATTGAGGCCGTGATGAAATGGGAACCACCAAAGAATGTGACAGAAATACGTAGTTTCTTGGGGTTAGCCGGTTACTATCGTAGGTTTGTGGAAGGTTTTTCCAAGCTTGCGATGCCGATGACTCGCCTTACCAAGAAGGGGGAGAAATTTGTGTGGACTCAAGCGTGTGAATTAGCTTTTCGCACCTTGAAGGAAAAGTTGACGACGGCACCGATCCTCATTATTCCGAACAGTGGGGAAGGTTACGATGTTTACACCGATGCTTCACTACGAGGCTTGGGATGTGTGTTGATGCAAGGAGGCAAGGTGGTTGCTTATGGCTCGAGGCAACTCAAGATTCATGAGCGGAACTATCCCACTCACGACTTGGAGCTAGCCGCTGTGGTTTTTGCTCTTAAGTTGTGGAGGTGTTACTTGTATGGAGAGAAATTTCAAGTGTTCTCGGATCATAAAAGCCTCAAGTATGTGTTCACACAGAAAGAATTAAATCTCCGGCAGAGAAGGTGGATTGAGTACTTAGAAGATTACGACTTCACTCTCAACTATCATCCGGGGAAGGCTAATGTAGTAGCGGATGCATTGAGTAGGAAGTCTCAGGGTGAAATCAATGTCCTTGCGGCTAAACGGTGGAAAATGATGGATACGTTGGAGGAGTTTGATCTATGGGTTAATGGACCGGAGGATCGACCATGTTTGTTTAACCTAGTAGCTCAACCAATCCTCCGACAAAGGATTGTGGAGTTGCAACGATTAGATCCCGAGTTGACAAAAATTCGGGATAAATTGGAGAGGAATGAGATTGTTGAGGATTGGTCTTTAAAGAATGAGGAGTTACAGTTTTGGGGAAGATTATGCGTGCCAAACGACGACCAAGTGAGGGAAGAAGTGTTGGGAGAGTGTCACCGATCGAAGTTCTCTATACATCCGGGGAGTACAAAAATGTATAGAGATATGAAACGACAATATTGGTGGAGTGGAATGAAGAAGGATGTAGCAAAGTTCATTTCAAGGTGTGCCGTATGTCAGCAAGTGAAGATTGAGCACCAACGACCTGGAGGATTATTACAGTCTCTGCCTATCCCGGAGTGGAAGTGGGATCATATCACCATGGACTTCGTGTCGGGTTTTCCACGGACTTCAAGAGGGCATAACGCCGTATGGGTTATCGTAGATCGACTCACCAAGTCAGCTCACTTTTTGGGGATGAAGACCACAGACTCGTTAGAGATCTTGAGCAGACTATACATTCGAGAGATTGTTCGATTGCATGGAGTTCCACTTTCTATCGTGTCGGATCGCGATTCTCGTTTTGTGGCTCGTTTTTGGCAAAGTCTACAACAAGCTATGGGGACAGAATTACATTTCAGCACAGCCTTTCACCCTCAAACAGATGGCCAATCCGAGAGAGTGATACAGGTTTTGGAAGACATGTTACGGGCTTGCGCATTGGACTTCAAAGGGAGTTGGATCGATCACTTACCGTTGGTGGAATTTGCGTACAATAACAGTTACCAAGCGAGTATCGGAATGGCGCCGTATGAAGCTTTGTATGGAAGACCATGTAGATCCCCGACATGTTGGTTGGAAGCCGGAGAGAGTAGTATGTTTGGGCCCGAGATTGTACGGGAGACAACGGAGAAGATTCAGCTCATTCGGGAGAGATTACGCACAGCACAGAGTCGACAAAAGAGCTATGCGGATAGGAGAAGAAGGCCTTTGGAATTCAAGGAGGGAGATTTTGTATTTCTTAAAGTGTCACCCAAGAAGGGCGTACTTAGATTCGGTAAGAAAGGAAAACTCGCTCCAAGGTACATCGGTCCATTTGAAGTGATCAAGACAGGAGTTCATGACGTGTTCCACGTTTCGATGTTGAGGAAATGTCAACCAGATACGTCGCATGTCGTGGATTTGGAGGATATTGAAGTGCAAGATGGAGTCACCTATGAAGAGCAGCCGGTGAAGATTCTTGATATCCAGGAGAAAGTGCTTCGCAACAAGGTAATCCAGCTGGTGAAAGTCCTGTGGCAACATCATGGCGTAGAGGAAGCAACTTGGGAACCGGAGTGGGAGATGCGAGAGAAATATCCATATTTGTTCGCTACTTGAGGTAAGTTTCGAGGACGAAACTTTCTTTAAGGGGGGTGGATTGTAAGACCCTGTACTAAAATTAAATAAGAATACTAATATCTTAAGAGTTTTCCAAATATGAATAAAATGAGGATAAAAACTTAGAATCATTGTTGAAATATTAATCATGAAGTTTGAGTTTCGAACGGATTGACTTTTGGGTCAAACTTAATTTTTTTTTTGGATGTGTTTAAGATTGATAAGGGTAACTAAATAAATATATTAATTTTTTTTTATCAAAATAACATTACCATTGAATTCGGGAGGTCGGAAAACATTGGGAGAGGTAATATGGGATGTATTAGAAGTTAGGAAGTATTTTAGAAGTAAAACCAAATTGGAGTGAAATTGGGTAAAAAGGGGTGATGGACACTGCTTAGTATTTTGATCATAACTTTATATTTTGATGTCCAATTGATCTGAAATTTTGACAGGAAATAGTAGACATCTAGGGCTACAAAAGTGTATTTCATGAAAAATTTCCAATTCGACCTCTAAATGGGTCAAAACTGACCTGGAAGTCGCACCAAAAATCTGTGAACAGTACGAAGGAAACCCGATTTTTTCTGAACAGAAAATATCGGGTTTTGCTCGATTTTCTTGCCCTATAAAAACCTAATGTCGTCCCTTTAGCATTCATTTCACCCCTCCAAACCCTAGGAACCATTTTAGAGGAAGAGAGGAAGATAGAAATACCAATCAAGAGGGATTTATACCTTGTAGAAATCAAAACTTCAAATTCTTCAAGAATACATTCTCCTCCCATTTTCTTCCATTCTTGCTACCCTCTCACCCAAATCTTTTGAAACCCTAGGAGGAGAAGATTAAGAGGAAAAGAAAGGAGAGCAAGAAGGTCTTGAAGCTTGGGTCTTAGCTTGGAATCTTGATTTAAGGTAGGGGATTTTCTCTCAATCTCTCACATTGAGGCTAGATATATATATATATATATATAGATATATATATGTATATAGATATATGTTTCTTCACTCTCCTTCTCATATATATAATATGAAATACATGATTCTTGTTCTATTTGTAATAAATGCCATGTTTTGAACAATATGAAGGGTGGGTAACCACCAAAGCTCTATTGATTTTTTTTTTATCTTCAAAGCCCTAGTTTTCAAGAAAAGGGGATTTTCTCCTAATTTCTTCTTTGTCTTTGATTTTAAAACTTTAGTGTTGAATATTGTATAAACAATGATATAGATTACGATCTCTTGCATATTTTCTTGGATTATTCGATTATATGACAAATGTGAAAACAAAATTGGGGATTTTACTATATTTGGGAAATTGTTGTGAATTGTGAATATTCTTGATTTCCTCATTGTATGGTTGTTGTGATGGACTTGGATTACCTTCGAGAGATGCCGTAGAGTGTTAGAGGTTAGTCTATCCCAATGGGGGGTGAGATGGTTGCCTAATGCTCGTAGTGGATTATTGTTGTGCTCGCGATCACTATTGTTCACATATACACCGAGGAAAAGGGTTAGTATACTAGACACCTTGGGAGGATTTCGTCAATGCCGTAGGAGACGGTACACGCCCTTCCTAAAGAGATTTGTGATTATGGGTTGGAATTGGTGGACTAGGCATGATCGTTAGGTAGATTCACGAGAAGCAATCAACATACATGGTACGGGGATGAACCAAAAATACATGGAATCGGGAGTTGGGTCGTTCTTGCTGACGCATTGGTATGGGACAATGCTTAGGGAGAATCCCTTCTTAAATAGCTTAAATTAGAATTTTGTTTATCGATGCTAAACTCACTTTATTCTTTTAACTGATTATTGTTATTGTTTAAACTTGAGATCTCTTTTAAAATGTCACTGTTTTCATGCCAAACCTATATATATGTTAGTTGTGAAATGAGGCCGACCATTTGCTATGTTTTTCAAACCTTGTTTGAGTTGAGAGGATTTTGCTACAAAGCTTTGTGCTCACCCCCTACAAATAAAAATTTTCAGATTTCACACTTGAGGAGGAGTTAGGAGCCGAGGAGCCCACCCATTGGAAGACTCTGCTTGACGGGGATGTGGATCCCGAGGTGGACGCTTAGAGCGACACTTTTATTTTGTTCTAAACTAGATTATGCTTAGAATATCCTTTTGAACTCTAGTTCATTTCTATTATTTCCGCTGCGTTATATTATTACATTTTGGAGATGTAAAGGCCAAGATTAGACCTATTAATTTGGGATGATAGTGTGGATATGACATATGATGAATGCAAGTTTATTTTATGATGGAAAAATGGACCCGGTGTGGTTAATAGTTATGCATATGTGGACCCGGTGTGATCAATTGTAATATAATTGTACAGGTTGTGTTTTGGGTAGAGCTCCCCGTACAAAGGAGACTCTGCCCAAATTTTGTTAAAATATGAATGGTTGATGAATGAAACTTTCATCGTGATGAATTTTACTTAATGCTCTCATACGGTAAATGGTTTTTAGAATGTAATGTCACCCACGGGGGTTTTTGGGGCGTTACACACCAGCACCCATAGATCACTACGAAAGATTATGCTTGGCATCAAGGCCAACCAAGACAAGATTCTCTAGCAGTAAGAGGAGATTCTTGGCTATCTGAGGAGTGTGCTTGGTGGACCTAGTAGAGCTAGTGCAGCAGGAGGAGAGGGAGGAGATTGATTTCTGTTCTTGTGCGGAAGAAGTTGATTTGGGGTTGTTATTTGTTTCTTCTTTGATAAAAATTTCTTCTTTGAGGGTCCTTATAGATGTTTATTGCTTCTTATGATTCTTCTTTGTGATTTTTAGGGATATTTTGTAGATGATTGTGGATATCTGTTTTGGTGGATGTTTATCTTTGCTGTTTTTGTGGATATTTGAAGCTTTATTTTGAATGAATGAAATCATTGTTATTATTGTGAACATATCATATGAATGATTCAAGTTTTCTCTCTTATTTGTTTAAAATGCATGTATAGGATTAGCACTTTAATTCTTGTTAATAAATAACAAAAAAGATGTGGATGTTAAGATTGCCTGTGAAAATGACTAAGCACATGATCGATTTGACACCTCAACTTAACTACCAAGACGTAAAACCTCATTTTTTTTGGAGCCTTGATACTATCTCTATGATTTAATTGTCAAATATACATCAATAATTGCTATTCTTGAGGTACACGATGATCAGACTTGAAAATGGAATCGCTATATAACCAACATTCCTTGAAACACATGACATAACCAGTGGAGATGACAAAGAAAACCATGGTAATTCTTGAGCCTTACAATGTTTTTTGAGAGGATATCAACAATTACTCAAAGTAAGCTCTTTCACTTCCGATCTCTTTCAGTAATCTCATTAACTTTGCTTTGATTGATGCAACTAAAGTGATATATTTTCATAATCCATAGGGAACTTTTGCATACATGTACATATGCACATACTTGAGAAAGGATCCTAGCCCATCTTTGGATCGACTTTGAGCCTTAGCTAATTCTTTTACAAAAGTATATCCCTGGTCAGCCATGCTTGAGCCTTCAATGAATGAATTCTTTTTTGAAAAATCCGTGTGATGACCGAGCCACAAAAGCATAGATTTACCATACCTTGCTATCTAATTTCTTGCACCCTCTTACAAATCAATATGATACAGAAAAGCAAGAAAAATAGCGAAGACAATGGTGGCTACTTTTCAATAAAAGGAAAATCGGTGGAAATAGCCGAAAGAGAAAAGATACTATGAGATAGGGAATTGCCAAGAAAGTGAAAAATGGGAAAAACGACAGAAAGAAATCTCATTCCCAGGCAAAATGTCGAGAAGCTAGAAAGAGGTGCTCAACACTGCATAAAAATATAGCTTTTGATCACCATTGACATCATTTCATTAGCCATTGACCTCTGTCCCCATTACAACCTACAAAAAGCTCTAGGTGATCTAAAGTCTGATGCATATGTATATCGTCTACTATAAGTGGGGTATGTTAACTAGAATTTCTTTATTTGCATCAATATTCTTCCATGAGATTATGCCAAAGTAAAGTCTGTTTTCCTCAAAACTTCACTCTTATACTAATTGTGCATGAGATTTTTCGATTGGCCATTTTCTGATCACATGTCATTTGAGAGATAAGTCACTATAATCAAAGCAATTTTTTTTGTTGAGAGCATTCCGAGAAAGGTTTGTGAAATCAAAGATATCCATGGAAGGTGGAAAAAGGTGAATGATTGTTATATACTAATTCTTGTTTCTAGAATGACCATCCTACTACTCAAGGAATTCCAAATGCTAATGTGACAGGTGCTAATTTTTGCATAGAGTGAGTACCAATGAAAAAGAAATGTAGGGGATAAGTCACGATTGAGGGTTTAGTGTCCCAACAACCACGATGCTAATTCATTTTTTTAGTCAGCAATCTCATATACACACTTGTTCGACTAAAGTTTGTGAGTAGCTTCATTGAAAACCTTCGCGAGACAACACTCATCCACTAGGGTAAACCTAGCGGGTCAGTGGCTTGTTGCATAAGCTAAATGCAATTGGATGACCTACGAAAAAGGCATTAGAAATAGATTTACATTCCAATGTTGTTGTATTACTAGAGACTAGCAATATTTAGGTTGGGCGGTGTGATTAGTGCTTAAAGTTAGCATTTTACTATGCCTTTTGGGAATAATTGTGCTTTGATGGAGTTTAAGTAATGACATTTCAGGTCCTAAAGTGAACAAGAGCTCAAGGACAACAAATATCACACTTGGATGTAACACCAGTGGATAAAGGGGCAAAATTGGAATAGCTTGGCACAAAGCTAGAACGTTCAAACGTGGATCAACGTTCAAATGTTCCCTTGAAATGATTGAGGACCAGGCTACTGAGACATGATGTGTTGCAGTCAAAAAGGGAAAATGCTGCGGTACTTGAGTACCACTTTCAAACGCCTACTCACGTTCGAACGTGCTTTGGAAATCTGAGAAGACTAGACTACTAAGACCTGCTGGAGTGTTGCAGCAAAGAAAGCAGAACCACAGAAGTACTTTAGTACAACGTTCGAACTCTACTCCACGTTTGAATGTTGTCATGAGTTATTGAGGACCAAGTTGCTGAGTGCAGAGCCAGAGTTGTTCAAGACGTATGGAAGTAACCATCACAGAGACCACAGGCCACTTGAGTAGGGGGGTTCACATCTCATTTGGCGTTCGAATGCCCCTAAAGCAAGACTAGAAGAAACGTTTGAATGTCAGACAACGTTCAAACACCCCTAAAGTAAAATAGAAGACAACGTTTGAACGTCCTCCACAGACTTCCCGTAGAGTAGTTGGTTTTCATGGGTGACATACACTATTCACTCATCCTCTCTTATTTTCGTGTTTCCTCCCTTCCTTGCCTATAAATGCTCCTATTAAGTGAGCTTAAGGGGGCATGAATTCTCTTGTAGAGTTGGAGGGCAATCCTTTTCTCTTCTAAAGTAGAGTAGAGAGCTAGTTCTTGTACATTTCTTGTTTATGTTTTCATTTTGCATTTGTATCAACCATGATGGAGGCCTAGACTCCCCTTGTAGTTGAAGTCTTTTATTTACTTGAGCTAAGCCTTTACATTCATATTGAGACCACCATGATGGAGGCTTAGACTCCCCTTGTAGTTGTACTTATTTTTATTTACAAGTATCTAGAGAGATAGCTCATCTTTTGGTTGTGGTGGAAACCCTCCAAAAGTAACTACCTTTCTTCTACTTTATTTCGCTTCCATTGCTTGAGCTTCCTTCTTCCTTAGAGGAGTGAAACTCTTCCACTTTTCTAGAGCTTTACCAAAGCTGTGAAGGGTGGAATGTGATTTACTTATTCTTTGATAAAGATCGGCTCCTCGTTTATTGTACTTTACTTTGTAAGTTCTCTACTTGGAGGGATGAGTATCACTCACCTTTCTAGCTTTATCCAAGCCATGAAGAGTGAGTAGTTCCTCATTCATTCTTTAGTAAGAGGTGATGAATATGTAGAAATTATCTGAGAGTTTTATTCGTGTAATCCATTTATGCTTTAATGCTTTATATTTCACTTGTTCATTGAATGGTTGAATGTATCTAGCAAAGCTAAGGTACCTTATCTAACCATGGGTTCTTTCTATGTCACGGATGACTCTTGCATGGAAAAACCTGTTGGTTCAAGGCAAGTACCTAGGTGATATCTGCATGATACATTTCAATCCTTCACTATTATCGTGCTTTATCTAAAGAATGGAACATTAATGTCATGGTTGGATGCCTTGTAGAAACACTTGCTCGTTTGTAGACGAGTTAAATCTCGGCATAGGCAATTCTTGTCCACTTCTAGAAAGGCACCAGAATTTTGTGCTTAATTCTCACAGTCCATCTTTATCTTTTGATTAACTTGTTATTGACACGAGAGTTAATTGAGTTATAAAACACAAGTATAATAAACTGAATGATTAACCACATGTTCTGATCCTCAATGCTAAAGGGTGACTGTTTTATATTTGAATTTATCTTATATTTTGTCTAGAAAACTCTTGAGAAGAATCTTCTATTCTATTTAAGAAATCGCACCACTTCAAACTCTCAAAATTTCCAGTCACTTGGTCTCTATTATTGCTTACTTCAAAACACTAATCATAGTTCCCTGTGGATTCGACCCCAGACTTAACTGGATCATTACTACAACTTGACCGCCTGCACTTGGGTGTACACATTTCGGATCAAGTCATGTCTTATATTGTGGGTGTTCATTTTTGGTAGATTAATATAGAAATCCATACTTTACATTTTGAGAGCATCAAAATTTTAAATCATAGTGCAATTTCGGTAATAATTTGGGGCATGATGGTTCAAATTGTGGTTTACAAGTGTAGCACATATTTTGGTGGAGTTAAGGTCATATATAGGGTGTTAGAATTTGTAGGTTTTGAAATGGGGTCGAGTGGAAGTGATTTGGATAGTAGTGGTTTATTTTGCAAATAAGTAAAAACCTACTAGTAGGCCATACCGGTAGGTTTTTACCACTGGTCCTACTCCTACCGCAAACCTACCGATAGGTTTTGCTCACTAGAGTAACACCTACCTATAGGTTTTCATCGACCTACTAGTAGGTTTTGCCTAGAATGGCAAAATTAAGTGTTTTAATCAGTTTTTTTGGGAGAACTATTCATTGTCTCCCTAAATTACAAACCCTAAGGCAACTTTCTTTCCCTCCAAGCACCTCTAACCTACAAAATCCCTCACCCATCACTTTAATATTTCATTTTCTCACTATTAGGAATGTTAATTGAGTGGTTTTTACTGAAGATTTAAAGATTTCCTCTTTTAAAACCCTAATTTTGTCAAAATTTTCCAAGCCCTAGTCTCCTTTACTTTTTCTAAAAATCTCAAAACCTTTGCAATGGCTCGCCATGGGTGGGTCATCCGAGACGTTGTGGACCCAATTGAGGGTGTGTTATTATCATTTTTGTCATTCCTACAGTGTGGGGCACTATTGTTATGCATGGCCCGCACCAAGCGCACTAGGCCTAACTCTCCACAGCCTGCGGGTGCGAGTGCCCGCAAGAGGAGCGGGGAAGGGTTGAGTGGAGTCTGTGGTGAGTAACGAAAGAGGGTGAGGAACGATGCAAGGTACCAAAGCATCCAAGAAAAGAATGTTTCTTATGAGAGGTGCATCGATCGGATATCCCTTGGCCCAAACAATGATGTTATGAAAATCAGTGTGGCCCACGGGATTGGGTTTTGGTTTGAGCCCATGAGTGGGTTGAATTTGTCTTTATGTCGGGAGTTTTACCAATAACTCGAAGGGGTGGACGAGTCTAAAATTTTGAGAACAAACATAAGGGGCAGGACTTTTGGTGTGACCCCTACGATGATTTCCATCCTCATAAAGTATGAGAGGCCACCTCCCTCCACCTCAGTGTACTCCACATAACATTACTAGGGTTAAGACCATCCCTAAATACATTGCTTTGATGTACAAGGACCCGACTCAGTTTAGGGGAACGGTCCAAGTTGGGGGCCTCAAACATTCGTATAGGATGATGAACACACTCTTGCATTATAACCTGCTTCCAAAGGGCACCGAGAAGACTGCTAACATTGAAAAACCTGCCCTCTTGGATGCGGTGATGTCGGGGAAGGCTATGGACTTTGCACTCTTTATATGGGAGGTGATGAAGGAATTCGCCCAAGCTAGAAAGCTAAAGGCGAACCTCCCATTTGGGAACTTAGTCACCCGAATATGTGATCACTTCAAGGTGAAGGGTTATGCCTTTGACAAGATCACTCCCCCCAAGACCGGAGATATCGGGAAGTGATGTGGAACCCGTTGGAATAACTAGATCCAACAACAAAAAGAACCCAAGATCGTTTTACGATCAAATTTTACGGTAGACCTTGACCCGTTGTTTACGACAAACAAGAACCTTGGTATATAGACCTCAACCCGCTGTTTGTGAAACAAGAAACTCGGTATAAGGGAAGACGCCACAAATGGTGTGGAAACCCGTTTGATAAGTCATTGGTGAATGCCACAGAGAATTCTGATAAGTTCGTTTAGTTCTTCAAAGAATCAAAGAGAAAACACTCTCAAAATTTGCTGAATAATGATTTAAATTTTCATTGATTTGAATGCCTATTTATAGGCTGGTCATTACAAGGATTAGAAAACTTCCTAAAGTAGCTATCCTATTTAAGAAATATCTCTTACTTGTGGGTAAAGAAATATCTCTTACTTTCCTAACACTCTTGAAGAAAAAAAGAAAGAAATTTAGCCCTTTAAATGGCTGACATGCCTAAATAGAAAAAGGAAAGTACTTTGCATACTAGCCTTACAGTTAGACCCTAAAAAGAGTGAATAGTGCACAGTTACTGTAGCGTGAACAGTGAAATGCTACAGTAACTACAAAAACCCTAGTTCATAATAAATAAAACATGTGGGCTAAGCATCCTCAAGCCCACTTGTTAATAATTCTAATCCTTTAGACAAATTGGAGGCCTTAACAACATGAAGCCAATTTAAGCTTAGCCTTAGCCCTTAGCTGGATTCTTCTAGAACTTGAATCATGTTGATGAATCTTTGTTGCCTAAGTGGATCATGGTCAATGGGCCTCCACGAACTTGCTTGATTTCATGCCTCTTGAATTAGTCCATTGAGTACTTCTTTAAACTTCCTTGCTCGTGCTCTCGTAATCGGCCCACTTGGAACTTGAACTAAATCCCTTGAAGTTGTGTTATGATTTGCGTTAGGAAGGCGAGTAGTAGTAAGTGGACGGCGATGAGCCGAGGTGAGCGAGCTAGGGTTCCGAGGCCAGTCATCATCCATGAGTTCTTCCTCTACTGGGCCATTAATTTTTGTGTTGGAATGCACAGTATATCAGCTCCTTGACGCTTTGGAGGAGACTATACACGGGATTTCGGCGATGATGACTCGACTTTTTTAGCATACATTTCTAGGAGAGCCATTTCCCGGTGGACCTCCACCTCCTGCCTCTGCCCCCTTAGCTTCTACTATAGTTGAGGTGGGGGATACAGATGAGGATACTAACGAGGATGAGGAGGAGGGTGAGAGTGATGGTGATGATGAGGTGATGATGGAGGTGATGGTGAAGGTGATAAGTAGGGTGTTATTGTTTTCATCCTTTTTGAGTGGGGTTGTACATAGCTAGGAGTGGAGTTATTGGCCTAGTAGAAGAATCTTAATGAATTTTAGGCCATATTGTATCTTTTTGAACTCTATCCCCATGTACTCCAAATTTTGAAAGTAATTAATGAAATACCACAGTTGTTGTTCCATCTTGCCCAAGTTCATTTCATTAATTGCATTGTAATTTTTGTATTTTGAATGTTTGATGAATTACTTATGTAAATGGATTGTTCTAGTTTCATACTCGTTGGTTTGAAAATAAACATTGCTAGGGACTAGCAAAGCTCAAGTTGGGGGGTGTGATTAACACAAAATATTGCATATCCTATGCACATTTGCATCCCTTTTATGCTTGCTTTTGCTGTTAAAATGGGAGGAATTGCAATGTTCGAGCTATTAAACGGAGTTTTAGTATGTTTCCAGGTAAAAGGGTTAAATGGTGCATGTTAGGCCCTATCATGGTGCTTAAGGCCAATGGAGGTGAGGTGGAGGCTTGACGATAGATTGAAAGGCGAAGGAACCAAGAATTTAGCAAAACAAGGGAAAAGCTACTGGTAGGTTTTAGCTACTGGACCTGCACCTACCGCAAACCTCTTGATGGATTTTGGCTACTGGACCTACACCTACCACAAAAATACCAATAGTTTTTGCTCACTGAAGTAAAACCTACCTGTAGGTTTTGCTGAAACACACCAGATTCTGCATCTTAAGCTCTACAATTTTGGGTGTCCCACCATTGGGTCTGCCACTTATTCCCTGACAAGCCTTATATACAGACATCGCCTTCTCAACCCTAGCTTGGACTTAAGAGGCTTTGACATTAATGAGGAGAGAGAGAAGGGGTGAGGCCTTGGAGTGTAGGCTAGGCCTATGCTAGCTTGACCATTCCATCCAATCAGCCTCGTATGGGTGGGAGGCCTATCACACAGACCCATGAGAGCTCCATGGACATTTTTACAAGCCACATACACCATTATTACAATTATATTGCAATATAGAGAGAGAAGCTCCAAGGAAAAAGATGAAGTTCTAGGGAGAGAAGTTGATATTTTTGCATTTTCTTCCATCCATTCACTTGTAGTTTATTGTAAGGCTCGTGTAAAATTCATTTAATGTCTTTAATATCATTTATTACGAGTACATGCAAGTTTAATCCTACATTTTGGATTTCACCATTGTTGTGTCAAGTTTTCTTCATTTTCAAGCTTTAAATTGGGTATTGAATTTTTCTCTTCATAGTTTATGTTTTCTTGCATTCAACTAAGCTCCAATCTTCAATTCTTTTGAATGTCTCTTCATTTCATTTATGTATTTGCTTTAGATATGAGTAGCAAAGCTTATAGTTGGCTAATCCAAGCAAAAATTCCCCCTGGGTATGCTACTTCAACTCATTTTCATTCCTCCTCATGGTGTACAATGATTCAATTTGACTAGGTTGAGTGTGGACGTGGTTGTAAGTTCTTGATACACCGTAGACTTGTCATGGGGTATGCTTGAATCCTCACCTCCATTTTGGTCCCGCGCTTCCTACGAATCAATCGAACATCTAAGCACCATTGGAGGAAGGTCTTGAGTTGATTTGGCATTCCCATTGGAATGACCTCTTTGGATTAGGCGACACTTGTTCCACTTATTTTTCACCAAGAACACAATCACCAAAACTCAAACATCAAAGATTTTTACACTTTTCATTTTTTTTACCAAAATCCACCTTCAAAAAAATTCACCTCCTTCACTAAGGAGACAACATTGGAATACAATTTCCAAGTAAAACACGACACTTGACAGTGTCTTTGTGCTTGGGGAGCACTTTTGTACACACATACACACACATTTCATTCCACACACTCATTTCCCTATTTCTTGCATTGAACTTGAGCGAGAGTGACACTCACCCACACATATAAGCCATACACACATTGAGGATTTATGTGTGGAAATTAAGGTACATATGAAAACAAATCAAGTAGCGGCCCAGAGGGAATAGAGGATGAGGCCACTGCGAGCGAGCCATCTATAGTAGGACCCTCCACTATCGCACCTTTCACTGTCTGGCCATCCACTACTGTGCTCCTTGCATAGTCCCTCCGCACATTGACATGATAGAGGGGAGGCTAGATGACCTTAGTGGGACCATACAATTGCTCTCACTGATGGTCACTAGGATATTCAAGAGGACGTTTCTAGGAGAGCCTCTCCTTTATGTGCTTCAATTTCCACCTCTAGGCCATCCACCTCTGCCGCCATGGGCTCTACTATTTTAGAGCTAGAGGAGTCCGATGATGAGAAGACCGATGAGGATGAGGGTGATGACGATGAGGGGGATGATGAGGAGTCAGGTGATGATGCAAAGGAGTAGAAAGAGAGAGAGAGAGAGACCACTCTCAGTTTCATATTTTTTGTAGATTGCACATAGAGGTTTAGTGATAGTCGGCCTAGTAGAAGAGTCTCTAGGATCACAAGCCATTTTTGTTTCGAGATCTTTGTACTGAACCTCATGAAGCTATAAATGAAAGAGCCACAAGTTATTTGTTTCATTTTACCCCAAGTTCATTTACATAATTGCATTATAATTTAAGTATTTTGTTGATTGGTGAATTTTTTAACATGAATGAAATTGTTGTTTTTATGTAGTGTGATTTGAAAATAAAGTTTGCTAGGGACTAGCAAGACTCAAGTTGGGGGGTATGATGAGTTTAAAATATTGCATATCATGTATCTCTTTTTGCACCCATATTACTTGTTTTTGTGGTGAAAATTGGGGGAAATGCTTTTAAAATCATATTTAATGGAGATTGTGTGATTGTAGGTAAAGAGCAGGTAAAGTCGTGTATAAATCCTCCCATCAAGTACTCAAAGGCAATAGGGAATAAGGTAAGGCTTAATAGATGGTGCAAGACATAAAGGAACCAAGGAAATTCCAAAGCAGGACAAAATCTACCGATAAAAGTTAGTGAAAATCTACGGTAGAAAATGCTAACTGAAATTCTTCTACTGCAACCATGCCAAAAACCTACCAATAGAAAATTCTCCCTAGAATTCTTCTGTCGTAGCCATGCCAAAAACCTACTGATGAGCACGTAATATTTCATATTTAACAGCGTCATTCCATGCATTTTAACTCAACTTTGCATTTAATTACTTAGACTGACGCGAATTTACGAATAATGTTGAAATTTTGATGTTGCAGGTGATCATAGGGTAAATGATGGCTTTTGGAACCTTGCAACTAAGTGTGAATGATTGGTGAAGAGATGGACACATTAAATGAGGATTAAGAGGCTTTAAAGTGAAAGAAATCAAGGAGGTAGTGGTACTTGGTATCATAGGTACTGGTATCTAAGCCTACTGGAATTTTGGTACCGGTACCCACACTATTTGATAGTAATATCTCTATTTTTCCTTTTTTTCACCATGATCCATTTCAAATGTAAAACGTTTTAAAACATAAAAGTTGTAGATCTAGATGTCCTCTATCTTGTGTCAAAATTTCAGCTCAATCTGTTAGTGGGATAAAAAATTATGACAAATTTATGAAAGCTGGTCCTTAGCTAGCACCCCCCTTATGACCTATGGAAAGAAGGAAACCAAGACCTACCAGTAGGTGATAAGCACAAAATATTGCATAGTTATTGGGCTCATTTCATGCTTTTGAACTTAAATTTTCATATTAATTATTTAGAATTAGTTAAAGTTAGGAATAATGTTAAAATTTTGATGTTGCGGGCAATTATACCATAAATGATGGGTTTTAGAGCTTTGCAACTAAGTGTGAATGTGTGGTGAAAAGACGGACACACTGAATGAGGATAGGGAGGTTTAGAAGGTGAAGAAATCAAGAAAAATACAATTTGGATGAAACCCTTCCAGAATGTTTAGCCCACTAGTTTCCCAAAGTCTTGTCACAGTACTGCTATTTTTCCCATGTTTGACCATGATCCACTTCGAATCTAAAAAAGTGCAAAACCTAAAAGTTGTCGATCTGGATGTCTTTTGTATTGTGTCAAAATTTCAACTCAATCCAACGATTGGAAACAAAAGTTATGAAAATTGTACTAAAAGTGGTCCTGATTTGTCACCTTCCGAAAGACCTTTCGGAAGGTTCTGCCTACTAGAATCGACCTTTCGGAAGGTTTACAAAAAAACCTTCTGGAAGGTTTTGCGCAGAATGCCCAGAACGCCTGCAACTCATGCTCCACTTGCTTGGGGATCCCACCATTGATTCTTTCACTTGTCCCCTGACATCCCTTACATATTTACTTGTCCCCTACACCGTAGGAGAAGATTTTGGAGGCAATGACATTGATGAGGATGGGAGAGAAGGGGGCAGCCATAATGGTTGCAGGCAAAGCACTCTCCTATCCTGCCAAGCTATTAAAATCACCTATTATTGATGGGAGGTCTACACACACAGGCTAGGGAAGCCTCATGGAAGAAAAGGCATCAAGTCTTCACCATATATTTAGCATTACACTCGTATTTGAAAGGTATGGCTACCTAAGCTTAGAAAATCCAAGGAAGAAGAAGATGAATAGTGTAATGGGAATTTATGTCTTTGCATTTTCCTTTCCATTTTAGTTGTAGTAAGCTTTAAATATCTTGTAATCTTTATTTCTTGCACTTTAATCTTTGCTATTTCAAGTTCATTGCAAGTTTAGTTGTGTAACTTAGAATCTACCATTGTTGTATGAGTTTTTTCACTTCAAGTTTTTCTTAAAATGGGTATTGCATATTTTCTTCTTAGTTTAAGTTTTCTTGCATTAAGTTGAGTTCTAATATTCATTTCAATATTATGTCTCTTTACATTATGCATTTCCTTCTTGCTTTCACAAGTAGCTAGATTTTAAGTTGGCTAATCCAAGGGAGACCTCCTCTTAGGCATAACATTTCAACTCCTTTCCTTTCCTCCTCTCGGTGTATGACGGTTCGGTTTGACTAGGTTGAGAGTGGATGTGGTTGTAAGTCTTTGATATTCCGTAGGCCTGGTCACGGTTTATGCTCGGATCCTCTCCATCTCGTCCCTAGCTTCCCATGAATCAATCATTCATATATGCACCATTGGAGGAAGGTTTTGAGTTGAGTTGGGATTCCCATTGGAATGACCTCTTTGGATTAGCCAACACTTGTTTTCTTGCATTTTCATTAAGAACAAAACTCACCAAAACCAACTACAAGATTTTACACTTTTTCTTTTGTTCACAAAATCACTTTCACACACTTGAACTTTCCTTGCCTGAGGAGACAACCTTGGAATACTTTTCCAAATAAAACATGACACTAAAAAGACTCCTTGCGCTTGGGGAGCACTTTTGTTCATACACATTTCATTCCAAACATTTTGTTCATTTCATTTTCCATTATTCTGTTGCCCCATTTCCCACATCATTCTGAGGGAGAATGACACTCCCTTACACAAATAAGTCCTATACACATATTTGAGGGTGATGCTAAGAGACTAGGGAACAACAACGGAAAACATCAAGCAGTAGGTTTTGCCTACTGGACAAAAACCTACCAGGTAGGTTTTGTCATCGACCTACCAGTAGGTTTTACCCAAAAACTCCAAAAAGCTGTAATCTCTTCTCCAACTGCTCCGTGGGTCCACCTCTTCTTCTCCCACACATACTCTGACATATTCTACATACAAGCATCCCTCCCTACATCTAGAATCTGACTTCGAAAGAAAGAGCATTGAAGAGGAAGGGAGAGAAAGAGGGAGGCATGGCCTATCCTTGTTTGTATAAGTGTGCAATCCCTTCCCCATGCTTGGATGTCAGCTCTCGCAGACCAGAGGTGGTATGGATGATTTTGGACCAAGTCTTACACTATAATTCATATTTTATGAGTAGTAGTATAGAGATGTCATCTCTTAAAGGCTATGGATGGGTGGTATGGATGTCAGCTCTCAAAGGCTACCTAAGCTTAGGAGTAGTATACAGAGAGAAGTTCCAAGGAAGAAGATTAAGTTGTAGAGAGATAAAGTTGAGTTTTTGCATTTCATTCACCATTTTCATTGTAGTAACCTTTATTTTACTTGTAATCCTTCACTCTTTCACTCTAATCTCATTTATTTCAAGTGTAATCAAGTCTAGCTGGATGTTCTTGTAATTCCATTTTTACATTAGGGTTTTTCTTTCCAAGCTTTATATTTTGGGTATGAATGAATCTATTCTTGTAGTCTAAACCTTTCTAGCTTCAATACAAGTTCAATGCCTTATTTCATTACCATGACCTTTATGTTACGTTTGTAGCTAGACTTTTAGTTGGCTAATCTAGGGGAATTTCCTCTTGGGTATGTGAAATAAATTTTTTTCTATTCTTCCTTGTAGTGTAAAGTGGTTTGGTTTGACTAGGATGAGTGCAGCCGTGATTGTGAGCTCTTTATACTTTGTAGACTTGACACGGGTTATGCTTGGGCCAACACCTTCACGTTAGTCTCTCATTTCCTATGAATCAATCAAACACTGAGACTCCATTAGTCGAATTAATTGAGCCAATTTTGCATTTCCATTGGAATGACCTCTATGGATTAACCAACCTTGATTTCTTGCATTTTTACCAAAACAAAACTCACCAAAACAAATTCAAAAGATTTTCTCATTTTCATTTCTTTACAAATCACCTTCCTAAACATTTGACTTTTCAATCCTTGAGGAGATGACTTTGGAATACCCATTCAAAGTAAAACATGACATTGCAAGTCTCTCTATGTGACACCTTTGAAATCGGGGGTCCCTTTGACGACCCGTCAACTAGCAGAAATGCCCCCGTGAATGCCACTTGATCCGACATTACACTAATATTATTCCATTACCCAGAATTTTAACCCACACGTGTGACGCATGTATGTTTTTTCATTTAATACAACCGTGGCTCAAAATAGCACAATTCATGCCTCTTTATTGTCCAATTACATCTTTGGAATCAAGGAAAACAAAGTCCAAAAATATGGCACTTTAGTTTTAAAATTTCAAAATTTTGGAGAGAGTACCAATACTATTTGCTCATTACCGTCTGGACTGTACCGGTACTATCTGCCTTCCAAAATTTTTTTCAATGTTTGGAAAAAGTACTGGTACTGTTTGCTTGTTGGACCAAACTGTACCGGTACTCTCTGCCTAGTTTAGCCTTTTTCCACTGTTTTTCATTTCCAATTCATTCCAAATCATCTATTTTTCATCCAAAACATGCGTAATGATGTTTATCACATAAAACTTGATTTCTACAAGTTCTATTACAAACTATTTATACGATTACATACCCAAAATCTAATTTCACCAAAGTTTTACAAAACTCGTTTTCATAAGCCACAACTCGGCTTTTCTTCATCATTGAGGTCCCGTATATGAGTCCTCCACCGGTACGAACCCCGCACCTGAAATGTGTTCCCGTATAGGGTGAGCCAAGCCCAATAGAGTATTTCCTACAGAGGCGACTCCCCACTTAAATGCATATGAAATGTTCACATGCAACAATCATAATTATGTAACCAATTTAATCTAGAATATATGCATTCCATGTTGGAATCTACCATGTCGTATCATGAAATGAGATGGGACTCACTCACTCACATCAACCAGAGCCCTCACCGGCTCCCACCACACAATGCAATGCACATCTAAAAACCTTTATCGTTGATGAAATACATCAAATGATCATTTTGAAATAAAATCATACGTTCATAAAACCAATTCATTGTTGGATGTTTCCCATCAAATGAATCATTCATATAACAAAACCATGTGTCTTTGTTGGGTATCAAATTTTGGAATCACACCGCTAGCTCTATATTCCATTACACTTTTCCAAAATTTCACCTTAGGAGAGTGTATGAACCAAGTAGTTGGGTCTTGCACCCAAGGGAGACTCTAGCCCCTTTTGCTATACCCGACACAAGTTTTCCATGCATGCAACCATGCGACTCAGTGGAATCTTCATTCCCACTTTCCCAAGCCCACCATCAACCACCATATATGATGTTTGAATAAACCATGCCCACACACACCCACACTCATGCCAAAGCCCATGAATGTGATGTCATACCATGCTTAAGATGCAATGAATGCCAAATGAACAATTTAAATCGCATATCCACATATCACATGGCAATTTATATCATACGTATATAAATCCCATAAATCTTCACAATGTCAATACATCAATTAGCACGTATTAACATTTATATCTAACATAATTCATAAGCATGTTACTACATAATCCATGCCAATAACACTCTTAAACTGCAAGGCACATTATAAACACATAGCATGCCCACATAAACCCAATTTTCAAGAGTTCACACAAATACTTCCACCTATCAAAATCAAGTTAGAAAATGGTCTAGGCCATTTCTATACTCATTTCTTTATTTCCATGACTATAGGCAAGTCATATATCGTTCTATACCTCTACCCATTCCATACAGACACCCTAGGTTAGAAATAAATCGGAGTAGGAAGGAACCCTAACTCTTGGAGCGTGACACGAGCGAAAGAGACTTCTAAAACACTTCCCAAGCCCCAAAACCTTGATGTCCCAAAATTCCCTCTTTGGATCTTTGTTGAAATCCTTCATTCTTGGTACGTAGACATCCTCATCATGATGATCCACTTTAACTCTTGGTCCAAGCGATTCCAAACGATGGAACTTCGTAGATCGGAGGAAGAAAGCTTGAAATGATTTTTCTCTCTTCTCTCTTTTCTCTCTTCAACGCCTGAACTCAGCCGACTAAAGGGGTGGAAATATCTAATTTTTTAGATATTTAGTCCATATTTATACTTTTAATTGCGCGGTCCACATTGTCTCGCACGTTTACTACTTCCTCGTTCGTTTTTAACCCGCAATAACTTAATTAAATTTTGATTTTAGTTTAAATTATTTTGATTTGAACTTTTATTCAATAATAAGAAAATTTTATAATTTCTGTTTCTGGGGACGTTCGCAAGGTCATTCGTCACCCAGTTGTCTCGTAAAATGTGTAAAATTTGACTATCTCAAAATTCGATGAAAGTTGATATGACAGCTCGATTTTGCGATACAAATTCAACGGTAAGGTCCGTTGCATCATTCGAGCTCTAAAAAAATATTGATTTCAAACCCGCATTATAGTGACAAATTATCATTTTTCCCTTTTTTCAAAAAAGTTTAAATTTTCCTAGGTTTTACACTCTATGCTTGGGGATTACTTTTGCACACACACACATTTTGTTCATTGACACATGATTTTTCCTATTTCTTGCTCAAACTCGAGGGAGAATGACACTCACCAACTCGTATAAGCCATATACACACAATCTGGGCTCGTGTTTAGAGATTAGGGTGAATAGCAATAAAGCAGCTGCTAGCAAAAAATGCTTACTAAAAGAAAACCCACTAGTAGGTTTTCTATCGTTCTACTGGTAGGTTTTGCCCAAAATTGTCAAATGCCTGCTCACACAACCCCATCTACTTTGGGGGCCCACCTCTTGTCATCCAAACCATACCCTGACATATTTGACACACCATGATGCTCTTTTACACCCTAAAGTCAGATTTGGAAGAGAAAAGCATGAGAAAAGCAAGAGAGAGAAGGGGGTTGTTGGGAAAGCATGGTAGGAGCATGCTTGGCCCCACTCATTGCAATTGAGTTCTCACAGGCTAAGGAGGGTATGGACGAAATTGAAAAGACATCTTATGTGATTATTCAGATTTTACATGCTTTTAGAGAGAGAAGCTCCAAGGAAGAAGATGAAGTTTTAGAGAGAGAAAGATGGGTTTTTACATTTCCTTCACCATTTTCATTGTAATAAGCTTTATTTTACTTGTAATCTTTCCCTTTTTCACTTTAAACTCATTTATTTCAAGTTGTAATCATGTTTAGCTTAATGTTCTTGTATTTCCATTTCTATAATTGGGTTTTCTCTTCGAGCTTTGTATTCTGGGTATTAATGATTTTGTTCTTGAAGTTTAAACCTTTTCTTGCAGCTTAAACATTTTCTTGCATTAATACAAGTTCCACGTTCCATTTCACTGTCATGTCTCTTTACGTTATGTTTGTTTTTGCTTTTGCCATGAGTAGCTAGACTTTTAGTTGGCTAATCCTAGGGAAATTTTCTCATGGGTATGTGAAATCGGCTCTCTTTCGTTCTTCCTCGTAGTATAAAGTGTTTTGTTTGACTAGGTTGAGTGCGGACGTGGTTGTGGGCTCTTTAAAATTTGTAGACTTGTCACGGATTATGCTTGTGCCTAATACATCTACATTAGTCCCTCACTTCCTATGAATCAATTAAACACCTAGACACCATTTGTTGAATGAATTGACTTGGTTTTGCATTCCCATTAAAATGACCTCTATGGATTAGCCAACCTTGCTTTCTTGAATTTTTACTAAAATACAACTCACCAAAATCAAGTTCACGAGATTTTCCAATTTTCATTTCTTTACAAATCATCCTTCAAAGCAATTTGACCTTTCCTTCCCCACAGAGATGACCTTGGAATATCCATTCCAAGTAAAACACGACATTGCAAGTCTCTCTACACTTGGGGAGCACTTTTGCACACACACATTTTCATAAACACACACAATTTTCCCATTTCTTACATTTGAACCCAAGGGAGAGTGACACTCACCAATTCATATAACCCATATACACAATCTGGGTTCATGTTTGGAGATTAGTAAAAGCCAATCAAGCACACCCCTCTCTGATTGTGTACTCCCAATTGTGTCGAACATTGTCTACCTCATGTTTAAAACACAACAACAATTAAATGACAATTTTTTTTTACGATAACTGTCCAGATGACGGGTAAGACACAAACACGATAAATTCCAACCACTTAAATTAAAAATAAGTGAATTACATTGTAACAATTTACATTCCTCGTACACAATAACATGAAACATAATTTCTTCGGGGCAAAAAGTAGTCAACATATAAATACAAATTAATGAAATTACATAGGTTGATCATGACTACTTCTCCATTCATTGTACATTTCCAATGCCATCTTATTGCAAAAAAAAAACCATTCAGTAGATGTCTACACATTGTCTATGACATCATATGCATGTTCACCATTAATAGAAATTTCTTTGGGTAACTCCTCCTTAAATGGGTCAACACACTCATTTCATTCCTAATGAAGTTATGTAACAAAAAACCTGCATCTATGACGTAGTTATGAGTGCACACAAGATAGTAGCACGGTGCCGTAAGAATCACCCATCTATTTTTAAGCAATGCAAAACATCTCTCAATACTTGTCCATGCCACATAATGACTCAGATTAAACAATTTTTCAGGACTTTGGGGTGCGACAGAACCAGCCGCAAATTCTTGGATATGATACCATTGACCCTAAAATGGTGCTAAAAATCCATCCTTATTTGTATAACCAACATCAACTAGGTAGTACGTGCCTGTGTTGTATAAGAATATATTTGTTAGATGTATACAACAACTGTAACTTTATTCAACTTTATTCATAATTACATGTTTGTTGTACACACAAGGATAATATGCTACTTACAACGTGCTACCTTCAACCTATTAGGCCTAGTAATAGCATCCCGCAATATCCTAGAATCAGCAACTAACCCTTCCCAGCCAAGAAGCATGTAAATAAACTTCATGTTCGGTGCACATAACCCTAACACATTTGCTGCTATGCCACCTCTACGTGTTCTATATCTAACTTAATGAACAAGATGTGCTTTGGTAGGAACATAAGTTCCATCTAATGCACCCACACAATTCAACAAAGCCAATTGAGTGATAAAATTTTTACATCTCATCATAAGCTAAAATACTTAAGAACATTGCCACCATCTCCTTCACACTTACGTTCCTAGTTAGACTTAACCGCCCCATATTACGGACCATATTACTTAGAACCATAAACGTGTACCTATCCATCATGAGTTGGTTTATACACATTCTATCACTCTCCCCAATGAGACGGTGCAAGTGTTCAATCTATAACCAACTCCTTTGGAAGTGCCGTGGAACCTCAGATGTGGTACCATTATTTTCCATGTCCCATATCATCTACATTATAGACACTAAAAGATTGAACAACTACCATCTCCTGAATAGTCGTATGCATAAAGATAAGTAACAAACATAATTCATCGGTAGGGCTGTCCATGTATACATAATTCATCCAAAAAAAATCATCCAATGACGTTGTTATCACCAATTTATAATACTCTTAGTGAAGAAAAGAAGTTAATCATTTTAGTTTGTAGTATTATTCAATAATCTTAAAAACATGAACAATTTTATTAGTGTTCCATACAACTAAAAACAAATGTAAACATAAATTCTATGTCACTTCATCATATTCTCAACTATGTAAACAACTTCATTTTAGTCAAGTATTCAACCTCACAAATGTTCTAACACAAAGCGAATACAAAAATGTCTCAACAAAAGTATACAATGGGCCAGTACATAATACTGCTCAAGTGTCCAAAATAAATGAGAATACCTGAGTAGTGGGTTAAACGTCAAAAAGGTGATTCGATACACTGTTAACAAAGTAAAAACTGGTTTAATACAACTAAACATGGCACAATGCAAAAAAAAAAACATGAAAACTCAGAAACAATTACTACAATTTTCCCCTATACTGAACATGTGTGTGCGCAATTAGGATAATCTGTGTTTGACACTATGTCCCACGAGCATCACTATGTTTCTGTCTACTAGGTAGGAGATCACACTAACTAAACATACACCTAGACCCCCCCTCACACACATCGACATATAGACAAAAGAGGAAGGAGAACATGCACCCACCCATACACACGCACAACAATAGCAAGACATTGAGGTAGAAGAACACACACCCACACCCACACCCACACACACAGAGAAATAGAGAGAGAAAAGGTAGGAGATGACACAAATTAAACATACACCCACACACACAAACAAAAAACAACGACAAAGACACCCAAGAGGGAGAAGATGACAACAATTAAACATACACCTACACACACACACATCAATATAGACATATAACAGGTAGGAGATGACATTAATTAAACATACACCCACACACACAGTGACAGAGCGACATAAGTTATAGGAGATTACACTAATTAAACATTCAATCACACACACACAAACACAAACACAGACCTCAAATCAGCAATAGAAATGCAGAAGATAGGGGTCCTATGTGTTTATGTTTGTGTGTGTTACTCTCTGTTGTGTGTCTATTATGTGTTTGTATTCATACATTTTCTGCTAGGTAGCACAATATCAAGTATGGACTTTAGAGAAGGTATACAGTGATAGAGAAAGAGACAGCCAGAGCAAGCGATAGAATGAGACACTCATGGTGGGAAGGTGTGAAGGAGAAAGTAACTGGTACAAAAATAACCAACATACACTCATACAAAACTACATAGAGAAAGATAGATAGATAGTAATAAAGGGATGAAACCACAACTGGATACAAATCGATACACCGACATAGAGCAATAGCTCTCAAGCGATACACAAAATTTGTGATATATATATATATATAGAGAGAGAAAGAGGGAGAGAGAGAGCATACCTTGCCAATGGAAAGGAGATTTGGCACTGTTCGAAGATGGGGACCAGTGAAAAGGGGAAAATAGGATAAAGAAACCCTACTTTACTACTTTATTGGGGTGTAATGGTAAAAACACTTGTTAACAATTTTCCCCTTGCTCTTTAGAGCAAGTTGCCGATGTGGGATCATTCTTAACCTCTATATTATTTTTGATATTTTGACTCTCTTTTTTTTTTCTTATATGTATCACAATGTTATATATATAAATTTGACATTTTCAGTGATGCTCCCACTTTCAATTTTTTTTAAATTTTGCACTCTTATGCTCTCGCCCTCATTCTTGCTTCTGTTGTTGCCCTCGCTCGCACTTTCGTTCTTGCCCTTGCTTGCACTTTCATTCTCACCCTTGCTCGCACTTTCTCTCTCACCCTCGCTCGCACTTTATGTTATCTAAGTTTTACCCATGTATCCCTAAAATAGATTGAATCCAATATTGTATTTGAATTTCAATTTGGCTAATTCTATTAGGCAACACACTTATATGTATATGACCAAAAAGTAGGTATGCATCAGTTCCAAAGCCAAGTTCATATATAACTACTAAAATTATATACATAAGCAGCTAATTGGTGGATGTGTTTACATCACAAAAACAAAAATTAAACACTATTTCAATAATGCATGTCTCAATCCCACAAGAGAATTACAAATTGTTTTTGAAGCATACCACCAAAAAGGCAATATTGACAATATTCAAAATCATTTTCCCCATAACTATAACCTCCAAGATAGAGTGGTCGTCAAAAACATCCACTCTTGGATTCTTCCCAACATTCAAATAGGTACCCAATGGCATCCTGATTGAGCTCTTATAATACCCCTAATTGTAGGTAGTAAATAAGAAGTAAATACTAGGGAAAAAATAGGTTGATCCATAGGAAAAATGGCTATTTGAACAAAAGAAAAAGGAAGAAAGAGTTTTTATTGAAAAGTTGAATAATTAAAACGTAATTATAAAAATAAATTTGAAGGAAAAAAATTATTGGTGAATGACTCTCAAATTTGGGGATTTGGATTTGTTCACATTTATTAGATAATTATAGTTATGTAATATTAATAACTCAGTTAATTTTTAACGTCAATGTAATTAATCAAAAAATATTTCTTTGAACAAACAATTAATTTGATTAATAACTTTGAAGATCTACTTTAAATACTTGTAAGGAATCATAAATAATGTCAATACCAAGAACTCAATCTTGTTGATAAACAATCGAACAAGTTTACAAAAAAGAAAACTTTTTTAGAAGCATTAAATCAATCGAAAAAGGAAAGATATAGTATTGAAATCAAAATATAAATTGCATAAATATAAAGATCTGAGTAAATACATACAAATTCTTGAACTCTAACTAAAGAGTATGAGAAAATTACTCCAATTCATGATAGAACAAAAACTAAAAAATAGGTTAAAGGGTCGCTAGAATGGATTTCCTCTCAACAATAAGAGGATATATTTATACTAAAACAACAATTGTGATGCCCCTAAAACCCAGGGTCCCGTTGACCACCCGTTAACATGTGGAAATGTTTGTGATTATCGCATGATCTGACACCACGTCAATAGTTTCCTATTTACTAGGATTCTAAACTCACACGTGAAACCTGTGCACCTTTATCATTGTATCTAACCGTGGTCCAAAGTACCACATTCCATTCTCCATTATAGTCCATTTACATCGTAGGAGCTAAAGGATGCATAGCCCAAGGCCTGGGAGAAAGATTTTAAAAAAATTTCAAAATCTGCCAAAGTGTACCGGTACGAGTTGCTCAATGGACCTCACCGTTCCGGTACGCGTACCAGTACGGTTTGCCTTCTAGACCTCGCCGTACCGGTACGTTGTGCCAATTTTTCCCTGTTTCACCTATTTTACATTTCAAATCCAATTTTAACCATTCCAACATCATCTCAAACATCCATAATGATGTTATTCACATAAAACTTGATATCTACAAGTTCTATTACAAGCCATTTACACGGTTACAGATAAAAATGGAATTAAACCTAAGTTTTACACAAAACTTGTTTTCAAAAGCCACAAACCGACTTTTCTTCACTCTCGAGGCCCCAAATGTGTGTCATCCACCGGAATATGCCTCGCACCTAAAATGTGTTCCCGTGTAGGGTGAGCTAATGCCGAGTAGAATATTTCCTACAGAGGCTACTCTCCAACCAAAGTACATATGAATGTATACATGCAATAATACACAACCAATATCCATTCCAATGCAAGAATATGTAATTCATGTTAGAATCTATCGTGCCATACTATGAAATGAGATGATACTCACTCAGGCACTTTATCCCGAGTCTTCACCGACTCCCACAACCCAATGCAGTGCCAATGTGTACTTGAAACCATCATCTATGTTACACATCAAATGACATTTTCAAAACTAGAGTCTTTCTTGGGGTGGGTATTCATGGACTTACACCAACGACACCCAACCGATACAAAATTCATGGACTACCACCAATGGTTCTGCGTACACCAACACACTTTATAGGCTCTACACCAACGGAGTCTGAATCTAATCACTGGGCCTTTCACCCAAGGGATATTCTAGCCCTTCTTGCTAACCCCAACCCAATTTTCCATAAACCATGCGACTAAGTAGAATCATCGATCCAACATTCCCAAGTCTACTCGTCATACACCAAATGAGGTGAAGATGACAACCATGCACACACACCCTCAATATGCGATGTCTCCGTGCAAATGCAAAGTAATGAACCATTGTTCATCAATGTTATGTCCCACATGTAATGAATGCCATATCGACAACTTAAACCACACATTTTACATACCTCATGGCAATTTATGTCATGTGTACATAATCGCAAATTTTATCACAAGTCAATATAGCAAAGAACAAATATTAACATTTGATATTCAACCACAATTCACAACAAGCATGTTATACATAACTCATGCCAATAACACATTCAATTCTCAAGGCATAAAATAAACACAAAACGTGCCCACCAATGCCAACTTCCAAGAAATCACCCAATAATTTATGTACATCAACCCAAGCTAGGAATTGATTTTAAGCCATTTCAATACCCATTTCCATAACCATAGTCAAATGACCTATGTTATTCAATACCCTTACCCATTCCATAATACACCCTAGGTAAGAAATCAACCAAAGTAGGAGAAACCCTACCTCTTGGAGCATAAATAGAAGGGAGAAAGCCTCCCAGGACACCACCACGACTCCAAGGCTTCGGTTTCCCAAAATCATCTTCTTGAATCTTTGATGAAATCCCTCATTCTTGGTACGTAGACATAGTGTGAAACCCAAGAAAAATTTGAATTTTTTTTTTCTGAAAAAAGGCAAAATGTTAATTTGCCATCCTAATATGTATTTAAAATACATATTTTTATAGAGCTTGGATGGGAAAATGGACCTCATTGTTGGATTCGCATCACGAAATTTAGCTGTCCTATCAATTTTTGTCAAATTTTGAGATAGTCAAGTTTTTTACATTTTTCGAGGCGACGGGTGTCTGATGACCCCCAAAAATGAAATTTTTTTTAAAAAAATTGAAATTTGGAAAATATTTTAAATAAATTTTATATAAAATATTTTGAACTTAAACCGGTACGAAATTAAATCGTTTCAGGGTGAAAACGGACCAAGCAAGTGGGGGATATGTGGCGCGACTCGAGCCAAGTCTTGAAAATTATAAATAGTGTTAAATATTTGATATTTCAGCATACATATCTTTGTATTCTGCTGGTTCACACGTTGGAGAGAAAGAGAAGAGAAAATAGAGAAAATAGAGAAAACAATTCTTCCTTCTTCAATATCCGGAGTTTCGTCGCTCGGATCAACCCAGACCAAGAGCCAAAGTTCATCCCCTCGACGAGGGTTATGCGTACGTACCAAAAAAGAGTGGATTTAACCGAAGATCCAAGAGGAGACTTTGGAAAAAATCAAAGCTTTGAGGTTGTTTTGGTGTTATAGAAGTTCTTACACTTCTATTGAGGTAGGGTTCCCTCTTACCTTGGTTTTATTCTTACCTTAAGTGGGCTTTTAGTGGCTGAAATTGGGTTGTATGTGGGCTGTCCAAGGGTTGTCCAAATGGACTGTTAAGGGGCTGAATTTTGGACTGTTTTTAGACAATGTTGTGGACTATTTTGGTGCTGAAATTGGGGCTATTTTTGGGACTGTATACGGACTGTTTTGTGGCTTGATTTGGGGCTGCTATGTGGCCAATTTAGGGACTGTTTGTGGCTTGTTTTGGGGCTGTTTTGTGGCATACCAAGTGTTTACTTTATGCCTTGAGAGTTAAGTGTGTTATTGCTTGATTATGTAGTAACATGCGTAGTAACATGCATAGTAACATGCTTATGGATTGTGTTGAAAATAAATGTTAATATGTGTGTACGATATATTGACATTGTGATGAGTTATTTTTGTGGAGGTTATATGCGTATGATATAATTGTCCATGATACATGATGAAATGTGTGATTTAAGTTGTTCATGTGACATTCATTACACATGAGACATGACATTGATATGCGATGGTACATTACATTACATATGCACGGGGACATCGCATATTGAGGGTGTATGTGTGCATGGTTGTCGTCTTCACCTCATTTGGTGTATGACGAGTGGGCTTGGGAAGGTTGGATTGATGATTCGACTGAGTCACAAGGTTTTATGGAAAATTGGGTCGGGGTTAGCAAGAAGGACTAGAATATCCCTCGGGTGAAAGACCTAGTAATTGGATCCACACTTCGTTGGTATAAGAGCCCATAAAGTGTGTCGGTGTATGCGAAACCGTTGGTAGTAGTCCATGAATTCTGTGTCGGCCGAGTGCTGTTGGTGTAAGTCCATAAATACCCACCCCCAAGAAAAACCCTGGATTTATATAAAAATGTCATTTAATGTGTAACATAGATGACGGTGGCACTGCATTGTGTTGTGGGAGTCGGTGAAGACTCGGGGTAAACTGTATGAGTGAGTCTCATCTCATTTCATAGCATGGCATGGTAGAATTCCAACATAGAATTGCATATTCTTACTTGGAATGTTGATGGGAATATGAAATGTTAAATCTGAACATTGCATGTGCACTTAGGTGGGGAGTAGCCTCTTTAGGAAATGCACTTAGGTGGGGAGTAGCCTCTGTAGGAAATACTCTACTAGGCGTGGCTCACCCTATACGGAAAACATTTCAAGTACGGGATATACGCCGGTGGACGGCTCTCATTCAAGGCCGCAAGGGTGAAGAAAGCCGAATGTGGCTTTATTTTGTGTTGATGTAAAATATTTGTGAAAAGAATGTTTAAGCATGTAATCTTTTAAATTGTAATAGAACTTATATGGACTATTGTTAAACTAACCTTGCATGTTTTGACATAAATATGGATGATTGGACCCGGTGTGGCCAATGTTTAATTATAATTGGACCCGGTGTGATCAAGTTTTACTTATAAATGGACCTTGTGTGATCATTGTGTTATATGGGACCTTGGACGGGTGATGTTATTGTATATTGCACAGGTCGTGTTTTGGGTAGAGCTCCCCATACAAAAGAGACTCTGCTCAAATTTTGTTAAATTAAGGACCTCGATAAATGGGGCATAACGGTGTGATATCGAGCTACTCGATATCCATAGGTATTCCATGGGTTGATGGGTAATCAACAGACCCCCGGATTTTGGGGCGTCACACATAGCCCTCATCGTGTAGACCAACTTTAGTTCTTGGTCCAAGCAATTCGGACCAACGGAGCTTCTTGGATTGAAGGAGAAAGGTAGAAATTCTAGGTTTTCTCTCTTTCCTCTCTTCTCCTCTTCAACGTTGGAACTCAGCTGACTTAGGGGTGTGAAATATCTGAATTTTTAGATATTAGCCCCTATTTATATTTTTTAATTGTGCGGTCCACAATGCCCCGCACGTTTACTACTTCCGGGTCCGCTTTTAAGTCGAAACAACTTAATTAAATTATGGTTTTAGCTCAAATTAATTTTATTTGAACTTTTACTCAATTATAAGAAAATTTTATAATTTCTATTTTTTAGAGACGTTTAAAAGATTATTCGTCACTTGTTGTCTGGTAAAACGTGTAAAATTTGACTATCTCAGAATTCGACAAAAATTGACATGATAGCTCGATTTCGTGATACGAATCAAATGGTGATGTCCATTGCATCATCCGAGCTCTAGAAAAATACTGATTTTGAACCCACATTCTAGTGGCAAATTGCAATTTTTCCCTTTTTCCGAAAAAATTCAAATTTTCCCTGGGTTTTACAACAATACAAGTTTGAGCAAGGCATGACTTCTAAATTGGCTTAATGACATCATTTGGATCAATCCATAAATCATTTGGATTGATCCCCAATTGCTAAACCATTGTTTAAGGTGGTAGGGATCAATTCTTATGCATAATGGATCAGTCCCCATTATAAAGGGATTGATCAATTACAAAGGGATCGATCTCTTTAACATTTTTGGCACTTTGATCAACAAGGGATCAATCAAAATGAATGCATCATCTTCACCCTTCTGAATTCAATGTGAAATGGATCGATCCCCTTAGCCAATAGATCGATCCTCTTAAACTTTCTGACACTCCTTTCTTGCAATTAGCAGTTTAGATCTATCCTCTTTACAAATTGATCGATCCCTATCAAATGTATGTGATTAGCACAAAATATTGCATATATTATATGTTGTTATGCCCTTTTTATACTTGTTTTTGTTGTGAATTTGAGGAGAAATGTGTTTAATCTTCTATTTATTGGAGTTTTATGTAAATGCATGTGAAAATATGTAAATGGTTTGAGTTAAGTCCCTATTGAAGTGTTTGAAGTCAATGAAAATGAGGGGATAGCTAAGGAAGGATTAAAGGGTGAAGAAACCAAGAAAAATGCATTTTGGATGAAAACCTTCCGAAAGGTTTGGATATAAACCTTCCGGAAGGTCTACACTTGATCTTCCCCTTCACTGCCAAAACCTTCTGAAAGGTTTTGCTTATTGGTTTGCTGATTGAACTATTATTGCACAAACTTTTTGGAAGGTTTGCATCGACCTTCCGGAAGGTTTTGCCCAGAATGCCTAGACAGTCTACATCTCAAGCTCTACCATTTGGGGGTCCCACCTACACTTCTCCCACTTGTCCCCTAACATCCCTTACACATCCGCATTCCTCCCAACACTCAAGCTTGGACTTTGGAGGAAATGCCATTAATGAAGAGGAGAGAGAAGAGTCCATGCAGGGAGAAGTAGGCTTGGCCTGCACTAGCCTTCCCAATGCCATCCAATTAGCCTCCTATGGATGGGAAGCCTATCATACACCTAGAGCAAGCTTCGTAGATGAAAATACATGTATCTTATAGATTATTATTCAGAGTATTGCATTGTAGAGAGAAGCACCAAGGTAGAAGACAGTTTACAAAGAGAAAGCTTAGATTTTTGCATTTATTCCATCCATTTCACTTGTAATCTTTTGTAAGAATCTTGCAAGCTTCATTTATTGTCTTTAATGTCATTTATTTCCATTACATTACAAGTTTAGTTGAGTATCTTAGAATCTACCATTGTTGTATTTAAGTTTTCTACATTTCAAGCTTTTAAAATTGGTATTCAATGCATTTATTCTTAGTTAACTTTTCTTGCATTAAATTTAGTTTCAATCTTCATTTCTTCATAATGTCTATTTATTTTATTTATGCTCTTGCATTAAATATGAGTAGCTAAGCTTTAAGTTGGCTAATCCAAGGGAAAATTCCTCTTGGGTGTGATACTTCAACTCATTTTCATTCCTCCACGTAGTGTACGATGATTTGGTTTGACTAGGTTGAGTGTGGATGTGGTTGTGAGTTCTTGATACACCGTAGACTTGTCACAGGGTGTGCTTGAATCCTCACCTCCATTGTAGTCCTACGCTTCCTACGAATCAATCAAACATCTAGGCACCATTGGAGGAAGGTCTTGAGTTGATTTGGCATCCCAATTGGAATGACCTCTTCAGATTAGCCAACACTTGTTTCATTTTATTTTCATCAAGAACAAAATTCTCCAAAACTCAAACATCAAAGATTTTTACAGTTTTCCTTTTTTACTAAAATCATCTTCAACAAGATTCACCTTCCTTCCTTGAGGAAATGACCTTGGAATACAAATTCCAAGTAAAACACGAAACTGTGAAAGTCTCTCTCAGTGCTTGGGGAGCACTTTTGTTCACACACACACACACATTTCATTCCACACACCCGTTTTCCCATTTCTTGCATCGAACTTGAGTGAGAGTGAGACTCACCTACATACATAAGCCATATACACATTGAAGGTTCATGTTCAGAGATTAGAGCATACGACGAAAAACAACCAAGCACTATGCCATTACAATTCTGCCGAAGGCAATTTAGATCAATAAACAAAACAAATGGATCCATTCATTTTATTTTTCTATTCTTTAAATCAATTTTCAAACTCAATTTCCTTATAATCATCCTTGTCATGCACACACTTCTCTATGCACATTCACACTTCATAAATCATGCTATTTATCTGTAAAATACCAATATATATCTAAAAGAGCATAAAATACAAAATGATACTATAATCAATATTAAGAACAAGGAATCAAGCTAAATCATCAGCAATGCTAATTAAACAAAAATAGAAAAAAACTAAAACAAAATAAATAGTTTGATAAAACTATCTCATGACAATCTTCATGCATGCATAACACTTAAGAAAACAAAATTAAACATTGAATGATCGAAGAGCAATACTTTTCAATAAACCTTTTGAGTTGGTGATTTAGTTGCATTAATACAAATGGATTAGGTGGGAATTATTTGAAAAGAATGAAACTAGAATGTAAGTGAAGTAAAAGAAAAAGAAGAATAGTAAAGCCCTATCATGCTTAAGATGTGGCAATATAGGGTTAACCTCTCCAAAATAAATACTATGTTATTTTGTGGCTTGTATCCAAATTAATTTGTATTTTTTAATTAAGGTAATTTAATGGGCCGGTGATATTAGTTGGAATGGGTATTTGTCTTGAACAAAATCTCAAGACTTCTTATTCGCCACGTCATTTTTGGGAGCAAGGTTTTTTCTGTCCATTTGTTATCAAATAGGAGAAGAAGACTTTTTGTCCTATATGCCTTAGGACTTTGGGACTACTGCTAAGAAGAAAAAACAAAAATAGGTACTAAGCTTGACATTAGAAAAAGGGATGAGTTCGTTGACTTCTTTTTTTTTTTGGGACGTCGACAATTGGGTTTGCTCAATTTTTTTTTTAAAGTTCTCTTCGAAAAAATTGTTTATAATTGTAATAGTGTTAGTTTGGTGACACGTTTTCTTGCCTTTTGTTTCAAGAACTTTGTAATCTCCAACCTTTGAATAGTAAAATCTTTTCACTGTGTTTCGTTCGTGGACGTAAGCTTGCTTGTTGAGCCGAACCACGTAAATCAGTTATGTTCTATTTTTCTATTTTGTTGCATTACCATTTTGATTCTGGTTTTTGGTTTATAAAAAATTGGTATTAGAGTTATTGGTTCAAGATAGCTATAACAAAATTTGATGGTTAGATCAATTTCAGTTTGTGACAGATTAAGGTGAAGGCAATGCTTAATCAACATGGTTTGGCAAAGGCTATTGATGGAACTTTATCTAAGGAGATAGATTAGACTAAAATTGCTAATATTGAAGATAAAACACAAAATGCAATTCGGTTGTCGATGAAGACAAAGGCAAACGGCTATGAAAAAAGTTAGAGGCTTTGTATATGAAAAAGTCTCTTACCAACCATTTGTATTTGAAGTAACGGTTGTATACACTCAAGATGAAGAAAGATACACCTATTAGTGAACATCTTGATGAATTTAACAAAATTATTATTGACTTGAAAATATTGATATTAAAATTGGGGATGAAGATCAAGCCTTAATTGTGTTGTGTTATGCTCGCTGCCTAATTGGTTTGATAATTTTGTTAATTCAATGTTGTATGAGAGAGAATCAATCTCCTTAGTTGATGTGAAATCCTCTTTGAATTCTAATGAGTTTCATACTAAATTAAATGATAAAGGCAGTGATGCCCAGGCCGAGGGTTTGTTTGTGAAAGGTCGTCATAACAATTCCTCAAATAATAATAAAGGTAAATCTGTTGAAAGAAATTTAGATAAAGGAAAAGGAAAATCTAGAATAACAATCGCAGTCTAGGAAGAAACAAAATAATGTTGAATGTTTCTATTGTCACAAAATTGACCATTATAAGCGTGATTGTTTTAAGTTAAAAATAAAAGGGGACATAAAAAATCAAATTCTTCTGATTCCTCTAGTGTTGCTAGTGTTGCAGAAGATACATCTGATGGTTCAGATAATGTCCTTACAATTGTCTGTAATGGACATTTTAGTGATGAATGGATTCTTTATTCGAATTGTTCCTATCATAAGTGCCCAAATAGGGATTGGTTTACCACATATGAGTCAATCAGTGGTGGTACAGTCTTGATGGAAAATAATATTGCGTGCAAGGCTGTTGAAATAGGTATTATCCAAATTAAGACACATGATGGGGTTGTGATGACTTTGACAGATGTACGACATATTTGAAAATTAAAGAAGAATTTGATTTCCTTAGGTACTTTAGATTTCATTGGTTATAGGTTTTCTATTGAAGGTGGAGTTATGAAAGTTTGCAGAGGTTCCCTGGTTGTGATGAGAGGTAAAAAGATTAATGGTGTCTATGTTCTTCAAGGAGATATTGTGATTGGTGTAGCTGGTGTGTCATCTTCAATAATTCCAGACTCATATACTATCCAGTTATGACATATGCGTTTAGACTATACGAGTGAGAGGGGCATAAAAGTCTTGTGTAAACAGGGTTTGCTTGGGAAACTTGATTTTTGTAAACGTTGTGTCTTGGGGAAATAGTGCAGAGTCAAGTTCAGTACAACTATTCATACCACTACAGGTAAAGTTGATTATACCCATTCAGACCTTTGGGGTCCTTCTTAGGTTCCATCTAAGGGTGGCGCTCAATTTATTTTGACCTTTATTGATTATTATTCAAGAAGGTTTGGGTGTATTTTCTGAAACAATGATGAGGTGTGAAACATTGCACATTAAACATTTTCATTGCATCCATTTTAACTTATCTTCGTAGTGAATTTTTGGGAAAATGGATTCAAATCAATGATTAATGGAGAATGGCTTAATTGCGGGAGATTGGATGGAAAGGGTAGGAATAAAGGGCTTCCTAAAGTGATTGGGGGCAATGGGAAAGAAAGGAACTCAAGACGGGTGGCTCGGGAGCTCAAAGAACTAAAAATCTTTAAATTGGAAGAAGAGGTACTGGTACCAAATCATGAGGTACAAGTACCTGAGCTTTCTACAGAGTAGGTACTAGTACCACATTCACTAGGTACCGGTACCTGGTACTTGGACTTCAACCTGTTGAAATGAAGGAAATGAAGGAGGTATCGGTACCTCTTCACTAGGTACCGGTACCAAAACCTATTGGAATTCAGCTACCAGTACCTCCCTGCCTTTGGTACCAGTACCTCCCAGTTGTGTCCTACTGATTCAACAAGGACAAAATGTCGAGGTAGCAGTACCACGTCACTAGGTACCAGTACCAATAACCTAGAAAGTTCATATCCTCTTCCAAATGACTCCACCAACTACAAGGGCCTACCTTTTGATATCCAATCCATGTTTTAAACTTTTTAGCACTCCATTATTGATTTGCATGAAATATTGCATATTATGTGTGCCTTTACACCCCTTTTATACTCTCTTTTATGGTGAAAAAGAAGGGAATTGCAATGTTTCAAGCTTTTAATGAGGTGTCGGTGTGTTTGCAGGTAAAAGAGCTTAATTCGTACATGCAATGCCCCTATCATGGTGCTTAAGGTCAATGGAATTGAGGGGAAGGCTTAACGAGAGCTTGGAAGGTGAAAGGACCAAGTTTTAAGCAAAACAAGTAAAAACCTATCGGTAGGTTTATTCATAAAACTAATGGTAGGTTTTGGCTATTGGAGTTTCTTCTATCGAAAAACTAACAGAAGGTTTTGGATACTAGATTGAAACCCACAGGGTAGGTTTTGTCATCGACCTACCAGTATGTTTTGTTTAAAACGCCAGATTTTGTAACTCGCACCATTGATTCTGCCACTTTATGGGCCCCACCATTGATTCTCCTGCTTGTTCTGACTCCTCCTACACACAAACATGTCTTCCCTCACCTAGGCTTGGACCTTGGAGGCTTTGGCATTTATGAGGAGGAGAGAGAAGAAGAAGACTGGGTAGTCGCTGGGTTGGCTGTTCCTAGCCTGTGCAAGGCATCACCTCAACCTCCTATGGATGGGAGGGCTATTACATGCCTAGGAAGACCTCCATGGATGAAATTATAAGCTCCATTCGCAATTATTCAGATTGTATTGCATTATAGTGAGAGATGTTCAACGAAGAAGATGAAATTTTAGAGAAAGAAATTTATATTTTTGCATTTTCTTCCATCAATTCACTTGTAGTTTCCTGCAAGACTTGTGTAAGCTTGATTTAATGTCTTTAATGTTATTTATTACAAGTACAATGCAAGTTTAGTGCTACAGTTTAGATTTTACCATTGTTGTATTAAGTTTTCTGCATTTCAAGCTTTTAAAATGGGTATTGAATGTTTTTCTTCATAGTTTAAGATTTCTTGTATCAATCCAAGGTCCAATCTTCATTTATTTACAATGTTTCTTTCCTTTATTTATGTTCTTGCATTAAACATGCGTAGCTAAGCTTTAAGTTGGCTAATAGAAGAGAGACCTCCTCTTGGGTATGCTAAATCAACTATTTTTCGTTCCTCCTTGTAGTGTACGATGATTTGGTTTGACTAGGTTGAGTGTGGATGTGGCTTTGAGTTCTTGATACACCGTAAACTTATCATAGGGTATGCTTGAATCCTCACCTCCATTTTAGTTCCTCGCTTCCTATGAATCAATCAAACATCTAGGAACCATTGGAGGAAGGCTTGAGTTGATTTGGCATTCTTATTGGAATTACCTCTTTGGATTAGCCAACACTTGTTTCTATTTCATTTTCAATCAAGAACACAATTCACAAAAACTAAAACTCAAAGATTTTTACATTTTTCCTTTTTCACTAAAATCACCTCCAATATAATTCCATTCCTTCCATGAGGACGACCTTGGAATACAAATTCCAAGTAAAAGACGACCCTCGAAAGTCTCTCTACGCTTAGAGAGCACTTTTGTACACACACACATATTTCATTCAGACACTCGTTTTCCCAATTTTTGCATCGAACCAAAGTGAGAGTGACACTCACCCACACACATAAGCCATATACACATTGAGGGTTCATGTTCGGAGATTAGGGACAACAACGGGAAAAAATAGTCAAGCATGTTTGGTGCCGTTGCCAGGGAAGGCAAGGCGTTGAATTGAGAAAGTGATTTTTGAGGTAAGTCCCGTGATTCTCATCGCGTATTGAGGTACGTTGCTCCATTATATACCTTTGTTTGTTTATATTTTCATTTGTAGATAGTGTGTTGTATGTGGGGACAGGACGAACAAAACCGATTGGTTAGACAACCTTTAGGCCCCAGCATGAACATTGACCAAGACCCACCCGAGGATGTAGGTGACAAATTTGAGGAGTTGGGTGCCAATGTGAATGTTCCAAGGGGAGGTGGAGTGCAAGAACCTAGAGTTTCAAACCCGAGAATGCACCTTCCTCCTAGGAATGAAGGGAACAAAATCCAAATTGATCCTCTGGCAAGGTCAATGAGGGATTACCTTCAACCCACTTGTACCACCACTCCCTCATGCATTCTCTTACCGATCCAAGCTCATGCCTTCCTAGTTAAGCTGAGAATGTTGCAACTACTTCCTACATTCCACGGAATTGAGAGGGAGAATCCTTATTTTCATATTAAGGAATTCAAGGATATAGTTGCAACCTTCCTCACTAATTATGCTATGGAAGACATAGCTCGCTTGAAATTGTTTTCCTTTTCCCTTAAGGACAAATCCAAAAAGTGGTTGAATTCCTTGCGCCTCTTACCATAACTTCTTGGGCTCAAATGCTTTTCAAGTTTTTGAACAAATTCTTTTCGGTGCCTAAAACCACCGCTCTTAAAAAAACAAATCGAAAACTTTTCAGAAAAGCCCAATGAGCAATTTTATAATTGTCGGGATTGCTACAAGGAATTACTATAATCCATTCCACATCATGCTTTTGAATCATGGCAATTGGTGAGTTTCTTCTACGAAGGGATTACACTAGGCCATCGCCAATTCATTGACATAATGTGCAATGGTGAGTTTTTAAACAAGGACCCTGATGAGGTCCTAGACTACTTTAGTACATTGGCCCAAAATACACAATCTTGGGACATCACAAATCCCACCGATGTACCTAGGTCGTCTTTGGGTAGTAATCAATCACATGGGGGAGGGATGTATGATTTGAGAGACCGAGAAGGCTTGCTTTTCAAAATTGCCAAGTTGTCTAGGAAAGTGGAGACCGAGGTGTCCAATGTTTCAAAGACTGAGGAGTCCAATGTTTCAAAGACCGAGGACCAAGGTGTCCAATATTTCAAAGACTGAGGAGTCTTGCTCAATTTATGAGAGTGTGGAGCATTCCATATCGGAGTGCCCTAACATTCTGGCACCTAAGGAAGTGTATCATAAGCAAGTTAATGCCTTTAACCAAATGAGGTAATCCTTCTCCCCAAATTCAAACACTTACAATTCAGGTTAGAGTAACCACCTGAACTTTAGTTGGAGAAATAAGAATACCACTTCTAATGGTTTTAATGCATATTCACCTCCTATGCCTCCTAAGCAAAGTCAATACCAAGGCCAAGGTTATGTGTCTAGCTCTCAATACCCCCAGTCCAATCTGCAAGGTTATTCGTCGAACCCACCTTTACAAAATTTTTCCCAAGGACCATCCAATCCTCCCACCTATCAGCCTCCTCATAGGAGGGAATTTGGAGGAAGTGGTGTATAATTTCATTCAAAGCCAAACTGCCATCAACAATCAAAATGCCACAACTATTAATGACATTAGGATTCAACTCACGAAGTTGATAAATTCCATGGAGACATCAAAATAAGAGAAGGGAAAATTCCCTGCGCAACTTCAAGAAAACCCTAGAGGTGAACAAGCCGTTGAGTCATCGGAGCCCATAAGGGAGAGTTAAGAGCAACTCAAGGCGGTCACCACCCTTCAAAGTGGCAAATAAATTGATAAAACCATTGTGCCAAACGTCTCACCCAAGGCCAAATTGCTAATAGAGAAAGAGATTAAGGATGAAATCGAAGGGGGCGAGGTGAGTGAGAAGAAAAAAATGGTTGATGAAAGTGTGCATGCATCCCGCATTCCTGACCCATTTCCCAATCATTTGAAGCCACCTATGAAGGTGGCTAATTATTCTGATATAATTGAGATGTTCAAGCAGGTTAAAATCAACATTCCACTCCTCGATGTCATAAAGCAAATTCCATCATATGACAAGATCTTGAAGGACTTGTGCACAGTGAAGGGGAAATTGAAAATTCATAAGAAGGCATTCCTCATTGAGCAAGTGAGCTCAATCTTGAGGACGAACACCCCACTAAAGTTCAAAGACCCAAGATGCCCTAACATTGCCATCACAAAAGGGAACTGTTGGGTGGAGCATGCACTTATTGATTTGGGGGCTAGTGTCAACCTCCTACCCTATTAGGTGTACAAAGAAGTACAACTTAAAGAGTTGGAGCCAACTTCAATCACTCTTCAATTGACGGACCAAAGCATTTGAACACCAAAGGGAGTGGTTGAGGATGTCTTGGTTCAAGTGAATAATTTTTATTTTTCTGTTGATTTTATTGTGCTTGAGACTCACCATGTTGCTAACCCCGGATCCCAAATTCCTGTCATATTAGGTAGAACGTTCTTTGGTACTTCTAATGTTGTTACTAATTGTAGGAATGGATTGATGAAGCTTACATTTGGGAACATGAAAATGGACTACAATGTTTTCAATCTATGTAAACAACTGGGGGATGATGAGGAAGTGCAAGAAGTCAATAGGATTGACAATTGCTGACATCAAGGGGATAAGCCCCCTCATTTGCACACACCGCATCTACCTTGAGGAAGACTCTAAGCCATCCCAACAACCACAAAGAAGATTGAATCCAATTATGAAGGAGGTGGTGAGGGACAAGGTACTAAAACTACTTGATATGGGCATCATCTTCCCGATTGTCGACAGTAAATGGGTGAGTCCCACTCAAGTGGTACCAAAATATCGAAGGTCACTGTGGTAGCAAATAAGGATAATGAGTTCATTCTGACTAGGGTGATCACCGGATGAAAAGTGTGTATCGACTATTGGAAGCTCAACTCTTGCACAAGAAAGGACCACTTCCCTTTGCCATTCCTTGACCAAGTATTGGAAAGAGTAGCTGGACACTTGTTCTATTGTTTCTTGGATGGGTACTCCGACTACAATCAAATTGATCGCATTGGAGGATCAAGGAAAGGCCACCTTCACTTGCCCCTAAGGTACCTTTGCCTATCAACGCATGCATTTCGGGTAGTGTAATGCCCCAGGGACTTTTCAACTTTGCATGATGGGGATCTTCTATGATGTAGTGAAAAAGATAGTGGAAGTGTTTATGGATGACTTCTTAGTGTTCGGGGATTCGTTTTATAGATGTTTGGAGAGTTTAGAGAGAGTTCTTGAGAGATGCGAGGAGAAGAATTTGGTCCTCAACTGGAAAAAGTGTCACTTCATGGTGTCACAAGGAATTGTGATTGGGCACATCATTTCGAAAAAAAGGGATTGAAGTTGACAAATTAAAGGTGGATGCAATTTTCAACCTCCCCATGCCAAAGGTCATGATAGATATTAGGTTGTTTCTTGGCTATGCCGGCTTTTTTCATCCTTTTATTAAAGACTATAGTGCATTGGCCCAATCTATGACCAATTTACTTTCAAAAGACATCCCATTTGTTTGGTCGGATAATTGTGAGGTATCTTTTAAAAAATTGAAAAGTATGCTCACTACACCAATTATGCGACCACCTGATTAGCATAATATATTGCATATCTTATGTACATTTGCAGCCCTTTTTATGCTTGTTTTTATGGTGAGAATGAGAGATATTGTTGTTTCGAGCTATTAATAGAGTTTCGGTATGTTTGCAGATAAAAGGGCTTAAATGGTGCATGTTAGGCCCTATCATGGTCTTAAGGTCAATGGAGATGAAGTGGAGGCTTGACGATTGCTTGGAAGGTGAAGGAATCAAGAATTCAGCAAAGCAAGTGAAAACCTACCGAAAGAGGTTTGATACATAATTTTGAGTTCTTAGTTAACAACTTATTTTGATTAATTAATTGGAAAGAGAGTTAGAAAGATTTATACGAAGCATTAGAGAAAGTTGTAATCTTAACTTCTTTTATCCAATAAATTCAACCCTTGATTATTAAGTTTAGATTTATTTTTAAATTAGTGAATTCTTAGTTCAATTCCAATTGTTTAAATAAATTTTGAATTGATATAAAGTTAGTACTTGGAATTTATTAGTAATAATTCTCCATGAGAACGATGCTATACTTATCACTTTATTACTTGTTGATCATGTATACTTGCACGTAAATTGTCAAATCGAATTCAGACAACATGTTTTTGGCACCGTTGCCAGGGACTTATTCTAGTAGTTATTTCAATATTAATTTCAATCAATTTGATCTTAGTTTAAACTTATTTAATTTTTTGTTTAAATTGCTTTTGCAACCACTCTTGAATTTTGTATGCAAATACGATCTACAGGTTAGGAGATATTATTGTACGAAGACGAGATCGAAAGAAGGCTCCGAAACTTGCAAAAGCATTGTCAAGAAGTAAATAATCAAGAAACTATGGCAGAAGATGAACAGAAATCACTAAAGGATTATGCTTTACCTCATGTGACAGAAATACAATCGAGCATTCAAAGGCTCACAATTCAAGCAAATAGTTTTGAGATCAAGCCAGGTACCATCCAAATGATTCAGAATTTAGTGCAGTTTGGGGGTTTGCCTAACGATGACCGAAACGATCATTTGGTGAGTTTTCTGGAGATTTGTGATACGTTCAAGTATAACGGGATTTCCAAAGATGCGATTAGACTCCAACTTTTCTCTTACATACTTTGTTATAAGGCAAAGAGGTGGTTGCATTCATTTCTGTCAGGTTTTATTACTACGTGGGCAGATTTAGCTCAAAAATTCTTAGCTAAATTCATTTCACTAGGTAAAACTGCAAGGATGTGGCACGACATCACTTCATTTGCACAACATGATTTTGAGACTCTATATGAAGCTTGGGAGCGATTTAAGGATTTACTTTGAAAATGCCCTCATCATGGTATTCCTAAGTGGTTACAATTTCAAACGTTCTACAACGGGTTGTTTAGTGCTACTTAGACTAGTATCTATGTAGCTGTAGGTGAGGTATTGATGGGAAATTTTTTTGATAAAGCTTATGAGTTATTGGAAACAATGGCTGCCAACAATTATTACTGGCCCTCTGCAAGGATCAATCATCCAAAAGTAGCAGGAATTTATGAAGTTGATGTGGTTACTACATTGGCTACACAGGTTACTATGTTGACACAGAAGATTGATGGTTTAGGGGTGCAACCTATTCAGAGTGTGGTAGTTGTTTATGAATTGTGTGCTGAGAAGCATCTGAGTGATCAATGTGTAATTAATCCAGAGTCAGTACAATACATTGGTAATAACAATATGCAGCAATATAACAACAATTCCAACAATTATAACCCAGGTTGGAGGAATCATTCGAGCTTTTCTTGGAACAATAATCAAGCCCAAACATCTACTCCAAGACAATCATACCCACCAGGTTTTTAGAATCACACTCCACCATAGCAGGAAAAGAAGTCGAATTTGGAGGAGCTGCTTTCTAGGTACATATCACATTTTGAGACAAGAATGAACAGTATGGAAGTATCAATCTAAAACCTAAAAAATTAAATGGATCAGCTCACTAATGCCATTAACAACCGACCTCAAGGCACTTTACCTAGTGATATAGAGATCAATCTTAAGAGGGAAGGTAAGGTGCACTGTAATGCTATTACATTACGAAGCAGAAAAGAGTTACCTCAAGCTGTTGGTGGATCTCCAAAACATTCACATGGAGATGATATTAAGGGTAAAAAAAAATAAAAGATATCAAGAATGTGGAACATGAAAAGAAAGAAGACGATCTAGTTGCAAGTTCTAATAGAGGTAAGTAGTGTCCTGTTGTGCCTCCCGTGCCATTTCCACAACGTTTGCAGAAATAGAAGTGGGATAAGTAGTTCTCTAAATTCTTGGAAATGTCTAAGAAACTCCAAATAAATCTCCCTTTCGCATATGCATTGGACCAAATGCCTAACTATGTAAAGTTTTTGAAGGAAATTTTGTCAAAGAAGAGAAAACTAGTCAATTTTGAGATAGTATACTTACAGAGGAGTGCATTGATATTCTTCAACAGAAGCTACCACTAAAGCTCAAAGATCTAGGTAGCTTTACAATTCCATGCACAATAGGCAATTAGTTTTTCGGAAAAACATTGTGTGACTTGGGAGCTAGTATTAACTTTATGTCATTCTCAATTTATCAGCAATTGGATTTGAAGGAAGCAAAGCCTACTAATGTTACATTGCAGCTTGTGGATGGGTCACTCACTTATCCAAGGGGCATAGTTGAGGACGTTCTAGTTAAAGTGGATAAGTTCATTTTTCCAGTTGATTTTATAGTCTTAGATTTTGAGGAAGACAAGGAATTACCTATTATTCTTAGGTGACCATTCTTAGCAACACAGAGAACACTCATTGATGTATAGAAAGGTAAGCTAACTATGCGAGTCCAAGGTCAAGAGGTTACATTCAACGTATTTTCAGCTATGAAATTTCCAAAGGAAACGAAAAAATATTTTCGGGTTGATTTGGTTGAAAGGATAGTGAATGGGTTACTAGTAGGAAGTTGTATTTCAGATCCTCTTGAGAACACCAAGCTATATAAAGAGGAGGTGTTTCCACATTGGGTAGTCGAAGTTGAGGAACCTAACTCGAAGAGAACTTTCAAGGTGAACTGGCGGAGACTGAAGCAATATTGGGGCGGTGACATTGATCATTAAAAGACCTCAATTACCCTTGCTGACCTAGGATAAAACAGGAAATAGTTAGGCTGAAGACTATAAAACAAGAGCTAGTTAGGAGGCAACCCAAATTTTAGTTTTTAAGTCTTATTTCATTTTATGTCACTTTAGTTTGTTTTTTCTTTAGGAGTAATTATGATATTATATTATTAGTTCATTTTAATTAGTATGTCAACTGCTTCCAGGTACCAAGGATTTCTCCATTCTCCATGGGTAAAGATTAAGCTTTGCAACGTAAGTTTCCTAGTCCACCTATGTTTCCCTACTATACTCCCGACTCAGTAGACGATGATGCCAACTAGCGAAGTTTCTAGGAAGTCCTTTGTCTAAAATTTTCCTACTTTATACATTGAGGACAATGTTTAATTTAAGCTTGGGGGTGTTTTCTTGTTTGCATTTGCATTATTAGGTATGCATTTAGATAGCATGTTTTTCACTTTAAAAAACATGTTTTAGTACGACTTCAGCAAATTGAATTTGAATGTGACCAAGGACGAATGAGATTAATTGTCAATTTAAGGGAAATTGAAGAACTTGTTGAGTCTGTAGTTTGACATACTAGTTGGTTTTACACTGTTTGTGATCTTTCATTCATTAGCACATTTTCATCTATTTGGTTAGTTATTATTTAGAGAATTTATTTGGTTAAATTTTTGTGGGAGATACCATTGAAACTCTAGAAAACTTATGTAAGCATCATTCAAAGAAAATTGAGGTATTCATATAAGTTTGGGGGAAATATTGGTTATGATGGGTTAGTATAAAATAAATAAATAAAAATAGTTTTTGAAAATTATTTTGATTTGATCCTTCATGAGTTAGAAGAAAAAAATAGGAAGACAAGTAACAAGAAAGGGGCATGTGGCGAGTAGAGATGGAGCATACAACTCACTCACTCATAAACACATGTTGAGAACAAGATGGAGTGTAAAACACACTCGTTCAAGAAAAAGGCGAGATGGGGCGTAAAATGCACTCACTCAATAGGAGGTGAGATGGAGCACAAAATGAACTCACCAAACGGAAAAAAAAAGAGTGAAAAAATATAGAGCGAGAGATGAAACCAAAAATCATTGTATCTTCTAGTTATATGTTTGCCTTAATAAGCAGAGGTTGATGTGAAACGTAAGTTTATAGAGTTGATATTGAGTATCTTTTATGAAGCATTTGATTATGTAAATGTATCAGGGTGATGACTAGCTTGACAGTTCGGATATGTACAAGTATTTAAAGGGTTATGAGTGGAGGTAAAAGTAAGGAGTATGTTGAATTGATAGACTTTGCACTATTTTCCCGTGAATTATTATTTGTAGTAACTTTTTTGGGCCATTATTCAGATTCAAATTGATCCATTATTCGAGTAGTTGGTTGTTAGGTTTAATATTTATAGTTTTTGTACTTAGTATTCTGCTTGAGGACCAGCAAAAATTTAAGTTTGGGGTATTTGATGAGTGGATTTTATACCTGCGAATTGAGTATTTTTGACTTGATGAAATTACATGTTTTCAAATATTTTATGCTCCTTTTTATTTTTTTTGTGTGTTTTGATGTTATTTTGTAGGGATCAGCATTTAGAAGGAAACAAGGTCAATTTGGAGCCTAGTTGTTAGATTTTGAAGACTAACCAACAAGGGAAGCTTTAGGCTTAAAAGGGGACAGTGCCTACCCAGAGCCTAACCAGCACCTAGGCACTTGAAAATAGTAACTCAGTGCCCCTGTGCTGGTTTTAAGCGCCTAGGCGCTTGTGTTGGCTCTAGACGCGAATTTTGACTTCTTTTTGACTCGAAATTGAACTTTAAGGCTACTCATATGCTAGGGTTTGAGTTGAAAAGGGGATATACTAATTTTGAGGGTTGCTAACATAAGAAAAGACCAAGGATTAAAAGAAAATTGAAAACAAGGATCGAAGGAATCGACACAAAGAAGATTGGACTTGAAGGCTAGAGAGAGATTGCAGATTGCAACTAAGTTTTCATTCTTTTCACTTTCTTTTACTTCTTGATTTTTCTGAGATGTTGTTCAATTTTAGAATGATATTTTTCAATTACATTATGAAGTAAATTATTATTAAGGTTGCAACGGAACCTAATGTCTAGTTAAATTGATCTACTATCGATTCTAGTTCTATTGGTCATGCATGAGTTGTTTGTCATATTTTGTGCTTAATATATGATTGTGTGGCCAACAATTAATTTGAAAACCTAGATGAAATTGGAATATGAATTCTAGGTTTATATCTGAATATGATGACATGCATCTGGTTAATTCTTCTTAGGATATAACAGTTGGGTTTGTGTATAGGATATGAATATGCCTATATGTCGTGTGTAACTTTTATGAGAGTTTGAACTTAATTAATCTATTCCAAATTATTTTGCTTAGGAATATAGTAATTTAATTGGAAGAGATATTTTTATCTAACTATCGGAAGAGGTTTGATAAATAGTTTTGAGTTCTCAGTTAACAACTTATTTTGATTAATTAACTGGAAAGAAAGTTAAAAGATTTATACGAAGCATTATGAGAAGTTGTAATCTTAACTTCTTTTATCCGATAAATTCAACCCTTGATTATTAAGTTTAGATTTATTTTTAAGTTAGTGAATTCTTAGTTCCATTCCAGTTGTTTAAATAAAATTGAATTGATATAAAGTTAGTACTTGGAATTTATTAGTAATAATTCTCTGTGGGAGCGATACTCTACTTTTCACTTCATTACTTGTTGGTCGTGTAAGCTTGCATGTAAATTGTCAATATCAGTGGACCATTTATCCCGATTTGTGGTGCAAGATGCTGATGATCATACTTCTATCCATGATTTTTTCCCTGATGAACACTTACTTTCTATTCATTTTGTTTGTCCTTGGTATGTTGACATATGTAATTATCTTGTTACAAGACAAATATCACCGCACTAGAGCCCGAAAGATAGAAAGGTGGTTTATGGAGGATGTAAAGTACTTTTACTTTGGCAACCAATACTTGTTCAAGTATTGCCCTGACCAAATCATGCAGAGATGCGTACCAGAAAATGAGCAGCGGGATGCCCTTTTATATTGCCACTCAGAAGCATGTGGTGGCCAGTTCACTTCCAAGAAGACTTTGGCAAAAATTCTACAGTCAGGTTTTTATTAGCCATCATTAAACAAAGACTATGTTTCATTTTGTAAAGAATATGATAGGTGCCAAAGATTGGGTAGTGTGACCCAAAGGAACATGATGCCCCACTCCCTTGTTATCCAGATATTTGATTGTTAGGGCATTGACTTTATGGGTCCCTTTCCCGTGTCGTTTGACTACCTATACATTCTACTAGCAGTGGGCTACGTGTCCAAATGGGTGGAGACTGTTCCAACCAAGAACAATGACCACCAGGTCGTGGTCAAGTTTCTCAAGGAGAACATATTTTTGAGGTTCGAGATGCCTCATACTATGATAGGTGATGGTGGATCTCATTTCTATAATAGGCCGTTCGCATCTTTTGTGACACCCCAAAATCCGAGGGTTCGTTGATTACCCATCAACCCGCGGAATACCCATAAATACCGAGTAATTCTATATCACGCCATTATGCTCCATTTACCGGAAACCATAATTTTGACAAAATTCGGGCAGAGTCTCCTTTGTACGGGAAGCTCTACCCAAAATTCAACTTGTGCAATCATATAATAACAAGACCCATCCAAGGTCCAATATTTAACAATGATCACACCGGGTCTAATTATACGTAAACATTGGCCACACCGGGTCCAATTATCCATATTTATATCAACGCATGCAAGGTTAGTTTAATAATAGTCTATATATGTTCTATTACAATTATTTGCAAAAGATTACATGCCCAAAACATTATTTCCACAAATGTTTTACATTAACACAAAATAAAGCCACATTCGACTTTCTTCAAACATAAGGGTCCAAAGTGGAGCCATCCACCGGTGTATCTCTCCCACCTTAAATATTTTCTTGTATAGGGTGAGTCAACGTCCAATAGAATAATTTCTATGGAGGCTACTCTCCACCTTAGGTGCATATGTATAAGCAACAAACAACATTTAACAATCATTCCATACAAGAATATGCATTAAATGTGGAATGTAATCATGTCATACCATGAAATGAGATGATACTCACTCATGCACTTAAACCCAAGTCATCACCGACTCCCACGACACAATGCAATGCCAAGGTATACTGAATCATTCAATTGACGAAAAAATCCACCAAATGATCATTTGAAATAAAAATTGTTTTATTATAAAACCAAATCATTGATGGATGTTACTCATTGTATGAGTACTTTGTAAATCAAAACCTTGTGTCTTGTTGGGCAACGGATTTTGGATTTTATACCGCCAGTTCCGTACACCATACTACACTTTTTCAGAATTTCACCACAGGGGAGTGTATAACCAAGTCACCGGGTCTTGCACCCAAGGGGGGAATCTACCCCTTCTTGCTATACCCGACACAAGTTTTTCTTTCATGCAACCATGTGACTCATTCGGATTTTCAACCCAACTTTCCCGAGTTCACCCATCAATCACTAAGAATGGTGTTTGATTAACCATGCATACACACACCCACACTCATCACCCATGCCCATGAATGTGATGTCATGTTTTCGTGCATATGCAATGTGATGCACCATTGCACAACAACATAATGTTCAATATGCTATGAATGACATGAATAATTTTCAACACATCCATGGTAAATTATATCCTAAGCATATAAATACCATATTTGTCACAATGTCAATATATATCAAAACATGCATATATCAACAAGTACATTTCAATCATAAATCATATCATAAGCATATAATTTCACATTACCACATTATCCAAGCATGTTATAGCATAATCTCATGCAATTAACACACTTTATTTCACAAAGGCATTTTATCAAACACCTTAAAGGCACTCAAGTCATATATTCACATAAACATTCCAAGTAACCACATAGCTTAAGAAATCATACTAAGTGATTTCTACAAACCATTTCAAGTAACCACATATTACAAGAAACAAAATCATTTCAAGATAGAATGTATATTCCATCCATTTCTCATATCCACCAAAACACCAACCTCATGCAAAGACTACACAACCCCACATACTTAAACCCCTCTCCTATGAACACCATAGGTTAGAATGAACCAAAGTAGGAAAACCCTACCTCTTGAAGTGTAAATGAATACTAGAACCTCCAAGAATACCGCCAAAAGCTCAAGACTTTGATTTCTCTAAAATCTCCCCTTTTGATCTTTGGTAAAAATCTTAGTTCTTGGTACCCATACGTAGCCCTCGTCGCGTAGAGCAACTTTAATTCTTGGCTCGAGTAATTCCGACTGACGGATCTTCGGGAAATCGAAGGAGAAGGCTTAAGATTTTTGGTTTTTCCCTCTTTGCTCTCTTTTCTCTCTTAATCTCTGATATGGCCGGCCATAGGGAAGGAAAAAGCTGATATTTTAGATATTTTACCCCTATTTATAGTTTTAAAGACTTGGCCCTCGTCGTGGCAAGTGTCCTCCTTTCTTTGGGTCCATTTTTTGCTTCGAAATGATTAAATTTCATACCGATTTAAGCTCAAAATATTTTATATGAACTTTATTTAAAATATTTTATAAATTTCAAAATTTTTATAAAAATTTTATTTTTGAGGGTCACCGGACACCAGTCACCTCGAAAAATGTGAAAAATCTAACTCAAAATTTGTCTGGGTAACTAGATTTCGCGAGACGAATCCAAAGGTGAGGTCCATTTCATCATCTGAGGTCTAGAAAAATACTAGTTTCCACCGCACTATAATGGCAAATTATCATTTTGCCCTTTTTTTTTATAAAAAGTTTAAATTTTCCTGGGTTTCACATCTTTGATGAATAAGTATGGTGTCCCACACAAGGTATCCACCGAATATCACCCACAGACCAATAACCAAGCCGAATTGGTCATAGGGAGATCAAGAATATCTTAGAGAACACAATGAACCCGAATAGGAAAGATTAGTTATTTAGACTGACCGATGCAATGCCCTATGGGCTTACCGAACTGCCTACAAAACCATCTTAGGTATGTCTCCCCATCGGCTCATCTATGGAAAGGCTAGCCATTTTCCAGTTGAAATGGAACACAAGGCCTATTGGGCCATAAAGACTTTAAACTTCAATTTGAGAATGGCGGAGAGAATAGGAAGCTAGTAAATGAATGAATTGGAAGGGATTCGAATAGATGCATATAAGGGCTTTAAAATTTAAAAAGAGCAGGCTAAAATCTTTTATGACAAATCCATTGTAAGGAAGTCAGTTGAGTCTGGCCAAAAAGTACTCTTATACAACTCTCGTCTCTCAATCTTTCAAGGGAAACTCTGATCCTGTTGGGATGACCCCTATCTTGTCAAGGTGGCCTACCCCAAATGGATCTGTGACATTCACAAACCTAAAGATGGTAGGACATTCAAGGTCAATGACCAAAGACTTAAGTCATTCTTTGAGGGGTTTGAAGATTAAGGGGTGGTGGAAGAATTGATGGATCTGATTTACCCGGAATTGTTGGAGGAATAACTGTTCTTATGTTCTTTAGTGTACAGTTGTTTTTACTTAATTTATCTGTTATGTTTACTTATTTTATCTTTGTGTATAGTCTTATTTTCTTAGTTGCAGATATTGGTGTTTTTGTTAAAGCAAAGCTCAATTGTGAGGTGTTCTCTAACCCTACTTATTTTTTTTACAGTCCTTCATTGCATATTATATATTTGTTGTTGCATTGAGGACAATGCATGATTCAAGTTGGGGGTGAGGTGCACCATTTGTATGATACACCAATGTTTGTAGAAATTTTTGTTGATAATACCAATTTTTGTGGTGAAATTTACCTTTCACATATCACACAGATTTTTGTTTCCAATAGTTACAACCGTATGTGCACCTTGAATGTGTAATTTTGGCAATTTATGGATTGGATTCATATTTTAGTGCTTGACATGAATAGTGGAGATGAGTAAGGACCCATGAGAGCTTTAGTGACAATCCTTGTTGGAGGGAACTTATATTTACTCAAGGAACAATTTTTCAAATTTCAAATTTGTCCAATAATCATATTATCCTTGTTTTGGCTAGATGCATTTTGGTAGTGGATTGACTTTATCTTAAAATGCAATGTGCTCCCCTATGCCCCATCTAGAAAGGAACTTAGGCTATCTTTGATTAGCTATGAGCTTTAGCCCTTTTTTTTGTGAAAATTTATCCCTAGTGTCGTGATTGAGCCTTAATTTTAAATTCATTTCCACACCACATAATTAACCAAGCCAGTGCAAAATGATAAAAATCTACCTCACCTTGGTTATTCCTAGAGCTGAATATGGGTGATCATAAAAGAGAAGGAAGCATGGTGCAGAAAATCAACAAAAGGGATGAATTAAAGTGAAACTCAAAGAGTTGAATGGGAAAAGAATGAAAATCCAAGAAAAGGAGAACGAGTGGTGAAAAGAAGAAAAGAATGAAAAAATAAAAGGAAAATGTTAAGGAAAAAAAGAGAAAAAGAAACAAAGAGTATGGCGATGGTGTTAGACTGAAAAGCCCATGAAAAGGGAGATGTTTTGAAACAATAGCCATTCACTTTGAACAACCCTCTTTGTTGTCATCTATCATTCGTTTCATTTACCTAGATTTCAACCCAAGGCCTCATTACAACCCATGAAAGTTCTAAATGATCTAGAGAAATATGGGGGATGCATAATTTTAAAGAAAAAGAGGAGTTAGTGTTGCTACCTAATGCCCTAGTATTCCCTTCATGAGATTATGCCATGGTCGTTTCATTTTCATGTATGAACTTCATTTTTGGATTATACATGAGCATACTTATTTTTTTGCATACGATTCTATCTCACATGTTGTGAAACCCGGGAAAAATTTTAACTTTTTCTGAAAAAAAAAAAACGGAAAATGGTAATTTGCCATTATAGTGTGAGTTAAAAAAAAAAACTGATATTTTTATAGACCTCGGATGATGAAACGGACCTCACCGTTGGATTCGTCTCACGAAATCTAGTTACCCAGACAAATTTCGTCGAATTCTGAGATAGTCAGATTTTTCACGTTTTTCGAGGTGACGGGTGTTCGATGACCCCTAAAAACGAAATTTTTATAAAAAATCATGGTATACAATGATATTTAAAAATTGTCATTTGGCATGCATTGCAATATGGACATGGAATTAACATCACATTCATGGGCTACATGCATGAGTGTGGGTGTAGGGTTGCATGGGGTGATCAACACCAACATTGGTTCTTGATGGTAGGCTCGGGAAAGTGGGATGGAATGTCCTACGGAGTCGCACGGTGACATGCATAAGAAAACTTGTGTCGGGTATAGCAAGTAGGGCTAGACACTCCCTCGGGTGAAAAACCCGACCACTTGGTTCATACACTTACCGGCGGTGAAATTCCAGAAAAGTGTAACGGCGTACGGAGCCGGAGGTGCGATTCCTGAATCCGATACCCCATAAAGGCACATGATTTTGATATATAAATTATTCATTTGATGGGAAACATCCAAGAATTTGAAAATTTAAAAAATATTTTAAATAAAGTTCATATAAAATATTTTGAGTTTAAATCGGTACGAAATTTAATCGTTTCGGGATGAAAACGGACCCGGACAAAGGATGACACTTGGCGCGACGAGGGCCAAGTGTTTAGAAGGTATAAAAGTGAGCAAATCAGATATTTGCTCTTCATTTCTTCATTTGCTGCCGGCTGGATCAAACCAAAGAGCTAAGGAGAAAAAATAAAATTCTTCAAGCTTTCTTTCGCCGATTCTCGGAGTTCCGTCGGTCGGAATTCGTCGGGCCAAGAATTAAAGTCGATCTACGCGACGAGAGCTACGCGTGGGTACCAAAAACAAAGATTTTCACCGAAGATTCAAAGGGAGGATTTTGGGGAAATCTAAGCTTTGGACTTCAATCTTGTTCTTGAGGCTTCCTACAAATTCTTTACGCTTCAAGAGGTAGGGTTCCTCCTACTCGGACCTATTTCTAACCTAAGGTGTCCATAGGGTTCATGTGGGCTGTTTTGGGTATTTCTAAGATTTTTCCATTATGATTGGTGCTATGGAAATGGGTAGGATCAATTTTAGTGTGAATTGGTAGTTAGAAAGTGCTAGTTTGTGATTTCTTGAATGTTTAGATAATTGATTATATAAAAATCATATATTCTGATTTTTATTTTGTTTGAATGATCCATATAAAATCTTGGCTTGATTTTGGTATATGGAAGTATTTATGTAATCCCTTGAAAATTGGGATCATGTGGGCATGCTTTGTGTTTTATATTATGCCTTGTGAATGAAATGTAATATTAGCATGTATTATGTGTTATCATGTTGATGGAGTGTTGATACATGCTCTTGGATATATTGAACTGGACCCTGTGTGGTTATGGTATTATATTGGACCTCGGATGGGTCATGTAAATGTTGATTGCACAGATTGTGTTTTGGGGTAGAGCTTCCCGTACAAAGGAGACTCTGCCCGGATTTCGTTAAATTATGGATCCGGGTAAATGGGACACAACGGTGCGATATCGAGTTATACGGTATCCACGGGCATTCCATGAGTTGATGGAAAATTAACGGACCCCATGAATTTGGGGTGTCACACATGTACACATGGAGAGCATGCCAAGATAACCAGAGTGTGATTTATTGTTAAGAGAGACCTTTGGTGAGTTTTGCATTGAAGTTGAATTTGCCTAGCCAATCAAATTTGAATTCTGTTGTGTAAATGCTTAAATTACATGTCCAATTCACACACACACGAGTTTGAAAATGAATGTGTAGGTGCATACTCTAGACTAGTATTTAAAGCTATAGTGACGCTGATGTGTGCTTGGTTCAGGCATTTGAACGATGTGTTAAGTAGCCACATACTTACGGGATAAGCGAATATTGCTCAAGCTTTTGATATTTTTTGGAATTAGGAATGCCCTTGTTATTTGAATATGTTTTCTTACATTTTAGGTGTTCATTTTGGTAGTTAAATGTAGTAATCTATACCTTGTGATTTGAAAGCATCAAGATTGTAAATCATATTGCAATTTTGGTAATGACTTGGGGCATGATGGTTCAAATTGTGGTTCACAAGTGTAGCACATGTTTTGGGAGGAGTAGATGTCATAAATAGAGTGCTAGAATGTGTAGGAGTTGAAGTGAAGTGAAGAGCATAGGTTTTTGCAAATAAAGTGAAAACCTACCAGTAGTTTTGTACATAAAACTACCAGTAGGTTTTGCACGCTGCTCCTGAACCTACCGGAAAACTATTGGTAGTTTTTGTTCACTGGAGTAAAACCTACCAGTAGGTTTCACCCAGAATGCCAAAAATAAGGGTTTTAATCAAATTTTTTTGGGAGAATATTCATTGTCTCCATAACTTATAAGCTCCTAGGTCTTTCTATCCCCTTCCAAACATTCCTAAACTTCAAAACTTCTTTGCCATTGCCTTAATCTCTCATCCGTCATTGTTAAGGTTGTTGATTTAGTGGATTTCATTGAAGATTTGATGATTGCATAACCTAAACCCTAGTTTTGCCAAATTTTACCCCAAGCCCTAACCGCTTTAAATCTTTTCAAAAGTCTCAAGATCTTTGCAATGGCTCGCATGGGGAGGATCATCTGTGATGTTGTGGACCCGATTGAGGGTGGGCTTTCTTGTCACTCTTGGTGTGTGGGGCACTATTACTTTCCATGGCCTGCACCAAGCGCACCGGGCCAAGTTCTCCCTAGCTCGAGGGTGCTAGTACCTGAAAGAGAAGTGGGGAGGGGTCTAGTGGAAACTAGAGTGAGTGTAGAAATAAGTCGAGGAACGATGCTTGCAACCAAAGCATCATGGAAAAGAATGTCACTTGCGAGAGATATGTCAATAGGATATCCCTGGGTCCGAACAACGACGTTATGAGGAACATTGAGGCCCACAGGATTGGGATTTGGTTTGAGCCCGTGAGTGGGTTCAATTTGGCATTATGTCTAAAGTTCTACCAAAAGTTAAAGGTGGTGGATAAGGATGCTGAGATCTTAAGATCTAATGAGAGGGACAAGACTTTTGACCTGACCCCAACTGTGATTGCAACCCTCATGAAGTATGAGCGGCCGTCTCTCTCCACCCCGGTGTACCCACATAATATTCTTGGGGTCAAGACCATCCTAGAGTATGTGGCATTGATGTATGAGGACCTGACTCAATTTAGGGGAATGATCCAAGTCGGTGGCCTAAAGCATTCATATGGGACGATGAATAAAGTTTTTCATTAAAATTTATTTTCCAGGGCTGAGAGGAACCCAAATATGTAAAACCTAGCCCTTTTGGATGCGTTGATGACTGGGAAGGCCTTGAACATAGCATTTTTAATATGGACGTGCTGAAGGAATTCACCTAGGCTAGAAAGCCGAGGGCGAACCTTCCATTTGGAAATCTTTTCACTTGGATGTGCAACCATTTCAAGGTAAAGGGTTATGCCTTTGACAAGTTGACTCCTCCCGAGACCGTAGCCATAGGGAAGACAAGTAATAGCAATAGGTCTGCCATGAGTTTAGGTGAGCGTGCTAGGGTTCCAAGACTGGAGTCATCAGCCGCAGAACCTTTCTCTACGGGGCTATCTGGTCTTGGTCATCCACTTCTGCTCCTATGTACAAAGTATCTCAGTGCCTGGATTCTTTAGAGGAGACAATTCATGGGATCTAAGTGATGATGACTAGACTATTCCAACACACGTTTCCTGGTGAACCGATCCCAGGTGGACCTCCACCTCTGGTTTCTAGACCTTCCGCTTCTGCCCCCTCAGCTTCCACTGTTGTTCAGGAAGGAGACTTAGATGAGGATAATGATGATAGGAGGGTGGGACTGAGGACTACACTGGAGATGAGGATGCTGGGGAAGATGAGGGAGATGGAGATGATGAGTAGGGTGCTATTGTTTTTTGTCCTTTTTGATTTGGGTTATACATAGCTAGGAATGGAGTTATTGGCCTAGTAGAAGAGTCTTTAGGAATTTTAGGCCATTTTTCCTTTTTTTGAATTCTAACTCCATGCACTCAATTTTTGAAAGTAATTAATGAAATGCCACAGTTGTTGTTACATCTTTCCCAAGTTCATTTCATTAATTGCATTGCAATTTTTGTATTTTGAATGTTTCATGATTTACTTGTGTAAATGGATTGTTGTAGTTTCATACTCGTTGGTTTGAAAGTAAACTTTGCTAGGGACTACCAAAACTCAAGTTGGGGGGGTGTGATTAGCATGAAATATTGCACATCATGTGTGCATTTACACCCCCTTTTACACTCTCTTTTATGCTGAAAATGAGGAGGATTGCAATGTTTCGAGCTTTTAATGAGGTTTTGGTGTGTTTGTAGGTAAATGACCTTAATTGGTACATGCAAGGCCCCTATCACGGTGCTTAAGGTCAAAGGAATTTAAGGTAAGGCTTGATGAAAGCTTGGAAGGCAAAAGGACCAAGTTTTAAGCAAAACAAGTAAAAACCTACCGGTAGATTTGTTCATAAACCTACTGGTATGTTTTGGATATTGGAATTGTATCCTCTGAAAAACTACTAGAAGGTTTTTGCTACTGGAGTGAAACCTACCGGTAGGGTTTACTGAAAATGTCAGATTCTGCAAATCAAGCTCTATCACTTTGTGGGCCCCACGATTGATTCTCCCACTTGCTCCCTGACACTTCCTACACACAGACATGTCTTCCCTCACCTAGGCTTGGACTTTGGGGGCTTTAAATTTATAAGAAGGAGAGAGAATAGGAAGACCTAGGGAGTTGTTGGGTAGGTTGTTCCTAGCCTGTGCAAGATATTACTTCAGCCTCCTGTGGATGGGAGGACTATCACATGCCTAAGAAGACCTCCATAGACAAAATTGCAAGGTCCATTTACAATTATTCAGATTGTATTGCATTGTAGAGAGAGAAGCTCAAGGAATAAGATGAAGTTTTAGAGAGAGAAATTTATGTTTTTACATTTTCTTCCATTTATTCACTTGTAGTTTCCTGTAAAACTTGTGTAAGCTTCATTTAATGTCTTTAATGTTATTTATTACAAGTACATTGCAAGTTCAATGCTATATTTTGGATTTCACCATTGTTGTATTAAGTTTTCTTCATTTCAAGCTTTTAAAATGGGTATTGAATGTTTTTCTTCATGTTTAAGATTTTTTGTATCAATCCAAGCTCTAATCTTCATTTATTTACAATGTCTCTTTCCTTTATTTATGTTCTTGCATTAAATATGAGAAGCTAAGTTTTAAATTGGCTAATTCAAGAGAGACCTACTCTTGGGTATGCTAAATCAACTCCTTTTCATTCCTCCTCGTAGTGTACGATGATTTGGTTTGACTAAGTTGAGCATGGACGTCATTGTGAGTTCTTGATACACTATAGACTTTTCATGAGGTATGCTTGAATCCTCACCTCCATTTTAGTCCCTCACTTCATACGAATCAATCAAACATCTAGACACCATTGGAGGAAGGTCTTGAGTTGATTTGGCATTCCCATTAGAATGACCTCTTTGGATTAGCCAACACTTGTTTCCATTTCATTTTCAATCAAGAACACAATTCACAAAAACTCAAACTCAAAGATTTTTACATTTTTCCTTTTTCACCAAAATCACCTTCAACATAATTCCCTTCCCTCCCTAAGGAGACAACCTTGGAATAAAAATTCCATGTAAAACATGACCCTCGAAAGTCTCTCTACGCTTGGAGAGCACTTCTGTACACACACAGATTTCATTCATTCACCTATTTTCCCAATTCTTGTATCGAACCCGAGTGAGAGTGACGCTCACCCACACACATAACTCATATACACATTGAGGGTTCATGCTTGGAGATTAGGGACAACAACGAGAAAAATAATAAAACAATCATGACCTCTTAACCCCTACACTAAGATAATAAGAATGAGGGAATGGGTGGGCCAACAACAGAAAGGGAGTAGTTGGGAAGAGGAAGGGGGACCATGCTTTGACTGATTTTTGATGTTTTTGTGGATAACATCTCTCTAAGCAATCCAAGTCAACCACTCATGACAAGAGAAAGGGGGATGGACTCCTAAATGCATTTTCAGATTATCAATTTTCTAGAGAGAGAAGGTCCAAGGAAGGAGATAAAGTTCTAGAGAGAGAAAATTGGGCTTTACATTTTCTTCACTATTTTCGTTGTAGTAAGCTGCATTTTACATGTAATCTTTCCCTCTTGCACTTTAAACTCTTTTTATCAAAGTTATAATTAAGTTTGGCTAAGTTCCTTGTGGTTCATTACTACATTTGAGCTTTGTTCCTTTCAAGCTTTAGATTTTGGAAATGAATAACTTTTCTTTTGTACTTTAAACTTTCCCTTACATTAATACATGTCCATGTTTGATTTCACTACCATGTTTCTTTGCATAATGTTTGTTCTTGCTTTGACCATGAATAGCTAATCTTTTAGTTGTCTAATCCAAGAGTGATTTCCTCTTGGGTATGTAAAATTGACTCTTTTCCATTCTTCATTGTAGTATAAAGTGTTTAGTTTGACTAGGTTGAGTACGGATGTGGTTGTGGGCTTTTGATACGCCGTAGTCTTGTGACAGGGTTTGCTCTTGTCCAATGGAACTACATTAGTCCCTCACTTCCTACGAATCAATCAAACACCTAGGCACCACTGTGTGAATGAAATGAATCGATTTGGCATTCGTATTGGAATGATCTCTATGGATTAGCCAACCCTATTTTCTAGAATATTTCACAATTCACAACTCACCAAGTTTCAAATCACAAGATTTTCCAATTTTCACCTTTTAGAAATCACACTTCAAGAAAACCCGACCTCACCTTCCCTAAGGAGACGACATTGGAACACTTATTCCAAGTAAAACATGACACTATAAGTCTCTCTACCCTTAGGGAGCAACTTTACACACTAACACAAATGTTGCATTGAGCTCGAGGGAGAGTGACATAGACTCACCATACACTGTAAGCCATCTACACACATAGTCGGCTTTCTGTGAGATCAAGTATTTTTGGCATCGTTGCCAGGGAAGGCTAAGCGTTGAGTTTAATGGTGATTTGGGGATACTAGAGGTAAGTCTCGTGATTCTCATTATGAGCCAAGGTATGTTGCTCCTTTCTATATAATTGCACATAAATTTTTAATTGTTGTTAGTGTATTTGCATGTGGGGACTTGATGATCAAAATGGACTAGTGAGATGTGATCTAGGACCAATTATGAATATAAATTAAAATCCACCCGAGGATGCCAGAGACAATTTTGGGGATGATGGTGCTAACAATTTTAGGGGCGGGGGCATGCAAAATTCTTGAGTGCAAAACCCTTGAATGCCATTCCCCTAACGAAAAATGAAGGAAATAATCTCCCAATTGATCCCCCGACGAAATCAATGGGAGATTATCACCAACCTACCCAAAGCACCACCCCCCCTCATGCATACTTCTATCTATGAAAGTGCATCAATTCCTTGTAAAACTGGGCATGTTGCAATTACTTACTCTATGTACTGGTGTGGAACGAGAAAATCCTTACCTACAAATTAAGGAGTTTGAGGAAATAGTTGGAACATTCATTTCAAATCATGCCATGGAAGACATGACAAACATGAAATTATTTCCTTTTTTTCTCAAGGACAAAGTGAAAACTTGGTTGAACTCCTTGAAAACTTGCTCAATTAGTTCTTGGGCACAAATGTTATTTGAATATTTAAACAAATTTTTTTCGGTGCCCAAGACAACTGGTCTGTAGAAACAAATTTAAAATTTTTTTGAAAAATCAAACAAGTAATTCTATTAGTGTTGGGGTAGATACAAGGACTTGTTACACTCCATTCCACATCATGGATTCAAATTGTGGCATTTAGTTGGTTTTTTCTACAAAGTAACTATACCAGACCACTAACAGTTCATCGACATGATGTGCAATGGAGAGTTTTTGAATAAGGATCCTGATGAGGCCCTAGAGTACTTTAATACATTGGTGGAGAATGCCCAATCATGGGATATCACGGATCCTACCGATGTATCAAGATCCTCTCTGGAAAGGCAACCAAGTGGGGGAATGTATAACTTGCGTGGTAAGAAGATTTTCTTACTAAGATAGCAAAATTGTCCCCTAAAGAGGAGAGCTTAGAAGTTAATAGGAGGTGTGAGGTGTCGAATGTCACTAAGGCTTAGGAATCTTGCTCAATATGTGAGAGTGTTGAGCACTCTATTACGGAGTGCCCAAATATTTTGGCACTCAAGGAAGTATACCACGAGCAAGTAAATGCATTTAACCAAATAGGCAGTCATTCTCTCCACACTCAAATACATACAATATGGGATATAGCTTCCGCCCGAGCTTTAGTTGGAAGAGTGAAAACCCTATTCCACATGGGTCCACATCATTGTCACCACCTATCCCACCTAATCAAAATCAATCATTTTATGGTCATAGTCCATAACTACCAATATCCACTGTCCAATCTACAAGGGTTTTTCGCAAAACCCACCTCAACAAGGATTTGGTCAACAAGGACCACCCAATCCACCCACATACCAACCTCCTCATAAGAGAAATTTGGAGAATGTCATGCATCAATTCATTCAGAGTCAAACCATAATCAACAATCAAACTGCTGCCGCTTTTAATGACATTCAGACACAAATCATGAAGTTGACTAATGTTGTGGGGTCTTTCCAACAACAAAAAGGGAAATTTCCCACTCAACCCCAAGAGAACCCAAAAGGTCAACAGATGATTGAATCGTCTAATGTTACTAAAGAGAGTTTTGAGCAACTCAAGGCTATCACTGCTTTTAGGAGTGGGAAACAAATAGAAAAAACCATTTTACCTAAAGTCTCAGCCAAAGCTACTTTACAAAATGAAAAAGAGACTATGGGTAACTCCGAAAAGGGTGAACCGATTGAGAAGTCTAAGATTGTGGACCTGACTGTGAATGATTGTCCTATCCTAGCCCCCTATCCCCAATGGTTAAGGGCACCTACTAAAATGGCTAACTATTATGATATTCTTGAGTTGTTTAACTAGGTAAAGATCAACATTCCAATCCTTGATGACATCAAGCAAATTCTCTATTGTGCAAAAATATTGAAGGACTTATGTACCATGAAGAAAAACTTGAATGTGTAGAAGAAAGCCTTCCTCACTAAGCAAGTGATTTCCATCTTGAGGACAAACACTCCACCCAAGTTCAAGGATCTCTACTACCCTACCATTCCCATTACCATTGGAAATTGCTGAGTGGAGCAAGCATTGCTAGAGTTAGGGGCAAGTGTCAACCTCCTACCTTTCTCGGTGTATCAACAACTATAGATTGAGTAGTTGAAAACAACCTCTATCACTCTTCAACTAGCGAATCGAAGTGTGAGAACATCAAGGGGAGCAGTGGAGGGTATGTTGGTCCAAGTGGACAAATTTTATTTTTTCCATTGATTTCATTGTGCTTGGTACTCACCCCGTTGCTAACCCTAAGTCAAAGATTTTTTGTCATATTAGGTAGGCCTTTCCTTGTAACTTCTAATGCCGAGATAAATTTTAGGAATGCTCTATTGACGCTTGCATTTGGAAACATGACAATGGATCTCAATGTGTTCAACCTTTGCAAGCAATCGGGGGATGATAAAGATGTTCATGAAGTCAATAGGATTGACACTTTGGTGAAGCATCACATGGATTTTCTGAGCCATACAAACTTGAAGGAGGAAGAGTATCTTTGAGGATGTGGAATTGGAGACAATGCAAGAAATGGGAACTTGGACCCCTACATTCTAAAAAACTACCGCTACAAGAAAAGAAAAATTTTCCATCCACAGTGCAAACACCCACTTTGGAGTTGAAGCCAATACCATCCACACTTAAAAATATACATTCTTGGGGGAACACCAAATATTTTCAGTGGTGATAAGCTCTTCATTGGAGCCCAAGCAATAGGAAGAACTATTGAAATTCTTGAGGAAGCATAAAGAAGCCATTGATTGGACCATTGCCAAAATCAAGGGAATTAGCCCCCTCATTTGCACTCATAAAATATATCTTGAAGAAGACACCAAACCATCCTCAAAACCACAAATAAGACTCAATCCCTTAATGAAGGATGTGATTAGAGATGAATTCCTCAAGCTACTTGATGTGGGAAATATCATTGTAATTGACGACAGTAAATGGGTTAGTCCCATACAAGTGGAACCAAAGAAGTCGGGAGTGACAGTGGAGGCCAAAGAGGAGAATGAGTTGATTTTTACATGAGTGGTCACCAGTTGGAGAGTTTGCATTGATTAACGGAAGCTTAACTTATGTACTCGAAAAGATCACTTCCCACTACCATTCCTTGATCAAGTGGTAGAGAGGGTAGCCAAATATTTTTTCTATTGTTTCTTAGATGGCTGCTCCGATAACAATCAGATAGAGATTGCCTTGAAAGATCAAGAGAAAATCACATTCACATGCCCCTTTAGAACATATGCCTGTCGTCGAATGCCGTTTGAGCTATGCAATGCCCTAGGGGCATTTCAAATATATATGATGTGGATATTTAATGACATGGTGAAAAAGATTATGGAGGTTTTCATGGATGATTTCTCAGTGTTTGGGGACTCGTTTGAAGAATGTTTGGAAATTTTGGAGAAAGTTTTAGAGAGATACGAAGAAAAGAATTTGGTGCTTAACTAGGAGAAGTGTCATTTCATGGTAACTCAAGGAATCATGCTTGGACACATTATGCCTGCAAAAGGGAATCAAAGTGGACAAATCTAAAGTGGAAGAAATTTCCAATCTACCCACTCCAAGGGTAGCCAAGGACATCAGGTCATTTATTGGCCTTGTAGGTTTCTATTGCCGTTTCATTAAGAATTTTAGTGCATTGGCAAGACCATTGACAATTGCAAGCAAAGGATGTCCCAATTGTGTGGTCAGATAATTGTGAGGCATCTTTCCAAAAACTTAAAAGTATGCTTACTTCACCTTTAATCATGCGACCACCCTAGTGGGAAATCCCATTTGAGTTCATGTGCAACACGAGTGATTATGCAGTCGGCGCAGTGCTAGGTCAAATGGAAGATAAAATGCCTTATGTAATATACTATGCTATAAAAACTCTAAATGAAGCACAAATGAATTACACTGCTACTACAAAAGTGTTGCTAGCCGTAGTGTTTGCATTGGAAAAATTTAGGTCATACATCATTGGTTCACCTATTATAGTCTATACTAATCATACTGATCATTCTGGTTAGACAAGTATTTGTTGTCTAAGCAGAATTCTAAACTGATAATCATTAGGTGGATCCTCATCCTTCAAGAATTCCATCTAATCATCAAGGACAAAAAGGAAGTTGAGAATGTGGTGACAAATCATTTGTCACGGCTTGTTGTCTAAGACAACGAAGAGCATATCCTTTTCCTTAATTCTTTTCCTAATGAGCATCTATTTTCTACCCATTCAGTTTGTCCATGATATGCTGACATTTGTAATTTTCTTGCCACAAGACAAACACCCCCACACTAAAGCCCGAAAGATAAGAGAAGATTCATGGCGGATGCGAAGTACTTCTAGTTTGACAACCCATAACTGTTCAGGTATTTCCCTCACCAAGTCATGAGGAGGTGAATACCAAAAAATGAACAATGGGATGTTCTCTCTTTCTGCCATTCTGAAGCGTGTGGCAGACACTTCTGTTCCAAGAAGACTTCAGCTAATATTTTACAAAGTTGTTTTTATTGGCTAACATTGATTAAAGATTGTGTCTTATTCGTATGCAAAGTGATAGGTGTCAAAGGTTGGGAAATGTGACCCATAGAAACATGATGCCCCTCTCCCCCGTTCTTGTCATTAAAATTTTTGATTGTTAGGGCATTGATTTCATGGGTCAATTCCTTATAGCTTTTGGCTACCTTTACATACTCATGGCAGTGGAATACATTTTCAAGTGGCAGAGGCAATCCCGACCAAGACCAATGACCACTGTGTCGTGGTCAAGTTTTTAAAAGAAAATATTTTTTCTAGGTTTGGGATTGCATCGTGGCTCACATTTTTTTAATAGATCATTTGTTTCTTTCATGCATAAATATGGCATAACACACAAGGTGTCCACCACTTATCACCCAAAAACTAATGGCCAAGCGAAGTTGGCTAATATGGAGATAAAGAATGTACTTGAGAAAATAGTTAACCCGAATCAGAATGATTGATCATTTAGGTTGACCGATGCCTTGTGGGCTTACCACACTGCTTAAAAGACCATTCTTGGTATGTTTCTCTATAGGCTAGTCTATGGCAAAGCCTGTTACTTGCCGATGGAGATGGAGCACAAGGTATGTTGGGCCATAAAACTTTGAATTTCAACCTAAGACTAGTTGGGGACCACAGGAAGTTGGAGATAAATGAATTGGAGAAATTCGTAGAGATGCATGATTAACCCTAATTAGTGTGTAAACTATAATGATTAAGTAATCAACTTTGTAAGATAAAACAACTTAAACTTATCAATTAGGAGTAATTATAATTTGTGTGGAAATTAAAATTTTAAATGCTTTATGTTTAAATTTTAGGTTCTAATGCAGAAATACTAGAGAATACGAGACAATTTTGCAAAACTTGAAACAACAAAGGAGCAAAGTGTAATATAGACACATGGAACATCCAGCACTCGGCACATGGATCAACTACAAGGCACCTTGAAGCTTAAGAACAAGACACTTGGAACCTCCTGCAAGGCATCACCATCCGGATGTTGATCCTAGGGTCCGGATGGTCACTAGGTGGCAAAGCCTTATCTTTCCACCTTAACCTTACTTTCCACCTCATGCTTGCATTTTTCCTATATATAGGGGTGTTCTCCACCATTTCATAAGGCCATCCATCCTAGAGATCCAAAGGGAGAAATCCAAGGGAAGAAAAAGAGAGAAAAAGAAAGAAAGAAAGAGATTCAAATACAAAGCTGGTATGTCCTACACCAATATTTTGTATTTCTATATTGCTGTTGTATCTTTCTATTCGGATAGTTGAACTACCACCATTTTTTTGTCTTAATTGATAATAAAGGTGGTTGTGTTTCAACTGTTCCATGTGAAAGAAGGTTTAGAGTTTATATTTTAATTTCAGTTGTAAAGAAAACTACCCGCACTTCTTGGTTGTCTGTAGCAATGGAGAGTGAGTCGTTCACTTATAACCTTCGGTGAAGGGTGAACATATGTATATTATTGGTTAACTTCTGAAAATGCTAATGTTTTTATTTACATCTTTATCTATATATGTATTATAAGCTTCATGCATCATACAGTGATGTGCATAGTTTTGATGTTGTGCCTGGAATTATGTCATCAATGCATCATCAACCTGCCGGTAAAACAACCACAACATTCCTATCGGTATGGCTAGTCCTCCACCAGAATGCTAAGAACGTTTAATTGTTGGATGGTACTAAACCTAAATGATCCTCATAAATGGCTTGTCCTTCTAGATTATTAGTGTTGTTCATATATAATAATACTGCCAGATGAATATCTATGGTGTTCCTATCAGTATGGCTAGTCCTCCATCGGAACGCTAAAAATGTTCTACTATAGCATGCTATAACTATCAGATTAATGGCCTAAGTGATCCTCATGAATGACTTATCCTTCTGGATTACTAAGATCATTTAACTGGTATAAATGATAATATTCCCAGTCTAACAATCACGACATTCCTATCGGTATGGTTTATCCTCCACCGGAACGCTGAGGATGTTTAACTGGTATATATGTATCATAGATGAAATCAAATGAATAATTCAAGTATTCCTTATGAATGGCTTGTCCTTCTGGTTTGCTTGGATTAATCACTTGATACATCTATAACCAGCTAACCTAAGAAGTAGTTGTGTTATAACTTAATACCACCAGTTAACTTAAGAAGTGATTGTGTTATGGTTTATTATATATGCACCTACTATTATAGAGTCAATTGAGTAATTCAAGTATTCCTCATGAATGGCTTGTCCTTCTAGTTTGCTTGGATTAACCAATTGTCATGAATACCACCAGCTAAACTAAGAAGTTGTTGTGTGATGGTCTATATACATCAGACCAACCGGTAGACTTGCCAGTAAAATGGGAGTTAATTGTTGTAAGGTAGCATTTCTAGTACTTAACCAATATAAAGCATATGGAATCCCTAAACTGAAGGGTATCTTTTATATTCTTGTCATTAATATGCTTACTTGCATATTTAATTTAATTAAACTAGTTGTTAATCTAAGCTCACATCATAACCTATCAAATGATACACTACTTCAAACAACAACTTTACTATTTTTATTTTAAAATCTAAATTACTAAAACTCTTCGTGGGATTGATACATGGATTTAAATCGAGAAAACTACAAGTTGACCACTTATACTTGGGTGTATAATATAATACAAATTAGATCACGAAATAGTGCAAATCAATGCATATGAGAGCTGTAGAATTCACAAAGAGAGGGCTAAAACTTTTCATGACAAATCCATTTTGAGGTCAAAAAGTGCTTTTGTATAATTCTTGCCTCTCAATTAGTAAAACTTGGTAAATTTAAACTTTTGTAAACAAGGGTAAAACGGTAATTTTGCCGCTATAGTATGGGTTGAGAACCTGAATTTTTCTAGATCTCAGATGACAAAATGGATCTCACCGTTTGGTTCGTCTCACAAAATCTAGCAACCACGTCAAATTTTATCGAATTCTGAGACAGTCAAATTTTTCATCTTTTACGAGGCGGTTGAGTCTCGGGTGACCCAAAAATGAGATTTTTAATAAATAAAATTTGAGAAATAATTGAAGGCAAATTAAAATAAAATTAATTTGAACTTGAACCGGGATGAAATTTAATCGTTTCGAGATGAAAACAAATCCGAAAACAAAAAGGGTCGTGTGGCGCGTTGTGGGCCTAACATTCTAAAGTATAAATAGGGGGAAAGAGAGAAGAGAAGAGAGGGAAAAGAGAGAAATTATTTACTTCTCTCTATGATCTAGGAAGATACGGAGCTCGAATCCACTCGGGGCAAGAACCATTGTTCTCCTCGTCGAGGGCTATGCAACTACACCAAAAACGACGAGTTTCACAGAAAGTTGAAAAATGAGATTTTGCGAAGGGTTGGATTAGAGCTCAAGTTGAAGTCTTGGAGCTTTGCCAACGTGTTCCTCACGCTTCAAAAGGTAGGGTTCCTTCCTACTCAGGTTTATTTTACAACTTAGGTATTATATGTAATGGGTAGGTTGAGAAAGATGTGTTTCACTTGACTACGGATATAGAATTGGTGAAATGGGTACTGAAATTGGATAAGTTGAGTTTTACCTTGAAAGGCTTGTGAATTGATAAAATGTGATCCATTGAATTGATTGTTAGGTGGGCATGTTATGTGTACGTTTTATGCCATGGGAGTTAAGTGTGTTGTTAGCGTATTTTATGTTATAACATGCTTGTGAACTATTGTTGAGAATGATATATATTGATATATAGCATTGAGAGAAATTTTGGTGATTATATGTTTTGGATATAAATTGCCATGAGACTTGTTTGAATGTAGTTAATTTTGTTCATGTGACGTTCATTACATGTGGGCATGATGTTGAATTAGCAATGAAGCATTACATTGCATATGCACGTAGACATCGAATTTTATGGGTGTGGGTGCATGGTTAACATCAAACACCATGTAGGTGGATGATGGGTGGGCTCGGGGAAGTTGGATTGAATATCCGGCTGAGTCACACCGTTGCATGAAAAGAAATTAGGTCAGGGTAGCAAGGAGGGTTAGACTATCCCTCGGGTGAGAGGCCCGGTATTTGGATAGGCACTTCCGTTGGTATAAGAGCACATAAAGTGTGTCGGTGTACGCAAAATCGTTGGTGAAAGTCCATGAATTCCGTGTCGGTTGGGTGACCGTTGGTGTAAGTCCATAAATACCCACCCCACGAAAGACCCAGACATTTTTAGTTAGCCATTGGGTGTGTAACATAAATGGCGGGGGGCTTGGAAAGCCCAGTTTTGATACTCATTGCATAGCATGGGTTGAAGGTAAATAGCCGGAGGTAGGAAAGCTCGATTTTATGCACATTGGCATTGCATGTGTTGTGGAGCCAGGAAGAGCTCGGGTAAATTGCATGAATGAGCATCATCTCATTTCATGTCATGATATGTTAGATTTCAATCGTGACTTGCTTAAGTGATGATTAGGATAGATTTTGGTTGTGTTTCGTTGCATAATACATTACATATGCACTTAGGTTAGGGAGTAGCCCTTGTAGGAAATACTCCACTAGGCGTTGGCTCACCCTATAAGGAACACATTTCAGGTGCGGGGTTCGTACCAATGGAGGACTCACATTCGGGCCTCAAAGATGAAAAAAAGCCAGAATGTGGCTTTTGTTATGATGTGTTGTAAAACTTTTGGTTGAATTCCATTTTGACATGTAAATCGTATGGATTGAGTTGTGATAGACTTGTTTGAATCATGTATATTGTAGAAAATACCTTTATACATGTTTGGGATGAATTTGGAAGGGTTTTGAGTGGATTGGAAATGAAAAAATGAAGAGGCATAAATTATGGGCAAAATCTTTCGGAAGGTTAATGCAGACTTTTGGTCCAGCAGGCAAAACCTTACGGAAGGTTAGTGTAAATTGAATTCCATTAGACAAAACCTTCCGGAAGGTCTATAAAACCTTCCGAAAGTATTTTTCCAATGAGTAAAACCTTCCGGAAGGTCTATGAAAAAACCTTATGGAAGGTTTTCCAAAAATCTGAAATTTTAAGAATACATTACCATGCTTTTGGGCTATGTGTTCTTTGGTTCCAATGAATCAAATGAACCTTAAATGAGATACATTGGAGTATGTTGAACCTCAATGGGATTAAATGAATTAAAGGAAACATGGATCCATGCATGGGTTGTAATCCCAGTTACATGGATGTGATGGACGTGATGTCGGGTTATGCGACAATCACGGGTATTTTCACGGATTGACGGGAGGTCAATAGTACCCCCGGTTTTAGGGGCATCATAGCTTGGTATCAGAGCCTAGGTATACGAATTACCTTGGGCTTGATAGGCATTGGGTTAGACTATTGCGTGCACTGTACATTTCATCTTATGTGCTTGAATTTTGTTACATGATTATGGGCAATGTGGTTATGTGAATTATATACATGGTAAAATGCATATGGAAAGGGACACTAGGGTTAGAAAACCTAACCTTGGGGGTCGAAAAAGAAATGAACGGGATAGTTCAAGGTATAAATGTTTACTAGTGGGTGGTATATACTCTAATAGAGAAACAAGGAGAACAATCTCAATGTTTCAAGTTTGGTCCCTGTCATGGGATACTAAATAAATGCTTTGTTGCTATCTAGCATGTGTGTACGGAACAACCAACCACCACCGGCCTTTGACCAACGAGCCTTTGTGGAGGCCAATGGTGTGGCAGCTACTACAATTGCACAAGCTACTGCTACAGCTACTACTATTGCCCAAACTAGTGCAAGTGGAGGACAAGGAGGCTCAGGTAACCTCCAGAAGTTCAAGGCACACAATCCTCCGGTCTTTATGGGAGGGGCGGATCCTATGGTAGCTGACCATTGTTTCCGGCAAATTGAAAAGGTGTTGAGGGCTATTGGGATCACCTCCGATGCCACAAAGATAACTCTGGCTACATTTCAGCTAGAGGGAGAATCCCAAGTATGGTGGGATTGAGTAAAAACTCCAGGAACTTAGAGGCGATGTCATGGGCAGAGTTTAAGGAGTTCTTCACGGCTAAGTACTTCCCAGCGACTACTAGACATGCGAAAGCTCGGGAGTTTCTAGACTTGAAGCAAGGTACCATGACGGTGATGGAGTACGTGGCTAAATTCACAAAATTAACACGTTTCGCCAATGACTATGTGGCCATAGATACGGCTAAAGTCAGGAAGTTCGAGGATGGTTGAAAGTTGTCCATCTGTGGCAAGATTGTGGGTCTTTTTCTGCAAAACTTGGATGCGATAGTCACCACAGCTATGGCCATTGAGAGAGAGATTGAGAACGCAAGAAGCATCTGAGAGTCGGGTGCCAAGGACAAGAAGAAGGAGGGTCAATTCTCTTCTTGTAGCTTAGGAAAGAAGGAGAGGACTTTTCCTCCATAGGGACAGAGTCGTGGCTATCAGGGCCAAGGGCAAGGTCGACCCTCCCAAGGCGAGAGAAATCAGCGGACTACATATCAGGCGGGGTAGAGGACATATTTCCATTGCCACCAGCCGGGTCACATGAAGCGGGATTGTCCCTAGAGGCAGGGGTCACAGGGCTATGACTCATCTTAGTCCCAGACTTCGGTGGAGCAACCACAAACATAGTACATTCCTCCCTACCCCACCATGGGCCAGGGGAACCAGTTCCAGTTCCAGGGTGCTACATGGGCCCCTACTACTCTACGAGCGAGGACTTTACAAGTAGGCCAGATGGGCCAGGGCATGGGTCGAGGCCGAGGTCAGGGCTCACAAGTTGGTACTTTGGAAACCCAGGGGCGTGTCTACGCCATGGTGCCACAGACTGAGCCGACAGATCCGTTGGTGATATAGGGTACATTCTTACTCTCTCGCTTATGGGCTAGAGTGTTATTTGATTCTGGTGCATTGCATTCTTTTATTGCTGCATCATATGTGAAAAACTTGGGCTTGGAGGTTGAGACCTTGGAAAAGCCACTGCATGTGAGTTCTCCCCTAGGAGCTAGGGTGAGAGTTAATTAGATATGTCAAGATTATGAGTTAGAGATCTCAAGGATTCTACTCACCGTAGACCTTAGGGTCATGGACATGTCAGAGTTTGATGTGATCCTCGGGATGGATTGGTTGGTGGCACAGCGGGTCGTCATTAATTATGATAAGAAGAGGGTCACTGCTTACACACCTGATGGTGTATGTTTCAAGTTTCAGGGGGAAAAGCATGATGCTTTATCCCAAGCCGTGTATGAATCAAGATGGCACGAACAATTGATGGATTGACTTGCAAGTCTTACCTTGGAGGACAAGGTGAGATCGGAGTTGGGTCTACCTCGGGTTGTGTGTGAGTATAAGGACGTCTTTTCGAATGAACTACCGGGGTTACCTCTCCATAGAGATGTGGACTTCAACATTGAGTTACATCCGGGTACATATCCTATTTCTATGACTCCGCATAGAATGGCGTCAGCTGAGTTGCAAGAACTCAAGGTCCAGTTACAGGAGTTGTTAGACAAGGGGTTTATTAGACCGAGCACTCCACGTTGGAGTGTAGTGTTGTTTGCCAAGACTAAGGATAAGAACCTTTGGTTGTGCATAGATTATTGGCAATTGAACTAGGTCACCATTAACAATAGGTACCCTTTGCCGAGGATTAACGATCTGTTTGATCAGTTGAGAGGAGCGCGGGCCTACTTCAAGATAGATCTCTGCATCGGTTACCATCAGTAGAGGGTTAGGGAGGCTGATATCCCTAAGATGGCGTTTCAGACATTGTATGGGCATTTTGAGTTTACAGTCATGCCTTTCGGATTGACAAATGGCTCTGCGGCATTCATGGATCCCATGCATAGGGAGAAGGTTGAGGCAGTTATAAATTAGGAAAGACTGAAGTCAGTCTTCGAGATCCGTAGTTTCTTAGGATTGGCAGGGTATTACTGGAGATTCATCCAGGACTTCTCCTGATTAGCTGCGCCTATGACCAAGTTGACCAGGAAGGAGGTCAAGTTTGAGTGGAATGACGCTTGTGAGAAGGCATTCCAGGAGTTGAAGATGAGGCTTACGTCAGCTCCTATTTTGATATTTCTGAAACGGGGACAGAGGTACACAGTGTATTGTGATGCCTTGAAGGATGGACTTGGTTGTGTATTGATGCAATCCGGGAGGGTGGTGGCTTATAGTTCTCGGTAGTTAAAGAATCACGAGCAAAATTACCCCATGCACGACATGGAGTTGGCGGTCATTGTCTTTGCCTTGAAAGCTTGGTGCCACTACCTATAAGGTGAGCAATTTGAGGTATTTTTCAGACCACAAAAGTCTTAAATATATTTTCACATAGCGGGACCTCAACATGAGGCAGCGTAGGTGGATGGAGTCCCTAGAGGACTACGACTTCACTTAGCATTACCATTACAATAAGGCAAATGTGGTGGCTGATGCACTCAACTAGAAGTCATGGGGAGTCTTGGCTAGTGTAGCTTCCTGGGAGTGGCAGATGCTCGAGACTGTGGGACAGTTCGGTCTATGACACATGGGACAAGCTCAAGGTATTTTGGGAAGTTTGGTGGCTACGTCTTCCTTACTGAGTAAGGTGATTGAGTCCCAGGGGCTGGATATAGAGTTAGTTTCCATTAGGGACCGAGTATAGGTAGGTTCTGGTGACTAGGGCTGGACCATTCACTCAGATGGTAGTCTTCGGTATAGGGGGAGGATTGTGGTTCCCCAGTTGGCGGAGCTCAGAGAGGAGATTCTTAGGGAGTTTCATTGCTCCTGATTTGCTGTATATTCAGGTGACACGAAGATGTACCATGATCTTCGTCGCCAATATTATTGAAGTGGGATGAAGAGAAACGTTGGAGAATTTGTTAGCCGATGTCTCACGTGTCAGCAGGTCAAGGCTGAACACAAGAGGCCAGCGGGATTACTCCAACCTTTGGAGGTAGTTGAGTGGAAGTGGGAGCATATCACGATGGATTTTGTGATTCACTTACCACGGACATCACGGGGACATGACGCGGTGTAGGTGATTGTGGACAGGCTTACGAAGTCGGCACACTTTTTGGCGGTGTGGATGACCTTCACACTGGAGGAATTCTGTCGGTTGTAAATATGGGAGATTGTCCGATTGCATGGGGTGCCCGTATCTACAATATCGGATCGGGATCTCAGGTTCATGGCTCTTTTTTGAGAGAGTTTCCAACGAGCCATGGGGGCACAGTTGATGATGAGCACTGCATTTTATCCCTAGACAGACGGTCAGTCTGAGAAGACTATTCAGACGTTAGAGGATATGCTACGGGCATGTGTCCTAGATCTCAAGGGTAGCTAAGAAGATCACTTGCCCTTGGTAGAGTTTGCCTACAATACTAGTTACCAGCAAGCATACAGATAGCATCTTATGAGGCATTATATGGGAGGCATACAGATAGCATACATATCTCTAGTTTGTTGGACGGAGGTGGGAGAGAGACCCTCTACGGGTCTAGATTTGATTAGAGACACCTCGGAGAAGGTGGACTTAATTCAAAAGCATTTTCTCACGTCTTAGAGCCGACAGAAGAGCTATGCTGATAGACGACGGTGACCTCTAGAGTTTGAGGTGGGAGATCATGTCTTCTTGAAGGTGATGCCTAAGAGAGGAAAGCTGTCATCGAGGTATATCGGGCCCTTCGAGGTACTTGAGAGGGTTGGTGCAGTTACTTACCGGTTGGCATTACCGCCAAATCTATCGGGTGTTCATGCGGTATTCCATGTCTCTATGCTCTAAAGAATACATCCTAGATCCGACTCATGTGGTGGATTGGGGAGAGCTTGTGGTTAATGTTGATGGGACCTTTAAGGAGGGATCGGTGCGCATCAACGTTAGCCGGGAGTAGGTTTTGCGAGGCAAGACCGTGCGGCTAGTGAAGGCATTGTGGTAGCACCGAGGAGTCGAGGAGAAGAAATGGGAGCGCGAGGACACTATTCGTACCAATTACCCATTCTTATTTGAGGGTGGAGGTACACTTTTATAGTCATGTAGTATTACATTACTGTTGCATATGCATGTGTTTGAATGTATATGTGTATGTGAATTTCAGGGACGAAATTCTTTTAAGGGGGAGAGAATGTAAAACCCGGTAAATTTAAACTTTTGTAAACAAGGGTAAAACAGTAATTTTGCCGTTATAGTATGGGTTGAGAACCTGAATTTTTCTAGATCTCAGATGACGAAACGAATCTCACCCTTGGGTTCATTTCGCAAAATCTAGCTACCACGTCAAATTTCTTCGAATTTTTTGAGTTCTGCGAGGCGATCGAGTTCCGGGTGACCCAAAAATGAGATTTTTAATAACATTTCTAACGTTGGAAAATAATTAACGGCAAATTAAAATAAAATTAATTTGAACTTGAACCGGGATGAAATTTAATCGTTTCGAGATGAAAACGGACTCGAAAATAAAAAGGTCGTGTGGCACGTTGTGGGCCTAGTATTCTAAAGTATAAATAGGGGGAAAAATCAATTTTTCCCCCATTCTTCAGCTGTTCACCCAATAGAGAAGAGAAGAGAAGAGAGGAAAAATAGAGAAATTCTTTACTTCTCTCTACGATCTAGGAAGATACGAGCTCGAATCCACTCGGGACAAGAACCAAAGTTGTTCTCCTCGCCGAGGGTTATGTGACCACACCGACGAATTTCATCGAAAGTTGAAAAATAAGATTTTGAAAGGGTTGGTTTAGAGATCGAGTTGAAGTCTTGGAACTTTTCCAACGTGTTCCTCACGTTTCAAGAGGTAGGGTTCCTTCCAACTCAGGTTTATTTTACAACTTAGGTATTATATGTAATGGGTAGGTTGAGAAAGATGTGTATCACTTGCCTATGGATATAGAATTGGTGAAATGGGTATTGAAATTGGGTAAGACGAATTTTACCTTGAAAGGCTTGTGAATTGATAATATGTGATCCATTGAATTGATTGTTATGTGGGCATGTTATGTGTTCATTTTATGTCATGGGAGTTAAGTGTGTTATTAGCATATTTTTTGTTATAACATGCTTGTGAATTGTTGTTGAGAAAGATATATATTGATATATAGCATTGAGAGAAATTTTGGTGATTATATGCTTCAGATATAAATTGCCATGAGGCTTGTTTGAATGTAGTTAATTTTGTTCATGTTCATTACATGTGGGCATGATGTTGAATTAACAATGAAGCATTATATTGTATATGCACGTAAAACATCGCATTTTATGGGTGTGGGTGCATGGTTAGCATCAAACACCATGTAGGTGGATGATGGGTGGGCTTGGGGAAGTTGGATTGAATATCCAGCTGAGTCGCATGGTTACATGAAAAGAAATTGGGTCGGGGTAGCAAGAATGGTTAGACTATCCCTCAAGTGAAAGGCCTGGTATTTGGATAGGCACTTTCGTTGGTATAAGAGCCTATAAATTGTGTCGGTGTACGCGAAACCGTTGGTGGAAGTCTATGAATTCCGTGTCAGTTGGGCGACCGTTGGTGTAAGTCCATAAATACACAGCCCATGAAGTTCCAAAGAATTTTAGTTTCATTGGGTGTGTAACACAAATGGGGAGGGGCTTGGAAAGCCCAAATTTGATACTCATTGCATAGCATGGGGTGAAGGTAAATAGCCGGAGGTAGGAAAGCTCGGTTTTATGCACATTGGCATTGCATGTGTTGTGGAGCCGGGAAGGGCTTGGGTAAATTGCATGAATGAGCATCATCTCATTTCATAGCATGGTATGTTAAATTTCAATCTTGACTTGCTTAAGTGTTGATTGGGATGGATTTTGGTTGTGTTTCGTTGCATAATACATTGCATATGCAGTTAGGTTGGGGAGTAGCCCTTATACGAAATACTCTACTGGGCATTGGCTCATCCTATGAGGGAACACATTTCAGGTGCGGGGTTCGTACCAGTGGAGGACTCACACGGGGTCTCAAAGATGAAGAAAAGCTGGAATGTGGCTTTTGTTATGAAGTTTTGTAAAACTTTTGGTTTAATTCCATTTTGACATGTACATCGTATGGATTGAGTTGTGATAGACTTGTATGAATCATGTATATTGTAGAAAATACCTTTATACATGTTTGGGATGAATTTGGAGGGGTTTTGAGTGGATTGGAAATGAAAAAATGGAGAGGCATAAAATTATGGGCAAAATCTTTCGGAAGGTTAATACAGACTTTTGGTCCAGCAGGCAAAACCTTCCGGAAGGTTGAAGAAAACCTTCTGAAAGGTTAGTGTAAATTGAATTCCAGTAGTCCAGAAGGTCTATAAAACCTTCTGGAAGAACTTTTCCACTGAGTAAAACCTTCTGGAAGGTTTTTCAAAAATCTGAAATTTTAAGAATACATTGTCATGCTTTTGGGCTTTGTGTTCTTTGGTTCCAATGACTCAAATGGACCTTAAATAAGATACATTGGAGTATGTTGAACCTCAATGGGATTAAATGAATTAAAGGAAACATGGATCCACGCATGGGTTGTAATCCCGATTACAGGGATGTGATACACATGATGTCGGGTTATGCGACAATCACAGGTATTTTCGCGGGTTGACGGGAGGTCAATGGGACCTCCGGTTTTAGGAGTGTCATAGCTTGGTATCAGAGCCTAGGTATACGAATTACCTAGGGCTTGATGGGCATTGGGTTTGACCATTGTGTGTATTGTACATTTCATCTTATGTGCTTGGATTTTGTTACATGATTATGGGCTATGTGGTTATGTGAATTATATACATGGTAAAATGTATATGGAAAGGGATACTAGCATTAGAAAACATAACCTTGGGGGTCGAAAAAGAAATGAACGGGATAGTTCAAGGTATAAATGTTTACTAGTGGGTGATATAGACTCTACTAGAGAAACAAGGAGAAAAATCTCAATGTTTCAAGTTTGGTCCCTATCATGGGATACTAAATAAATGTTCTATTGCTATCTGGCATGTGTGTAGATGGCAACTATAGGAAAGGGACGTCGGGGTGGACGGAACAACCAACCATTATGATCTATTGCTATCTCATTATGCTTGCTTTGGTTAGAGTGCATATGGATAGTTGATTGAACTTGCCTAAAAATGACAATATGCCTCCCCATGCTTATCTAGAGATGATATTAGGCCATCTTTGACTTGTGTTGTGCCATAGCCTTTTCTTGTGAAATTTTTTATCCCTACTGCCATGATTGAGTCTTAATTGAAAATTCATTTTCACACCACATGTTTTATCGAGTCAGTGCAAAATGATTACCACACCTTGGTTGTTACAAGACTGATTGTGATTAATCATGAAGAAACGAAAATGTGGCAAGGAACCCAAAAAAGGGATGAATGGCGCTGAATTCAAATTTTAAATGAAAAAGAAGAGAAAAATCCAAGAAAATGGGGAAAAGGGGGTTGAAAAAGTAAAGAAATGAAAAAAAAAAAAAAGAAGGAAGAAGGAAGAAGAAACATAAAAGTTGAATGTGTAAACCTGAAAAATTTCACAAAAAGGAGATTTTTGATAATAAAGGTCATGTCATTGGATTAACCCTTTTTGTCTCCCTCTACTCTTCATTTCACTCAACCTAAATATCACCCCATGGCCTCATTACAACCAATGAAAGCACTAAATGATATGGACAAAGCATGGCGCGAGCACACTTTAACGAAAAGAAAAGTCGATTTTGCTATCTATTGCCCTAACATTCCATTCATGAGATTATGCCAAGGTCATTTCAATTGAAAGGACATTCCCTAGGGAGTTTCTCCCTAAGATGGCACCACCACCAGCTATTGCACTAGATTTCCCATCATCAGCTCAAGGGATTACTTCTGACATCCAGACGTCTGCCCCAGCTAGCTTGACTGTTATAGAGGTTGCAGACTCCAAGGATGAGGAGGATGACGATGATGACGACGACGAGGGGGGATGATGAGGATTAGGAGGTTTCTAGAAAGACAAGTTGTGTTTTTTGTTGATTTTGGTATGTTGTATATAATGGGATAGTAGTGTAGTAGTTATTGACCAGGTAGAATAGTCCATACGAAAGCAAGCCATTTTGTTTTGGTTTCTTTGTACTTCTTGTGAAAGATTATGAATGAAAGAACATCACCTTTGGTTTAAATTGTGCCTCAAGTTCATTTACATAATTTCAATGTGATTTGAGTATTTTGTTTGGTCCATGAACCAATTAACATGAATGGACTTTTTATATGTGCATTGTATATATTTTTGGAATAAGTTTTGTTTGGGACTAGCAAAGCTCAAATTAGGGGGTGTGATGAGTGTGGAACATTGCACATCAAACATCTTCATTGCATCCATTTTAACTTGTTTTTGTAGTGAATTTTTTGGGAAAGTTGATTCAAATCAATGATTAATGGAGAATGGCTTGATTGCAAGTGATAGGATGGAAAGGGAAGGCATAAAACACCTCCTAAAGTGATTGGGGACAATGGGAAAGAAAGGAACTCAAGATGGGTGGCTCAGGAGCTCAAATAACTAAAAATTTCAAAATTGGAAGAAGAGATATGTGTACCAAGTCATGAGGTACCGATACTTGAGCTCTCTGGAAAGTAGGTACCGCTTCCAAATTCACTAGGTACAAGTACCTGGTACTTGGACTTCAATCTATTGAAATGGAGGAAATGAAGGGGGTACTAGTACCTCCTCACTAGGTATCAAGACCAAAACCTATTGGAATTCAGCTACCAATACCTCCCACTTGTGCCTTGATGATTCAACAATGGGGAAATGTCGAGGTACCAGTACCATGCCACTAGGTACCGATACCAACAACCCAGAAAATTCAGATCCTCTTCCGAATGACACCACCAACTACGAGGGTCCACCTTTTGATATCCAATCCATGTTCTGAAATTTTTAACACTCTATCATGACATCCTAACCCCTAGACTCAGAGAATAAGTATGAGGGAATGGGTGGCCTAACAAGAGAAAGGGAGTGATTGGGAAGAGGAAAGGGGACCATGCTTTGACTAATTTTGGAAGTTTTGTGGATAACCTCTCTCCAAGCAATCCAAGTAAGCCACTCATGACAAGAGAGAGGGGGATGAATGAAAATACACACTTCCTACATGCATTTTTCAGATTATCAAGTTTCTAGAGAGAGAATATCCAAGGAAAAATATGAAGTTCTAGAGAGAGAAAGCTGGGTTTTACATTTTCCTTCACCATTTTTCATTGTAGTAAGCTGCATTTTACATGTAATCCTTCCCTCCTGCACTTTAAACTCTTTTAATCAAAGTTATAATTAAGTTTGGCTAGGTTCATGGTGGTTCATTTTTACATTTGGGAATTGTTCCTCTTAAGCTTTATATTTTGGAAATGAATATCTTTTCTTTTCTAGTTTAAACTTTCACTTACATTAGTACAAGTCCATGTTTGATTTCACTACCATGTTTCTCTACTTAATGTTTGTTCTTTCTTTTACCATGAATAGATAATCTTTTAGTTGGCTAATCCAAGACGAAATTTCTCTTTGGTATGTGAAATCAAATCTTTTTCATTCTTCATCGTAGTGTAAAGTGTTTGGTTTGACTAGGTTGAGTACGGACGTGATTTTGAGATTTTGAAACACCATACACTTGTCACGGGGTATGCTTTTGTCCAATGCAACTTTATTGGTCCCTCACATTCTACCAATCAATCAAACACCTAGGCACCATTGTTTGAATGAAATGAGTTGATTTGACATTCCCATTGAAATAACCTCTATGGATTAGCGAACCCCTTTTTCTATAATATTTACCAATTCACAACTCACCAAATTTCAAATCACAAGATTTTTCAATTTTACTTTTTACAAATCACTCTTCATGAAAACTTGATCTCATCTTTCATAAGGAGACGACCTTGGAATACTCACTCCAAGTAAAACACAATATTGTAAGTCTCTCTACGCATGGGAAGCAATTTTGCACACCCTCACAAGTTTTGTTTATCCAAACTCAATTTCCCCATTCTGGTACTGAGCTCGAGGGAGAGTGACACTCATGAGGTATCGATACTTGAGCTCAAGAGAGAGTGACACTATAAACCATCTATACATATAGTTGGCTTCATGTGGGAGCTTGGGAAAAAGATCAAGCAAATGCAAGATTGATAATTTTGGGACTTTCAATTAATGAAAGACTTTGATTGAGAAACAGACATACAAGAAAGTCAAGCGCCTCAGAATAGATAATGGCTTGAAATTTTGTAGAGGTGAATTTAATGAGTTCTACAAAGATGAAGGCATCATCAGGCATTGTACTTGAATTAAATCATACACCAAAGTATAAGTGGTCAAATTGTAGTAGTTCTTAGTTTAAGTCTGAGGTCGAACCCACATGAAGCTAACTGTTGGTACTCAAAACATAAAATGGTAAAATTGTCATGTGTGTAGTGTGCAATGGAATAGCTTGTGGTGTGAGTTTGGAGTTATCAACTATATACTTGACAAAAACTTTGGATAAAAATGATGAAAAAAAGGTACTCTTCAGTTCAGGGATCCAACATGCTTTATACTGTTTATTTATGAAAATGTCACCATACAATAATTAACTCCTATTTTACTGGAAAGTTAACCGGTAGGTTTGATTTATAATTAAACCATATTACAACAAATGGTTAGGTTAGCTGGAAGGTCTATGTACCATTGATTAGCAGAAAAACATGACATATATTGTGTGCAAATATTCCTTTTTATACTTGCTTTTTTCATGATATTGGGGAGAAATATGTTTAATCTTTGTTTTAATGGAGTTTTGTGTAAATGCAAGAAAGATGATGTAATTGACTCAAGTTAAGCCCCCAATGAAGTGGTTGAAATCAATGAAGATGAAGGGGGGTTGCTTAAAGGAAGGTTTGGAGGGTGAAGAAGCCAAGAAAAATCAAATTGGTTGAAAACCTTTAGGAAGGTTTGGGTAAAAACTTTCCAGAAGGTTTTGCCTTGGATTTAATTTTTTCACTGCCAAAACCTTCCAGAAGGTTTTGTCTACTAGATTAAACCTTTTGGAAGGTTTTGCCTACTGGAGTGAAACCTTCTAGAAGGTATTGGCTACTGGAATGAACCTTTTGGAAGGTTTTGCCTATTGACTTCTTCATTTAACTGTTCCTGCACAAACCTTTCAGAAGGTTATTGTCGACCGTCTGAAAGTTTTTGCCCAAATTGCCCAAACAACTTGCAACTCATCTCTGCAACTTAGGGGTCCCACTTGCACTTCTCCAACATGTCCCCTGACATTCCGCACATGTCTAGAAGGCCTTCCTCAACCTAGATTGGACTTTTGGAGCCTTGGGCATTAATGTGGAGCGAGGAGAGAGAAGATGCTGGGTGTGGAGACAAAGCCTGCACCAACCCATCTTTTTTAGCCGCTATTGATTGGAATCACATCACATAGCTAGCGGACACCCCATGGACATTTTTGGAGCTGAATTCACCATGGATTCAAAAAAGGAGTTACATACACTTTGTAATATAGAGAGATAGAGAGTCTAGGAAGAAGATGAATAGTGTTAGAGAGAGAAGTTAAGATTTTTGCATTTTCTTTCACACATTGTCTTGTAATTTCATATAAGGATCTTCTAAGCTTTGTTTGAAGTCTTTAATGCCATTTATTACAAGTTGTTTTCAAGTTTAGTCTTCTAGTCAAGCTTTCACCATTAATGCATTCAAGTTCTTCATTTCTTAGTTTTAAAATGGGCATTAAATGTATTCTCTTTTAGTTTATTTTTTCTTGCATTAATTTAACTAAAATCTTCAATGCTCTACAATGTCTTTACATTACATTATTGTCTTTTCTTTAAGCATGAGTTGCTAAGTCTTTAAATTGGCTAATCCAAGGGAGACCTCCTCTTGGGTATGCCATTTGAACCCATCTTCTTTCCTCCCCTCAGTGTAAGATGGTTCGGTTTTACTGGGTTGAGGGTGGATGGGATTGTGAGTCTTTGATATCTTGTACATTTGTCACATGTTATGTTTGGATCCTCACTCCATCTCGTCCCTAGCTTCCCACGAATTAATAGTTCATCTATGCACCATTGGAGGAAGGTTTGAGTTGATTTGATATTCCCATTAGAGTAAACCCTTTGGATTGGCCAACACTTGTTTCCCATTTCATTTTCATCACAAGATAATCACAAACCAGATTTCAAACAACCAAAGATTTTTACACTTTTCTTTTACCAAAATCACCTTCAACACGATTCACCTCCTTCCCTGAGGAGACGACCTTGGAATATTATTCCAAGTAAAACACGACAAGCACAAGTCTCTCTGTGCTTGGGGAGCATGTTTGTTCACACACACACACACACACATCTTACACTTCATTCCACCAATATTTTTGTTGCCCTTTCTTTTGACATCATTCCAAGGGAGACTGACACTCCCCTCTGCACATACACTATACACATTGAGAGATGATGTTAGGAGATTAGGATACTACAACAGAAACAATCAAGAATTTTTGGCTTCGTTGCCAGGGAGGGCAAGTGTTGAATCAAAAAGGTTTCCAGACAACGAAAGTAAGTCCGATGATGTTCATCATGGGTTGAGGTACGTTGATCCTTGTATATAATTTTGTTTGTGTACATTTTTAATTGTAGATAGTTTTGTAATATGTGGGGATGGGATGAACAAAACTGACTAGTTAGATAATCCTTGGGCCCCAATATGAACATTGACCAAAACCTGCCCAAGGATGCGAGTGATAATTTTGATAATGTAGGTGCCAATCCAAACATGCAAAGGGGTGGGGGAGGACAAAAACCTGGAATGCCTAATCCACGAATGCAATTTTTCCCTCTTCTGAATGAAGGGAACAACATCCACATTGAGCCTCCGACGAGGTCAATGAAGGATTACCTTTAACCCACATGAAGCACCACACCCTCATGCATCATCTTGCTAGTCCAAGCCCACTTCTTGCACATAAAGGATTTCAAGAAAATAGTTGCAATATTCCTCACCAATCATTGAATGGAAGATATAGCTACGCTGAAATTGTTCCCTTTTTCCCTACATGATAAGGTAAAAACTTGGCTTAATTCCTTGAAGCCTTGATCCATCACATCTTGGAATCAAATGCTCTCCAAGTTTTTAAACAAATTTTTTCTGGTGCCTAAAATCATTACTTGGAAAAAAAAATTCAAAACTTTTCAGAGAAGCCCAATGAGCAATTCTACCAATGTTGGGATCGGTACAAGGAGTTGCTACAATCTATTCCATACCATGGCTTTGAACCATGGCAGTTGGTGAGTTTCTTCTATGAGGGAATCACACCAAGACATAGAAAGTTCATCGATATGATGTGTAATGGAGATTTTTTAAACAAAGACCCCGATGAGGCCTTAGAATACTTTCATACAATGACACAAACTAAACAATCATGGGACATTACGGATCCCACCGATATACCAAGGTCTTCTTCTTAAGGGAGTTGTCAAGTTCATGGGGGAGGGATATATGACTTGAGGGACTGGGAAGACTTGCTTTCAACAATTTCAAAGTTATCATAGAAGGTTGAGAGTCTTGAAGTCACTAGCAGACACGAGGTGTCCAATGTTTCAAAAATCAAGGAGACATGTTTGATTTGTGAGAGTGTGGAGCATTCCATATTGAAGTGCCCCAACATTTCGGTGCTTAAGGAAGTGTATCAAGAGTAAGTTCATGCATTTAACCAAACGAGACAATCATTCTCCTTTCATTCAAACACGTACAATTCGGGTTGGAGTAATCACCCGAATGTTAGTTGGAGTAATGATAACCCCACCCGTCATGGTTCAAATGCATACACACCTCTTGCGTCTCTTAGGCAAAATTAATTTCAATCCCAAGGCCAAGCGTCTAGCTCCCAATATCCCCGATCTAGTCCACAAGTGTATTCACAAAACTCACCACCATAGAATTTTTCCCAAAATCCTCTACAAAACTTTTTCCAAAGACCATCCAACCCCTCCACATACCAACCTCCTCACAAAATGGAATTTGGAGGATATGATTCATGCTTTCATTCAAAGCCAAACTGCCATCAATCAAAAATAGACTACCATCAATAATCAAAATGCCACAGTTTTTAATGACATTTAGACCCAACTCACAAAATTGACAAACTCCATAGGTGCATCACAAAAAAAGATGGGGAAATTTCCCGCTCAACCCTATGAGAATCCTAGAGGTCAACATGTCATTGAGTCATCCGAGCCCTTAAGAGAGAGTTTTGAGCAACTCAAGGCGGTTACCACTCTTCGCAGTGGCAAACAAATTGATAAGACCATTGTGCCAAAGGTCTCACCCAAGGCCACATTGCCAAAAGGAAAAGAGAGCACGGGTGACACCAACAAGGGTGGAGTGAGAAGAAAGAAAGTGAGGTAGTTGAGAATAAAAAAATTGTTGATAAAAGTGTGCTTGCTTCCCCCATGGTTGATCTTTTTCCCAATCGCTTGAAGCCACCTTTCAAGGTGGCGAATTATTCTGATATCATTGAAATGTTCAAACATGTGAAAATAAACATTTCACTCCTTGATGTGATAAAGCATATTCCATCTTGTGCAAAGATCTTGAAGGATTTATGCACAGTGAAGAGGAGCCTGAATGTTCACAAGAAAGCGTTCCTCATGGAGCAAATGAGTTCAATTTTGAGGACAAACACCCCTCCAAAGTTTAAAGACCCCAGTTGCCCCACCATTGCCATAACAATTGGAAATTTCTAGGTGGAGCAAGCACTCCATGATTTGGGGGCAAGTGTGAACCTATTTTCCGTACTTGGTGTACCAATATCTCCAGCTCGAATAATTGAAGCCAACTCCAATCAGGCTTCAACTGGCGGACCGAAGTGTCTGAACACCAAGGGAAGTAGTTGAGGATGTTTTAGTGCAAGTCGATAAATTTACTTTTATTTTAATTTTATTGTGCTTGACACTCACTCCATTGCAAATCTTAGCTCCCAAATCCTTGTTATACTTGGTAGACCTTTTCTTGCTATATCTAATGTTGTGATTAATTGCAGGAATGGTCTTATGAAGCTAGAATTTGGGAACATGACTATGGACCTAAACATGTTCAACTTGTCCAAGCAACCGGGGGATGATGAGGAGGTGCATGAAGTCAGTAGGATTGACACTTTGGTAGAAGAACACATGGAACTTTTGGGCATGTTTAAGTTGAAAAAATAGGAGAATGTTGATGGGCAAAAGGAATTAGAGAGTTTGAAAGGGGTAGAAAAATGGATCCCTACATTTGAGAAGCTCCTACACCAAGACAAGAAGATATTCCCATCAAATGAGCAAAAGCCCAATTTGGAATTGAAGCCATTACCCTCCCATTTGAAGTATGCATACCTTGGGGATCATGAGATATTTTCGGTGGTGATTAGCTCAACTTTGGCTCCAAAGCAAGAAAAATAGCTATTGGAAGTGTTGAGGAGTCATAAAGGTACGATTGGTTGGACAATTGCCGACATCAAGGAATAAGCCCTATCATTTGTACACACCATATCTATCTTGAAGAGGATGCCAAATTTTCTCGATAACCACAAAGAAGGTTAAACCCAATCATGAAGGATGTGGTAAGGGATGACATGTTGAAACTACTTGACGTGGGCATCATTTTTCTGATTACTGATAGTAAGTGGGTTAGCCCCACGCAAGTAGTGCCCAAGAAAGTGGGAGTCACGGTTGTGGAGAATGGAGAGAATGAACTTATTCCAATGAGGGTGATCACTGGGTGGAGAGTTTGTATTAATTACCAGAAGCTCAACTTGTACATAAGAAAAGACCACTTCCCAATGTCATTCCTCGACCAAGTGTTGGAACGAGTAACAGGGCATCTATTTTATTGCTTCTTAGATGGATACTCTGGCTACAATCAAATCGAGATTGCATTGGAAGACTAGGAGATGACCACCTGCCCTTGTCCCTACGGTACCTTTGCTTACCGTCGCATGCCTTTTGGGCTATGTAATGCCCCTAGGACCTTTCAACGTTGCATGATGGGAATCTTTAGTGATATGGTGGAGAATATTGTTGAGGTGTTTATGGATGTCTTCTTGGTCTTTGGGTATTCTTTCAGTGGATGCTTGGAGAATTTGGAGAAAGTTCTTGAGATATGCGAAGAGAAGAACTTAGTCTTAAATTGGGAGAAGTGTCACTTCATGGTGACGTAAGGAATTTTTCTCAGGCATATCATCTTAGTGAAAGGGATTGAAGTTGACAAATCAAAGGCGCAGGCCATCTCCAACCTTCCCACACCGAAAGTCATCAAGGATATTAGGTCATTTCTAGGCCATGCAAGTTTTTACCGTCGATTCATTAAAAATTTTAGTGCATTGGCCTGAACTTTAACCAATTTATTGTCTAAGGATGTCCTATTCGAGTGGTTGGATGATTATGAGGCATCTTTTACAAAACTCAAAAGCATGTTTGTTACACCTCCGTTTATGCGACCACCCAGTAGGATTTACCATTTGAGCTCATGTGCGACGCGAGTGATTATGCGATCGGTGCAATGCTGGGTCAAAGGGAGGAGAATAGACCTTATGTAATATACTACACTAGCAAAATGCTTAAAAAGCCCAAATGAATTGCACTACCACATAAAATGAGCTCCTAGCGGTAGTATTTGCATTAGATAAATTTTGTTCTTACATCATTGGTTTACCGATAGTAGTCTATACTAATCACTCTGCTTTGAAGTATTTATTTTCTAAGAAGGATGCCAAACTAAGACTCATCAGGTGGATCCTCCTACTCCAAGAGTTCAATCTGACAATCAAAGACAATAAGGGAGTGGAGAACATGGTGGCGGACCATTTGTCCCGATTGGTGGTGCAAGAGGCTGATGAGAACTTTCATATCCCTGATTTCTTCCCTGATGGGCAATTATTTTCAATTCATTATGTGTGTCCATGGTATGCTGACATACGTAATTATCTTGTAACAGGACAGATACCACCATAGTGGAGCCTAGAGGATTGAAGAAGATTTATGGCAGATGTGAAGTACTTCTACTTTGACAACCTGTATTTGTTTAAGTATTGCCTAGACCAAGTCATGAGGAGATGCGTACCAAAGAATGAACATCGGGACGTCTTTGCATTCTGTCATTCACAAGCATGCAGTGGTCATTTCTCTATAAAGAAGACTTCGACAAAAATTCTTTAGTCAGGTTTTTATTGGCCCTCCCTTATAAAAGATTGTATTTCATTTTGCAAAGAATGTGATAGATGCCACGTTTGGGTTGTGTGACCCGAAGAAACATGATGCCCCTCTCCCCTATACTTGTTATAGAAATATTTGATTGTTGGGTCATCGACTTTATGGGTCCCTTCCCTATGTCATTTGGCTATCTATACATTCTACTGGTAGTGGACTACGTGTCCAAATGGGTGGAGGCTATCCCAACCAAGACTAATGACCATCGGGTTGTAGTCAAGTTTCTCAAGGAGAATATCTTTTTGAGGTTTGGGAATCCTCGTGCAATGAAAAGTGATGGTGGATCACATTACAATAGGTCATTTGCATCTTTAATGCTTAATATGGTGTCACACATAAGGTATCCACCTCATATCATCCACAAACCAATGGCCAAGTCGAGTTGGCCAATAGGGAGATTAAGAATATCTTAGAAAAGACGGTGAATCCAAATAGGAAAGATTGATCAGATAGACTAATTGATGCCCTATGGGCTTGCCGCACTGCCTACAAAACTGTTTTAGGTCTGTCTCCCTATCGACTTGTCTATGGAAAGGCTTGCCATTTGCTAGTTGAGATGGAACACAAGGCCTATTGGGCCATTAAGACTTTGAATTTCAATTTAAGGATGGTCGAAGAGTATAGGAAACTAGAATTGAATGAATTGGAAAAGATTCGTAGAGATGTGTATGAGAGTTCAAAAATTTCAAAAGAGTGGGCTAAGATTTTTCATGACAAATCCATTGTACAGAAGTCATTCTAGCCTGGTCAAAAAGTGCTCTTATACAATTCTTGTCTCATGATTTTTCCAAGGCAAACTCTAATCCCATTGGGATGGCCCCTATCTTGTCAAGGTGGCCTACCCCCAATGGAGCCATAGAAGTTACAAACCCCAAGAATGGTTAGACATTCAAGGTCAACGACCAAAGACTTAAACCATTTTTTAAGGGTTTTGAAGGACAAGGAGTGGAGGAGGATTTGATAATCCGGTGTATCCGAACTTGGTGGAGGAGTGACTAGTTTTTCTGCTTTTTAGTGTACAATTGCTTTTATTTACTTACTTTATTTTTATTTATGTTACTTAATTTCTTTGTCGTATAGTGTTGTTTTCATTAGTTGCAGCTATTGGTGTTTTTGGCAAAAGCTCAATTACGAGGTGTTCTCTAACCCTACTCATCATTTTACAGTCTTTCATTGCATATCGTATTTATTTATTTATTATTTTGCATTGAGAATAATGCATGGAATAAGTTGGGGGGTCAAGTGCACCATTTGTATGATACACCAATAGTTGTGAAAAATTTTTGTTGATAATGCCCATTTTTTTCGGTGAAAAACACATCTTTCACATACATATAGATTGTCGTTCACAATAGTGCAAATGATGTGAGAAATTTGAATTTTTTTGTGTAAATATTTGAATGTTGATATGTATTCCCTTATTAAGAGTTTATGAGTTGGGTGATATGTTGATTTTTGCTTTGAACCCTGAATACATGAGCACACTATAGAGGTTCATCCTATGCTTGAGTATCACATATGGGCTTGCTTTTAAACTTGATTGTTCTGGCACCTTGAACTTGTAATTTTGGCAATTTATAAGTTGAGTTCACATTTTAAGGCTTGACATGAATAGTAGAGATGAGTAAGAACTCAAGAGAGCTTTAGTGCCAATTCTTGTTGGAGGGGACTTACATTTACTCAAAGAACAATTTTTCATATTCCAAATTTGTTCAATAGTCTCATTATGCTTGTTTTGGTTAGGTGCATTTGTGTAGTGATTGACATGTCTTGAAATACATAATGCCCCCCATGCTTATCTAGAGATGATCTTAGGCCATTTTTGAATATTTCGAGCCTTGGCCTTTTTCTTGAGAAAATATTATCCCTAGTGTCGTGTTTGCACCTTTATTGAAATTCATTTCTATGCCACACATTAAACCAAGCCAGTGAAATAATAGAAATCTACCTTACCTTGGTTGTTCTTAGAGCTAAATATGAATGATCGCAAAAGAGAATGAGGTATGGTGTGCAAATGTAAGCAAAGGGATAAAAGATGTGAAACTCAATGAGTTCAATGGAAAAAGAACGAAAATCCAAGAAAAGGAAGAAAAGGGGTGAAAAGATGAAAAGAATGATAAAAAGAAAAGGAAAATGTTAAAAAAAAAAAAAAGAAACAAAGAGTGTGGTGATGGTGTAATGAATGAAAATCCCATGTAAAGGGAGATGTTTTTGACATAAAAGTCATTCACTCAGAACAACCCTATTTGTTACCCTATATCCTTCATTTCTTTTACCTCATTATCACTCCAAGGCCCCATTGTAACCCTTGAAGTCCTAATTGATCTAGAGAAACATGGGAGATGCATACCTTTAAAGAGAAAAAGAAGTTGGTTTACTACCTAGTGCCCTAGCATTCCCTTCATGAGATTTTGTCAAGGTTGCTTCACTTTCATGTATAAACTTCATTTTTGGATTATATGTGAGCATATTTTGTTTTGTGCACAAGATTCCATCTCATATATACACATAGAGTGAATGCCAGGATAGCATATGTGTGATTCATTGTTGAGTGAAACCCTTAGTGAGTTTTGCATCGAAGCAAAATTTGGATAGCTAAGAGAATGTGAATTCCATTTTGTAAATGCTTAAATTTCTTGTTCATTGCACACACACACGAGTTTGGAAGGAAGTGTGTAGGTGCATACTTTAGTTTAGTATTTAAAGCAATAATGTTGATCATGTGTGCTTGGTTCGGTTAGTCGATCGACGTGTTAGGTAGCTCTTCACTCAAAGGATGGGGGAATATGGCTCAACTTTTGATATTTGGTTAGATTTAGGAATACCCTTGTTATTAGAACTCATGGTTTGCATTTTGGGTATTCATTTTGGTAGTTTAAATTAGAAATCCATGCCTTATACTTTGAAAACATCAAAATCTTAAATCATATTGCAATTTCAAAATTGAATTTGGGGAGTGATCAACCAATTGTGGTTTATAAGTGTGGTTCAAGTTTTTGGTAGGTTAGATGTCTTAGAAAGGGTGTTAAAATGTTTTGGAGTTGAGGAGAATTGGGTTGGATGTGAATTTTTGAATAAAGGATTGGTTTTGCCCACTGGAATTTTTTGACCCAAGCAGTAAGCAAAACCTTCCAAAAGGTTTTGCCCTAAAACCTAAAAGCGAGGGTTTCAAGTTAGATTTTTTTCGAAAAACCTTTCATATTTCCCCCAAATCAAAGCATCCCAATTCCTCTCCTTTCCTCCTACTCCCTTCTAACCTTCAAATCACTCTTCCCAAACCTCAAATTTCCCACTTTCTCTTGATTAAGGTTGGATTTCAAGGCATTTTAGCCAAAAATTTCAACATTTCCCACAAATCCCTAAAACTCCAATTTCCCCCAAGTCTCTCTCAGTTTGTCATTCTTTCCCAACCCTATTGGAGTTCATTATAATGGCGAGGATGAATGGTATGGCCATGGAAGGGTTTGAGCCTTTGGAGAGTCTATGGTGGTTGATTTTGACATTCCCAGGTCTTGGGGCATTGTTGTCCTTCTTGGCCCGCATGACGAGGACTAACACCGAGTCTCCTCCACCCAAAGACTCTAGCTCCCAAAAAAGAGCCGAAGAAAGCCCCAATGGCCGAGAGAGAGGAGCGAAGAACTAAGGCTAAGCACGATGCACAGAGGTAGAGGATAAAGGAAAAGGGGGTGACATGCGAGAGCAATGTTGACAAAGCCTCTCTTGAACCTAGGGATGAGGTAGTAAGGGTGATTGAGGCTCGTGAATTAAAGGTGTGGTTTGAGTAAGTTAAGGGGTATAAGTTGGGCTTGTGTCAGGAATTTTACAAGAAATTATTGATGTTCAGGGAAGACAGAGGTCGATTGAGGACCAATGTTCGAGGTAAAGTCTTTGAGGTGACTCCTGATACCATTGCCACAGTGATGGGGTACGAGAGGCTACCCCCTGTCTACCCATACAATGTGGATGAGGGTAGGACACTCCGTGACTACGTGGCCCTTACTTATGAGGATCTAACCACGTTTTAGGGAACGACGTTGTTCAGGGGCCTTAAGCACACATACAGGGTAATGAATAAACAATTTGATGCTCCAGGGTTCAGAGAAGAACTCGAACATAAATAAGTTAGCTTTACTGCATGCATTCATGATGGGGGTAGCCATGGACATGGCTTACTTGATCTGGATGGAGATGAGGGAGTTTACCCAGGCTGCAAAGCCAAAGGCAAATCTCCTATTTGGCAGCTTCGTTACCAAGTTTTGCACTCATACTAAGGTGCAGATGTATGCACACGATACCATTCTCCCCCAGGGATCGGAGTTATGAAGAAGTCCAGTAGTAGCAACAGAGCTGCCAGGACTGGGGGTGAGAGAGCCAAGGCTCCGAGACCAGAGCGGTCTACAGCCGAGACCTACACCTACTGCTGCTCGTACCATGCCACAACGTATGGACATACAGGAGTCCACTGTGCATGTGATGTCAATCATGGTCACCAGGCTCTTCTAGCAAGCATTCTCGAGTGAGCCTATCCCCGGAGGACCTCCACCACAGCTTGCTAAGCCCCCGACCACTGCCCTAGTGCCCTCCACGACTGTTGAGGTCCATGCTGATGACGATTACGAGGAGGAGCTTGACATAGAGACCAAGTTCAAGACTAAGGATGAGGATGATTTTGATGAGGATGATGATTGACGAGTTTTGTATTTTGTTTTGAATTTTGGGTTGTACATAGTTTGGGGTTCTTGTGTCGGCCAGTAGAAGTATCACTAGATTTTGCTAATTTGTTTTGGAACTTGAACTCATTGTAATGAACTTTTTGAAATGATCAATGAAATACCACATTTCTTTTGTTAATCACTGCCCAAAGCGATTTTTGCAATTGTAATATGATTTTTGTATTTTGAATGGTGTGATTGTATGAATGGATGTTGTTTAATGTATAGCTTGTGGTTGAAAATAATGTTGCTAGGGACTAGCAAAGCTCAAGTTGGGGGGTGTGATTAGCACAAAAACATGACATATATTGTGTGCTAATATTCCTTTTATACTTGCATTTGTCATAATATTGGGGAGAAATACGATTAATCTTTGTTTTAATGGAGTTTTGTGTAAATGCAGAAAAGATGATGTAAATGACTCAAGTTAAGCCCCCAATGAAGTGGTTGAAATCAATGAAGATGAGGGGGTTGCTTAAAGGAAGGTTTGGAGGGTGAAGAAGCCAAGAAAAATCAAATTGGTTGAAAACCTTTCGGAAGGTTTTGCCTTGGATTTAATTTTTTTCACTACCAAAACCATCCAGAAGGTTGTTTACTGCATTAAACCTTCCGGAAGATTTTTCCTACTGGAGTGAAACCTTCCGAAAGGTTTTGCCTACTGGAATGAACCTTCCAGAAGGTTTTGCCTATTGACTTCTTCATTTAACTATTCCTGCACAAACCTTCCAGAAGGTTTTGCCCAACCTGCAACTCAATTCTGCAACTTAGGGGTCCCTCTTACAATTCTTGAACATGTCCCTTGACATTCCATACATGTCTAGAAGGCCTTCCTCAACCTACATTGGACTTTTGGAGTCTTGGGCATTAATGTGGAGAGAGAAGAAAGAATATGCTGGGTGTGGAGACAAAGCCTCCACCACCTCGCACCAACCCATCTTTTTTAGCCTCTGTTGATTGGAATCACATCACACAGCTAGAGGACACCCCATGGATGTTTTTGGAGCTGAATTCGCCATGGATTCAAAAAAGGAGTTACATATGCTTTGTAAAATAGAGATAGAGTTTAGGAAGAAGATGAGCAGTGTTAGAGAGAGAAGTTAAGTTTTTTGCATTTTTTTCCATACATTGTCTTGTAATTTCATGGAAGGATCTTCTAAGCTTTGTTTGAAGTCTTTAATGCAATTATTACAAGTTGTTTCAAGTTTAGTCTTCTAGTCAAGCTTTCACCATTAATGCATTCAAGTTCTTCATTTCTTAGTTTTAAAATGGGCATTAAATGTATTCTCTTTTAGTTTATGTTTTCTTGCATTAATTTAACTAAAATCTTCATTGCTCTACAATGTCTTTCCATTACATTATTGTCTTTCCTTTAAGCATGAGTTGCTAAGTCTTTAAGTTGGCTAATCCAAAGAAGACCTCCTCTTGGATATGCCATGTCAACTCATCGTCTTTCCTCCCATTGGTGTACGATAGTTTGGTTTAACTGGGTTGAGGGTGAACGGGATTGTGAGTCTTTGATATCCCGTAGACTTGTAACAGTTTATGCTTGCATCCTCACTTTCATCTTGTCCCTAGCTTCGCACGAATCAATCATTCATCTATGCACAAATGGAGGAAGGTTTCGAGTTGATTTGGCATTCCCATTGGAATGAACCCTTTGGTTTGGCCAACACTTGTTTCCCATTTCATTTTCATCACAACCCAATCACAAACCAAATTTCAAACAACCAAAGATTTTTACACTTTTCTTTTACCAAAATCACCTTAAACACAATTCACCTCCTTCCCTAAGGAGACAACCTTGGAATACGATTCCAAATAAAACACAACAAGCAAAAGTTTCTCTACGCTTGGGGAGCATTTTTGTTCACACACATACACACACATCTTACACTTCATTCCACTAATATTTTGTTACCCTTTCTTTTGACATCCTTCTAATGGAGAGTGACACTCCCATCCATACATACACTATACACATTGAGGGATGATGTTAGGAGATTAGGATACTACAACAGAAACAATCAAGAAACTATACAACAATCAAATAACCCTAGTAAACCCGAAGGTGAACCATTCAAAAGTTTTACTCTAGCTATTCAATTGGTAGGTGCATAGGACTTCGCATTGTAGTGGTCACACATACAAGTCACAAGACTCCCCAAAGGGAGATTCAACTTCGGCTTTGCAACCTTGGCAAACTCGCTCATCTCCTCCCATATCAATAATGCTACATCGATTGCCTTCCCCTTCATGAATGCGTGGAGGATGGCAAGGTTCTCGATGTTTGGGCTCTTCTCAGACCCCCTGGACATCAAATTATAGTGAACCACCTTGGTCATCACCCCATAGACATGCCTAAGGCCCCCGAGAAGAGTCGTCCCCTTAAAAGTGGTCAAGTCCTCTTAAGTGAGCCTAACATCCTACCCCTTCAACATTATGTAGGTAGAAAGGGGTAGTAGGGGGAGGCTTCTCATACCCCATCACTGTGCCAATCAACTCAGGGGTCACCTCAAAAGTCTTCCCCCTCACACTGGTCCTCAACCTACTACCATCGTCGCCAAACATCGTCAATTTCTTGTAAAACTCTCTACACATCCCCAGATTATAGCCTTTCACCTCCTCAAACCAAAGATTCAACCCTGGTGCTTCGATTGTCTTCACAACTTCATCATTTGGCCTAAGAGAGATTTTATCCACATACCTCTCGCATGTGACAACTAGGGCCTTCTTCGATCCTCTTGCGGGAGCTAGTGCCCATAGGTAGTGCGGTCATAGGGCCTATTCTCTTGGTACAGACCATGAGGGACAACAGTTCCCTAGCACCAAGGATAGTCAAAATCCACATCACAACCCATTTGAAGGGCTCAAATGTATCAAGAGATGCCTTTCCCAAATGAGCCATGGCAAGGGAATGTAGAGAGTCGTGGAAGATCACAAAGAACTAGAGAATTTGGGAGACTTGGAGACCTAGGGTTTTTAGAGAACACCCAAAATTTTGGCCACAATCCACTCAAAACTCAACCCTAATTAAGAGGAAAGTGAGAATCTAGGGCTTTGGTGAAGTGTTTTGGAGCTGGGAAGAGAGTAGAAGGAGGGAAGAGAGCTTGAGAGCTTGAGATTTGGGAGAAATGTGAAGGGTTTCTCAAAAGATTCTAACTTAAAACCCTCATTTTTAAGCTTCTGAGCAAGACTTTCTGGAAGGTTGATCAAAACCTTCCAGAAGGTTTTGCACACTGAACAGAACCTTCCAAAAGGTTTATAACCAAACCTTCTGAAAGGTTTTGCCTTTGCTGCAAAACCATTCCTTTACCCAAAAACTCACATCCAATCCAACTTTCCTCAACTCCAAAACATTTTAACACCGTATCTATGACATCTATCCTACCAAAACTTGAACCACACATATGAACCACAATTGATTGATCATGCCCAAAGTCATTTCTGAAATTGCAACATGATTTACAATTTTGATGTTTTCAAACTACAAAACACGGATTTCTAATTTTAACTACCAAAATGAATACCCAAAATATAAAACATGAATTCAAATAACAAGGGCATTCCTAAATCTTATAAAATATCGAAAGTTTAGCAATATTCCTCCATTCATTACGCATAGGGCTACGAAACACATTGCTCAAAGCCCAAACTATGCACATATCAGCTTTATCATGACTTTAAATACTATGCTTGGATTATGCACATACATAATCATTTTCAAACTTGTGTGTGTGTGAAATGGACATGTAGTTGAAGCATTTACACAATAGGGTTTACATTCACTTTGGCTATCCAAATTAAGCTTTGATGCAACCTCACCAAGGGTCTCTCAACAAAGAATCACACTATAGTTATCCTGGCATGCTCTCCATGTGTATATGTGAGATAGAATCTTGTGTACAAAATGAAATATGTTCACATATAATCCAAAAATGAAGTTCATGCATTAAAATGAAACAACCTTGGCATAATCTCATGAAAGGAATGCTAGGGTATTAGATACCAAAATCAACATTTCTTTTTCTTTAAAAGTATGCTATCCCTATGCTTTCTCTAGATCATTTAGGATTTTCAAGGGTTATAATGGGGCCTTGGGGTGATATTGAGGCCAATCAAATGAAGGATATAGGACAACAAAGAGGGTTGTTTCGAATGAATGACTTTTATTTCAAAAACATCTCATTTTTCATGGGATTTTTCGTCTAACACCATCACCGAACTATTTGTTTCTTTTCCTTAGTATTTTCCTTTTATTTTTGATCATCCTTTCTTCCTTCACCCCCTTTTTTCTCCTTTTCTTGGATTTTCATTTTTTTTCATTCAACTCTTTGAATTCAACTTATTCATCCCTTTTGTTGAGTTTTCGCCATACTTCATTCTCTTTCATCATCACTTATACCAGCACTAGGAACAACCAAGGTGAGGTAGATTTTATCATTTTGCACTGACTTGGTCAAATGTGTGGCATGGAAACGAATTAACAATTAATGCTCAATCACGACACTAGGGATAAAATTTTCACAAGAAAAAGGCAATGGCTCAAAGCAAATCAAGGATGACCTAAGATTATTTCTAGATAGGCATGGGAGAGCATTATACATATCAAGACAAAGTCAATCAACTATCCAAATGCACCTAACCAAGACAAGCATAATGAGATTATTGAACACATTTGGAATTTGAAAAATTGTTCTTTGAGTAAATGTAAGTTCCCTCTACAAGGATTGGCACTAAGACTCTCATGGGTTCTTACTCATCTCCACTATTCATGTCAAACACTAAAATGTGAACTCAGTCCGTAAATTGCCGAAATTACACATTCAATGAGTACATATTGGTGAGTTCAAAAGCAAATGCTTATGTGATACTCAAGCATAGGATGAATTTTTATAATGTGCTCATGTACTCAAAATTCAACACAAAAATTAACATATCAACAAACCCATAACACTCTTAATAAAGGGATACACATCAACATTCAGATATTTTTCACAAACAATGTTCAAAATTTTCAAAATTTTCACATAATTTGCAACTATTGTAAACAAAAATCTATAGGATATGTGAAAGGTGAATTTTCACCACAAAAATTGATATTATCAACAAAAATTTTCACAAACAATGGTGTATCATACAAATGGTACACCTCACCCCCAACTTAATTCATGCATTGTCCTCAATGCAACAAAAAGGATATGCTATGCAATGAAGGACTATTAAAAGATGAGTAGGGTTAGAGGACACCTCGCACTTGAGCTATGCCAAAAACAATACCAATATCTGCAACTAAGAAAGACAACACTATACGCAAAGATAAAGTAAGTAAACATAAATAGATAAAGTAGGTAAAGACGATTGCACACTTAAAACCATAAGAACAGTTAATCCTCCAACAAGTCCGGGTAAACTAGATCCAACAATTCTTCCTCCACCCATTGACCTTCTAACCCCTCAAAGAATGGGTTAAGTCTTTGGCCATTGACCTTGAATGTCTTGTCATCCTCGAGGTTTGTGACTTCAATAGCTCCATTAGGGTAGGCCACCTTGAAAAAAATAAGGGTCATCCCAACGGGATCAGAGATTCCCTTGAAAGATTGAGAGATGAGAATTGTATAAGAGCACTTTTTGTCTGAGCTGAAATGATTTCCTTACAATGGATTTATTATGAAAGTTCTTTGCCCTCTCTTTTGAAATTTTAGAGCTCTCATGCGCATCTCTTCGAATCTCTTCCAATTCATTCATTTCAAGCTTCCTATTATCTCTGGCCATTCTTAAATTGAAGTTTAAAGTCTTTATAGCCCAATAGGACTTGTACTCCATTTCAACTGGCAAATGGCAAGCCTTGCCATAGACAAGCCGATAGGGGAACACGCCTAGGATGGTTTTGTAGGTAGTGCAGTAAGCCCATAGGGCATCGGTCAGTCTAAATGACCAAGCCTTACTATTTGGGTTCACTTTTTTCTCTAGGATATTTTTAATGTCCCTATTGGCCAACTCGGCTTGATCATTAGTCTGTGGGTGATATGTGGTGGAAACCTTTTGTGTGATGCCATACTTATGCATCAAAGAAGCAAATTACTTATTATAGAAATACAACCCACCATCACTTATCATTGCACGAGGCATCCCTAAATCTCAAAAAAATGTTCTCCTTGAGAAACTTGACCACGACCCGGTGGTCATTGGTCTTGGTTGGGATAGCCTCCACCCATTTGCACACGTAGTCCACTGCTAGTAAAATGTATTGGTAGTCAAACGACATGGGAAAAGGACCCATGAAGTTGATGCCACAACAATCAAATATGTCAATAACAAGTACAAGGGAGAGGGCATCATGTTCCACTACCCAATTTTTGACACCTACCACATTCCTTACAAGATGAGACACAGACTTTGTTTAATGAGGGCCAATAAAAACTGGCTGTAGAATCTTTGCTGAAGTCTTCTTTGAAAAGAAGTGACCACCGCACGCTTCTGAGTGGCAAAATGTAAGGACATCCCGTTGTTCATTTTTTGGTACGCATCTCCTCATGAATTGGTCAAGGCAATACTTGAATGGGTACGAGTTGTCAAAGTAAAAGTACTTAACATCCGCCATAAACCTTCGTCTATCCTCTAGGCTCCTATGCGATGGTACTTGTCCTATAGCAAGATAATTACATATATTAGCATACTAGGGACAAACATAATGAATTGAAAATAAATGCTTGTCAAGAAAAGAGTCAGGAATAGGGATATGTTTATCAGCATCTTGCACCGCAAGTCAGGACAAATGGTCCTCCACCATGTTCTCCACTTCTTTCTTATCTTTGATTGCCAAGTTGAACTATTGGAGTAGGAGGATCCACCTAATGAGTCTCAGTTTGGCATCCTGCTTAGGTAAAAGATTCTTCAAAGTAGGGTGATCAGTATAGACTACTATTGTTGAACCAATAATGTAAAACCAAAACTTATCCAATGCAAATAATATCGCTAGCAACTCTTTTTATGTGGTGTTATAGTTAATTTGAGCTTCATTAAGAGTTTTGCTAGCGTAGTATATTACACAAGGTCTCTTGTCCTCCCTTCGACCAAGCACTGCGTTGACCGCGTAATCACTCGTGTCTCACATAAGCTCAAATGGTGAGTCCCACTTGAGTGGTCGTATAATTGGAGGTGTAGTGAGCATGCTTTTCAAATTTTTTAAATGATGCCTCACAATTATCCGACAACACATTTGGGACATCTTTTGAAAGGAAATTAGTCAAAGGTTAGGTCAATGCACTAAAGTCCTTAATAAAAGGATGATAAAAACTAGCTTGGCCAAGAAATGACCTGATGTTTTTTATGATCGTTGGTGTGAGGAGGTTGGAAATTGCATTCACCTTTGATTTGTCGACTTCGATTCCCTTTGTCGAAATGATATGCCCGAGCACTATCCCTTGCATTACCATAAAGTGACACATTTTCCCAATCGAGGACCAAGTTCTTCTCCTCGCATCTCTCAAGTACTCTCTCTAAGTTCTCTATAAAACCACTGAAGGAATCCCCAAATACTAAGAAGTCATCTATAAACACTTCCATGATCTTCTCCGCCATATCACTGAAAATTCTCATCACGCATCTTTGAAAAGTCCCTAGGGCATTACACAACCTAAATGGCATGTGTCGATAGGCAAAGGCACCGTAGGGGCAAGTGAAGATGGTATTTTCTTGATCCTTCAATGCAATCTCAATTTGGTTGTACCTGGAGTAGCCATCCAAGAAGCAGTAAAATGGGTGCCTAGCTACTCTTTCCAACACTTTGTCAAGGAATGGCAATAGGAAGTGGCCTTTTCTCGTACACAAGTTGAGTTTTCGGTAATCAATACACATTTTCCATCTGGTGATTATCCTAGTCGAAATTAACTCATTATCCTCATTTGCTACCATAGTGACCCCCGATTTCTTTGGTACCACTTGAGTGGGACTCACCCATTTATTGTCAAGAATAGGGAAGATGGTACCCACATCAAGTAGTTTGAGTACCTCGTCCCTCACCACATCCTTCATAATCGGATTCAACCTTCCTTGTGGGTGTCGGGATGACTTAGAATCTTCCACAAGATAGATATGGTGTGTGCAATTAAGGGGTGATTAGCACAAAATATTGCATATCCTATATACATTTGTATCCCTTTTATGCTTGTTTTTGTAGTTAAAATGAGTGGAATAGCAATGTTTGAGCTATTAACGGAGTTTCGATATGTTTACAAGAAAAGGGGTTTAAATGGTGCATGTTAGGCCCTATCATGGTGCTTAAGGTCAATGGAGGTGAGGTGGAGTCTTGACGATGGCCTGAAAGGTGAAGGAACCAAGAATTTACCAAAACAAGGGAGAACCTACTCGTAGGACATATCAGTAGGTTTTGGCTACTAGACCTGCACCTACCACAAACCTACCGATAGGTTTTAGCTATTGGTCCTACACTTACTGCAAATCTATCGATACTTTTTCCTCACTAGAGTAAAACCTACCGGTTGGTTTCTATTGACCTGCCGATAGGTTTTGCTGAAACACACCACATTCTACATCTCAAGCTCTACAACTTCAAGGATCCCACCTTGGGGTCTCCCACTTGTTCCCTAACACTTCTTACACATAGACATCCCCTCCTCAACCCTAGCTTTGACTTTGGAGGCTTGGACATTAATGAGGAGAGAGAGAAGAGGTGAAGCCTAGAAGTGCAGGCTAGGTCAGTGCTAGCTTGCCCATTCCATCCAATCACCCTCCTATGGATGGGAGGTCTATCATACAGACCCTAGGGAGCTCCATGAACATTTTTGGCAAAGATATACATCATTATAAAAATTAAATTTTTTGAAATATAGAGAGAGAAGCACCAAGGAAGAAGATGAAGTTCTAGAGAGAGAAATTGATATTTTTGCATTTTTTTTCCATCCATTCACTTGTAGTTTATTGTAATACTTGTGTAAACTTCATTTAATGTCTTTAATGTCATTTAGTACAAGTACATTGCAATTTTAATGCTACATTTTGGATTTCACCATTGTTGTGTCAAGTTTTCTTCATTTCCAAGCTTTAAAATGGGTATTGCATATTTTTCTTCATAGTTTCTATTTTCTTGCATTAAACTAAGCTCCAATCTTCATTCATTTACAATGTATCTTCATTTCATTTATGTCTTTACTATAGAGATGAGTTGCTAAGTTTATAGTTCGCTAATCCAAGGGAAAATTCTCCTTGGGTATGCTACTTTAACTCATTTTCATTCCTCCTCGAAATGTACAATGATTTGATTTGACTAGGTTGAGTGTAGACGTGGTTGTGAGTTCTTGATATACTATAGACTTGTCATGGGATATTCTTGAATCCTCACCTCCATTTTGATCCCGCGCATCCTACAAATAAATCGAACATCTTGGCACCATTGGAGGAAGGTCTTGAGTTGATTTGGAATTCCCATTGGAATGACCCCTTCAGATTAGCCAACACTTTGTTTCATTTCATTTTTATCGAAAAAACAATCACCAAAACTCAAACTCAAACTCAATGATTTTTACTCTTTACCCTTTTTTTCACAAAAATCACCTTCAAAACGATTCACCTCCTTCACTAATCAGACGACCTTGGAATACAAATTCCAAGTAAAATACGACACTCAAAAGTCACTCTACGCTTGGGGAGCACTTTTGTTCACACACACAAACACATTTCTTTCCACACATCTGTTTTCCCATTACTTCCATCGAACCCGACACTCACCCACACATATAATCCATACACACACTGAGGGTTCATGTGAAGAGGTTAGGAACGACGGGAAATAATATCAAGCATTTTTGGCGCCATTGCTAGGGAGGCAAAGTGTTGAATTGAGAAGATAATTTTCGGACAACGAAGGTAAGTCCCGTGATTTTCATCATGGGCTAAGGTACATTGCTCCTTGTATATACTTTTGTTTGTGCGCATTTTTAGTTGTTGATAGTGAGTTATATGTGGGGGTGGGACGAACAAAACTGATTGGTTAGACAACCTTTAGGCCCCAACATAAACATTAACCAAGACCTACCCAACGATTCGGGTAATAATTTTGAGAATGTAAGTGTCAATCTGAACATTTAAAAGGTTGGAGGAGTACAAGATGCTAGAATGCCTAATCCACCAATGCAATTCGCCCCTCCTATGAATGAAATGAACAACATCTAAATTGATCCTTCAGTGAGGTCAATGAGGGATTACTTTCAGCCTACAAGAAGCACTACCCCCTTATGTATTCTATTTTTGGTCCAAGCTCATGGCTTCCTAGTTAAGCCAGGGATGTTGCAACTACTTCCTACATTCCACGGAGTTGAAAGGGAGAACCATTTTTTGCATATAAAGGAGTTTGAGGAAATAGATACAACCTTCCTCACTAATCATGGTATGGAAGACATAGATAGAATGAAATTGTTGCCCTTTTCCCTAAAAGATAAGGCAATGTGGCTTAATTCATTGAAGCCCTAATCCATAACATCTTCCGAGTTTTTAAATAAGTTTTTCCCGGTGCCTAAAATCACCGCTCTTAAAAAGTGATTTCAATACTTTTCAAAGAAGTCCAATGAGCAATTCTACCAATGTTGGGATCGCTGCAAGGAATTGTTATAATCCATTCCACACCATGGTTTTGAACCATGACAATTGGTGAGTTTATTCTATGAAGGAATCACATCAAGCCATTGTTAGTTCATCGATATGATGTGTAATAGGGAGTTTTTGAACAAAGACCCCAATGAGGCCTTAGAATTCTTTGATACATTGGCACAGAATGCACAATCATGGGACATTACAGATCCCACCGATGTGTTGAGGTCTTCTTCCTAAGGTAGTAATCAAGCACATGAAGGAGGGATGTATGATTTGAGAGACCAGGAAGACTTGCTTTCCAAAATTCCTAAGTTGTCCAGGAAAGTTGAGAGTCTTGAGGTCAATATGAGACACGAGGTGCCCAATATTTTAAAAATTGAGGAGTTTTGCTCGATTTGTGAGAGTGTGGAGCATTCCATATCGGAGTGCCCTAACATTCTAGCACTTCAGAAAGTGTACCACGAGCAAGTTCATGCCTTTAACCAAATGAGGCAATCGTTATCCTCACACTCAAATACTTATAATTCAAGTTGGAGTAGTCACCCGAACTTTAGTTGGAGAAATGAGAATCTCACTCCTCATGGTTCTAATGCATACTCACGTCCCATGCCTCTTAAGCAAAGTCAGTACCAAGGCGAAGGCCAAGCATCTAACTCCCAATACCCCTAGCCCAATCTACAAGGGTATTCATCGAATCCACTCCCAAAAAATTTCTCCCAAAGTCCACCTCCACAAAGTTATGGTCAACAAGGACCATCCAATCCTCCCACCTACCAACCTCCCTATAAGAGGAATTTAGAGGACATGGTGTATAATTTCATCCAAAGCCAACGCCTTCAACAATAACATTTTGGCTCAACTCACAAAACTGACCAATGCCATATAGATTTCACAACAAAAGAAAGGGAAATTGCTCACTCAACCCCAAGAGAACCCTAAAGGCCTACATGTCATTGAGTCATTCTAGCCCACCAAAGACAGTTGTGAGCAACTCAAGACAATCACCACCCTTCGAAGCGGCACACAAATTTAAAAGACTATTATGCCAAAAGTCTCTCCCAATGCCACATTACCATTTGAGAAAAAGACTAAGGATGACACTGAGGGGGTGAGGTGAGTTAGAAGAAAAAAAATAAAGTGAGCGAAAAGAAAAAAATGGTGATGTAATTGTAAAACCTAGGTAAATTTAAACTTTTTATAAAAAGGGTAAAATGGTAATTTGCCACTACAGTACAGGTTATAAACCTAAAATTTTTCTGATCTCGAATGACGAAATGGACCTCACAATTGGATTCATCTCGCGAAATCTAGTTACCATATCAAATTTCATTGAATTCCAAGATAGTCAGATTTTTTGCGTTTTACGGGGCGGTCGAGTCTCGGGTGACCTAAAAATAGAATTTTTGATAAAATTTTGAAATTTAAAAATAATTTAAGGAAAATTAAAATTAAATTAAATTAAACTTGAACCGGGGTAAAATTTAATCATTTTGGGGCCAAAACAGAATCGAAAAAAAGAGGACCGTGTGGCGAATTATGGGCCAAGTATTAAGAAGTATAAATGGGGGAAAAATCCCCATTCTCTTGTCCAGCCATTAGCCGATAGAAGAAGAGAGGGAAAGAGCTTGGATCCTCCACCTTCTCTCTACGATCTACGACTCCAAGGTGCTCAAATCCACTCGGGCCAAGAGGAAAAGTTGTTCTCCTCATCAAGGGCTACGCCTATGTATCAAAAATAAGGATTTTCACCGAAGGTTAAAAAATGAGAATTTTGGAAGCTTGGGATTTGGGCTAGAAGCGGGTTCTTGGGACTTCCTACGGTCATTCTTTACGCTTCAAGAGATAGGGTTCCTTCCTACTTAGGTTTATTTACAACCTAGGTTGTCTATATGTAATGGGTGGATTTATAAAATGCTATATCATGTGCCTTGCTTGTGAAATTGATGAAATGGGTATGAAAATGGATATAGAAATGGGTTAAAATAAATTCCTAGCTTGGAGTTGATATATGGTAATTACTTGGGTAATTCCATGAAAATGTGATTGTGGGCAAGCTATGTGTTTAAAATTATGCCTTGGGGTTTGAAGTGTCTTATTGGCTTATATTATGTAGTAACATGCGAGTGATTATTGTTGGAAAACAAAATGTTGATATATGCTTATTGATGTATTAACGTTGTGATAAAGTTGGTAATTGTATGCATGAGATGTGAATTACCATGGGATATGTACATATGTGTTTAAAGTTGCTCATATGACATTCTTTACATATGGGCATGATATAAAAAGTAGCAATGGAATATTACATTGCATTTGCATGGAGAAATCGCATCCATAGCCATGTGTGTGGGTGTGTGTGTGCATGATTGATATCAAACACTAAATAGGTGGATGATGGGTAGGCTCAAAAAAGTTGGATTGAATATCCGGCTGAGTCGCACGGTTGCATGAAAAAGAATTGGGTCGGGGTTAGCAAGAAGGGCTAGACTATCCCTCAGGTGAGAGACCCGGTGATTCGGATATGCACTTTTGTTAGTATAATAGCCCATAAAGTGTGTCGGTGTACGTGGAACCGTTGGTGGAAGTTCATAAATTTCGTGTCGGTTGGGTGACCGTTGGTGTAAGTCCATAAATACCCACCCCATGAAAGACCCAAAAATTTTCAAATAGTCATTGGGTGAGTGAAATCAGTGGCAGGGGCTTGGAAGCCGATTTTAAAAACCATGGCATTACACGGGGAAAAAGAGTTAGGAAGGATTCGGATTGAGTTGCATGATTGAGTCTCATCTCACTTCATGGCATGGCATTGCTAAGATTCTAAAATTGAATGATGTGCGCGTGTTTGGAATGTTGTTGGTTGTGAATTGTTGCATGGGAACATTACATATGCACTTAGGTTAGGGAGTAACCTTTATAGAAAATACTCTACTGGGCATGGCTCACCCTATATGGGAAAATATTTCAGGTGCAGATTACACTCCAGTGGATGGCACTCATTCGGGGCATCAACGATGAAGAAAAGTCGAGTTGTGGCTTTTGAAAACATGTTTTTGTAAAAACTTTTGTTAAAACCCATTTGGCATGTAAATGTATGGAATGGGTTGTATTAGACGTTGTATATATTAGATTATATGTGAAAAACATGATTTGGTATGTTTTGGATGAAAAAGGGTGGTTTTAGAATGGGTTAAAAATTGGAAACAGGTGAATTGGGCAAAACTAGACAAAGTGTACTGGTACAGTCTGCCCAGAAGGAAAAGCGTACCAATACTGTGTACCGGTACTGTTTGTCCAAAAGGCAAACCGTACCGGTACGCAATACCAGTACTGTCTCCTAAAATCTGAAAATTGTAAATTATTTTATCATACTTTTGGGCTTTGTTTTACTTGGTTCCAATGACACAAATGGACATTAAATGAGGTATATTTGACCTTGGTCGGATTAAATGATTAAAGGAACATGAGTAATACACGTGAGTTAAAATTTCAGGTAATGGAATAATAACAGCATGATGTCGGATCAAGCGACACTCACAGGCAATTTTGCGGGTTGACGGGTGCTCAATGGGTTAAATAATGACCCCCAGTTCATGCATCCCCCATTCCTCCCCCTTTTTCCAATTGTTTGAAGCCACCCGTCAAGTTGGCTAACTATTCTGATATAATTGCAATATTCAAGAAGGTGAAAATCAACATTCTGCTCATTGATGCCATAAAACAAATCCCTTCTTGTGCCATGATTTTCAAGGATTTATGTACGGTGAAGAGAAGGGAAAATGTGCACAAGAAGGCATTCATCACCAAGTAAGTGAGCTCAATCTTGAGGACCAATACCCCCTCCAAAATTCAAGGACTCCGGATGCCCTACCATTGCCATCATAATAAGGAATTATCGGGTGGAGCAAGCTCTCCTTGACTTGGGGGCAAGTGTCAACCTCCTACCGTACTTGTTGTATCAATAACTCCAACTTGAATAGTAGAAGCCAACTCCAATCACTCTTCAGTTGGGGGATCGTAGTGTCAAGACACCAAGGGGAGTAGTTGAGGAAGTTTTAGTCCAAGTTGATAAATTTTGCTTTCCTGTTGATTTTATTGTGCTTGACACTCACCCGGTTGCAAATCTTAGCTCTCAAATTTCTATCATACTTGGTAGAACTTTTCTTCCTACATTTAATACTATGATTAATTGCAAGAATGGTCTTATGAAGTTAGCATTTGGGAATATGACTATGGACCTCAATATTTTCAACTTGTCTATACAACGGGGGGATGATGAAGAGGCACATGAGATCAATTAGACCAACACTTTGGCGGATGAACACTTGGAACTAATGAGCACCTTCAAGTTGGGAGAGGATGAGAATGTTGATATAGAGGAGGTTACTATAAAAGAGGAGTTGGAAAGCTTGAAAGGGGTAGAAAAAATGGACCCCTACATTTGAGAAGCTTCTGATTCACACTTTTTTCATGATCGGATTAATATTATACACCCAAGTATAAGTGGTCAAATTGTAGTTTTCTCGGTTTTAAGTCCAAATATCAATCCCACAAAGAGTGTGTGTAATTAGGAAATAAAAAAAAAATAGTAAAGTTGTTTATCTTAGATAGGACAACATGTGATAGCTTGTGATGTGAGCTTAGATTGATAACTAGTTTAATTATGTTGCAGATAGATTTAGACAATAATAAAAAGTATCCTTTAGTTCAAGGATTTCATATGTGTTATATTGGTTAAATACTAGAAATGTTATCTTGAAATAATCAACTTCCATGTTACTGGCAAGTCAACTGGTAGGTCTGAGATATATAAACCATCACATAGTAACTTCTTAGGTTAGCTGGTGGTATCTATGACAATTGATTAATCCAAGCAAACCAGAAGGACAAGCCATTCATGAGGAATACTTGAATTATTCATTTGTCTTCATAATAGTAAGTGCATACATAATAAACCATAACATAACCACTTCTTAGGTTAACTAGTGGTATTAGTCATAACACATCAACTTCATATGTTAGATGATTATAGATATGTCAATTGACTAATCCAAGCAAACCATAAGGACAAGTCATTCATGAGAAATACTTAAATTATTCATTTGGCTCTATCTGTGATACATATACCAGTTAAACATCCTTAGAATTTCAGTGGAGGATAAACCATGCCGATAGGAATGTCGTGGTTGTTAGATTGATAATATTATCATTTATACTAGTTAAATGATCTGAGTAATCCGCAAGGACAAGTCATTCATGAGGATCACTTAGGTCATTAGTCTGATAGTTATATATATAGTAATTAAAGAACCCTGATAATCCAGAAGAACAAGCCATTCATGAGGATTATTCAAGTTTTGTACCATGCATCAGTTAACATCCCTAGCGTTCTGGTGGAGGATAAACCATATTGATAGAAATTTCGTGGTTGTTTAACCGGCAGGTTGATGATGCACTGATGACATAATTCTAGGCACAACACCGAAATTATGTACATCACTGTATCATGCATGAAGCATATAATATATAGATATACAAATATATAAAACATCAGCATCTCCAGAATTTAACCAGTATTATACATATGTTTGCTTCTCACTGAGGATATAAGTAACTACTCACGCCCCATTGCTACAGACAAGCAAGGAGTGCGGGCAGTTTTCATTACACCTGAAATTAAAATATAAACTCTAAAACGTCTTTCACAAGGAACAACTAAAACACAATCACCTTTATTATCAGTTATGACAAAAAGGTGATGGCAGTTCAATTATCCGAATAGAAAGATGTAACAGAAATGTTAAAGTATAGAGTTTGGACTGAAGTGTATGACGGACTGGATCGAGTTGCAAGTTTTTCTTTCTCTTTTTCTTTTCTATTTCGTTTTCTCTCTCTTGTATTTCTCTAAAGCTCCCTTGGATCCGGCCGCCTTTGGACCACCGTTCGGACGGTGGCATCTTGCTGGATTTTCTCACTTGCATATATGCTGACTATCCCTTTATTGAAATTACACTTTAGCCTTTGTTGTTTCAAGCTTTTATACATTATTCCTTGCATTCTCTTGTAATTCAGCATCAAACCTTGAAAATTTTAAACATTACACATAAAACCCTAATTACCGCACAAACCCTAATTGACTCTAATTAATAGTTTTTGGTTATTTTATCACACTAATTCGACTTTATTAACTATTCTAATTTATTTATTAATTAAGGTTAATCATACTTCCCAACTTAAACTTTACTAGTCCCTAGTAAAATAGAAAAACTATTAACAAAATACAATAAAATACAAACAGAGGTAAAATCATTTTCATAGATTTTTTACTATTGCATTTAGCAGATGCAACAAGCCTTTAAACCCCTAGGTGATTCCTAGTGGACGAGTTTTGTTTTGTGAAGGTTTCCAGTGAAACTACCTATAAACTTTAGTAATTAGGAATTTAATAATTCATATTTTTCACAAGTAAAATTAAATTAAAATTCCGTCTGTCTTGTCAAGATAGTTCTTTCTCTGATCACTGTAAGAGTAACACATGTTAGTTGTAATATTATCTATATATTTTTATAAAAACTTGTGTGTGTGTGTGTAATGATTTCTTTATTTTCAAAAATCACTTGAGAAATGTTACCCTCTTTCATGTTAGTTTTAATGTCAATCCTTTCTGGGAATACACTCAGCAAAATGAACACACTTCTTATAGTGACTATTCTCACAATTTACATGTGATTGGAATATAATTAACAAGGCAAATAATTTCACATGTAGTTAATTAAAAGAGCAGTTCTTCGAATAAAATTAGAATTTTACATAATCTCATGAAAGAACATTAACACTATATTAAATATACTATTAACATTTTTCTTTTTAGAATTGATAGGATTAATACAAATATATGATTTATGAAATCAAAAAGGACTTTATTCCGGTTGTAATGTGGCCATGAGTTTAAGGTTTATGAAATGACGTCATTGGATTTCAAATGCTATCTTTTAGTATTGTGGCACACCTCATTTTTCGAGGATTTTGCATGTGTCTTTCTATTTTTCTATTTTTCCAATTTTTCACTTTCTTGGCTTTTTTCTTTTTTTTTTCTATTTTCTTTTACAAATTTCATTTCTTTGACTGGGATCTTTCTTTTATTTTTCTTTATTCTTTTCTACCTTTCTTCTTTTTCTGCCTTTCAGTATTCTGTTGATTAAAAAGAGGGTGCAAGAAAATTAGATAACAAGGTAGTTTTAATATATTTTTATTTGGTTCGGGTGTTTCTTGGGTTTCAAAAAAAGAATTTGTATTCTGTTAAGCTCAATCATGGCTGACTAAGGATATAATTTTGTAAAATAAATGGTCAAGGCTCATAATTAGTCAAACATGGCCTAAGATCATTTTCCATAAATCATATATGTATAATTTATGCATGAATGTTAAGGATAATGCTAATAATACAATTTAATAAGTGCTAATCAAAACAAAGTTAATGAGATTATTCAAGGAAAATTTACCTCTGAATCAAAGATTTGTATTTGAGTAGATGTAGAGTATCTCTTCATGAAATATTGGTTCAAAATCTGCAATAGGTTTTACATCTCCACTATATATGCAAAGAGTGTAATATTTGACAAGACTTTTAACAATAAAGAAATCTAATTGTGCTTTTAAGAAAAAGTTTAAACAAAAATATTAAGATAGTACACAACTAAAATATGAAAATTCCGTGTGATCAAATTAAGATTATTCTTGCAAGGCATGAGAATAAAAATTTAATTTAGCTGTGAATCATATGAGTTATTAATTCCTAACTTAACAACATGAGTTTCAAAATTAATAAAAACACACTTAAACACACATTAGCTCAAAACAAACAAGTTTAAAACAAATAAGTTCAAAAGAAAACAAGTGCAAAATATAAATTAAATTTCAAGTGCATAAGTAAAAATGCATAATTAAAAAGCTGAGTGAAAGATAGCAAAGTTTTTCGATAGAATCTCCAGTTTTTTCTAGGAAGTAGATGGGCCTCCACCAAACGTTCTCTCAGTAGCCTCAAGATTTCAGCTTGGTTTTTTTCATAATCCTTAATGCGTTTGTGGATATCTGTGACATTGTTACCAAGATGGATGACAATGGTCTCTAATCCTAGCAGAATCTGTCTGTCAGTTTTGTCATCCATCGGTATGTATGGTTGATCCTCTTGTGACTGCTGTTGTTCTGGTGGAATGAATTCTTCAGAGCCTTGGAATGGCTCTTCTTGTGGTGGAGGGGGTACCTCTGGTTGTTCTTCTTGTTGTCCTCCATGACTCTTTCTCGATGAATTTTTATCTAATGGGCCAAAATGGTCTACAGTCTTCCATGTTGGATCGATGATCACACCTTTGTTCATGCAAAAGTGAGAAACTAGCATAGCATAGGGGAGTGAAGATTTATTTCTACCCATAGCAAGTACCATTTGATTTAGGATTAAATTCAGTAAATCAATGGTATGCCCCATCCCAAATGCATATAAAAAATAAGCTTGCTCAGCGTAGATTTGATTCTTTTGGGCACGTGGTAACAAACTGTGTATTGTGATCAAATTCAGAATACGGTATTTATCAGTTAGGTCTCCTTGCTTGATATATTTATTCGGTCTACCCCAACCAAATTTTGGATTACCCATCACCTCTCTCCCTATGGTATCTAAATCAGGTAATTCGATGTACGGATATTGCGGGTTTTCAGGACTTTGCATGGGTTGAAACAATTCGGCTATAGTAGCCGGTGTAACTTGAAAAATAAAACCTCGTATGAATACACACAATTGTCTTTCCCCAATAATCTCAGCATTACTATAGAATTCTCGAACTAAACAGTCATAAGCAGAAATAGATAATCTAATATAATGTCACCAACCTCTAGTTGCAAGAATTTCACGTATACCTATGTTCTCAATATCTTCGTAAACAACTGGCCTTTTAGAAATAATAGTTTTAGTCAGAAAATTAGCATCGTACCAGGCCTGTTATTCAAAATTCTCAAACATCACCTCATTGAAGATATTTCCCGATCCTAGCTGTTGTGGAGGTGCTTGAGGTTGCTCGGGTTGATCTCTTTGTCCCCGACTTGAAGATCCTCTCGTTCTTCATCTTGAATCTATTTTTTCTTGATTTCTTCTCAAATGCTCCATTTCAACTGATTTCAATCGGAAGTTACCTTCAAAATGTTATGGGTAAGAAGATAATCAGAAACAATTTGACAAAAAACGGTGAAATACTGCACATTTGAGAGCTTTTTTCCTTGGAGATTCAGTTATTTCGAAATTCTGGTTTGAGGGAGTGCAGAAATGATCGGTTTACATAGAGAACAATTTTTATATCAAGCTCCACCATCCGGACGGTTAGCCCACAATCTGGATGGTACAAACTTTCGGTTTTGCTTCTTTTTCTGCAGGTTTTTCTTCTAATTTTATGAGTATTCTTTTCTTGTTTATTTTAAATTCCTGCATTTTATTTTTTATATTCTACAAAAACTTTTTGCTAACCACTCTTTTTCTGGTCACAAAAATTGGTGATTTTTTTTTATTTTATTTGTTATTTCATATTTACTGAGTTTTCTAATTTATTTTTTAGTTATAAATATGTACATTTATTTATAATTATTTACAATTCTTTCAAAATTATGTATTCTTTTGATCATACTGATTCAGAGTCAAAACTGTCTAGATAAATATTACCAGTGACACGGTTAACTCCATTTCTTACGTATCTTGTTAACATTGGGGTAGAATAGGATGATGTCTCCGGGTAGTACTTACTCTGCCCATACCTAATCCACCGGAGACGATCTAACGCTCAACCTGAAATTGGTTCTGCACACTGATTATATTGTCTTAAATGTTGTAAACAACCACATCTTACACAACCACCAAGACAATCGGCTCGTCGATTCTTTGCAAATGTACTTTTTCCGCATAGGGGTCTTGATTGACTTTCAAAAATTTCTAAATTTTTAACACTTCTAGCTTTTTGCATGATCAATGCATGGATATCTTTTGGAAGATGACATAGTAGAATTAAACTTAACCAAAACAATTTTTCGTCCATTGTACATAAATATAAAAATTATTAAATTTTTTTTTCAAACTCTCTATTCGGTTCTTTAACGCCTGTCAGTCACAAAGACAAAATTAACATTGATATTAAAACAAAATAAATAATTTAAATATAAATACTAAAGTTACATCCTTACCTCCCCAACTTAATTTAAACATTATCTGAAATGTAAAAATAGTGATAGTTAACATTGATAAGGAAGCCCAACAATTTGTTGTCATTTCACCGATTGGGATATCTGGCTGTATTCAGGAGATACTCTGTCAAACAAATTACAATTCATTAGTAATTTTATTGAGACTTAAGCAATAATTTACTTTTCAGAGCTTATACACATGATTAAAAAATTGTATAGAAGTTACCTCTTGCATAAACCCATCATAATATGGTTTAAGTCTTTGACCATTGACTTTAAAGATATTTTCAGTTAATGGATTTTCAATTTCAATTTCTCAATAGTCAAAACCTTGTTTGAAAATGCAGGGACCTATCCATCTTGATCTTAATTTTTCAGGAAATAAACAAAACTTTGCATTATATAATAGCACTTGTTGAGATGGTTCAAAAGATTTTCGCGTGATATTTTTATCATGAAACATTTTTGTTCTTGATTTAGCAATTTTTGTATTTTCATAAGCTTCATTTCTTAATTCCTTTAATTCATTTATTTGAAGTTTAAGAGCTATTCCAGCTTTGTCTATATCAAAATTCATCATTTTGATTGCCTAATACGCTTGATGTTCTAATTCCACAAGCAAGTGACATGGTTTTCCATAAACTAACCGATCAGGAGATATCCCTAAAATAGTTTTATATGCAGTACGGTAAGCCCAAAGCGCATCAGTCAACCTTAAGAACCAATCTTTACGATCTGAATTTACTATTTTTTCTAAAATATATTTTATCTCTCTATTAGCTAATTCAGCTTGTCCACTTGTCTGTGGATGGTATGGAGTGGATATTTTATGTGAAATTGAGTATTTTTTCATAAGATTTTCAAAATATTTATTACAAAAAATGTAATCCACCGTCACTTATAATTGTCTGAGGAATTTCAAATTTGGACCAAATATTTTCTTTCAAAAACTTGATCACTGTTCTGTGATCATAATTTTTACATGGAATTGCCTCTATCCATTTAGAGAAATAGTCGACTACAACCAAAATATACAGATATCCAAAAGATGGGAGAAATGGACCCATAAAATTGATGTCCCAACAATCAAAAATTTCAAAGATTAAAATCGGGTTCAAAGACATCATTTTTTTTTGAAATATTTCTCATTCTTTGACATCTGTCACAATTTAAACAAAAGATATGAAAATCTTTAGAAAGAGTTGGCCAATAAATCCACACTGCAGAATCTTTGGAGTGACAAAACTAAATTACCTAACCTATTTCATGATTAGGTACACAACACCTTATAATTTGATCTTTACAATATTTAAACAGATAAGGATCTTCCCAAAAAAAATTACGTACTTCACTTAGAAATTTATTTCTATCGGACCAGGTATAATTAGAGGGAATAGTACCAGTAGCTATATAATTAACTATATCTACATAACTTGGTAATTCTGTTATTGCTAACAGTTGTTCGTCTAGAAAATTTTCTCTAATCGGAGTTGGTTCTTCCTTTATTTCATAGTTTAGTCTCGACAAGTAATCAGCTACCACATTTTCTACTCCTTTCTTATTTTTGATGATTAAATAAATTTCTTATAGTAATAATATCCAACATAGGAGACGTGGTTTAGCATCTTTCTTAGTAAGTAGGTATTTTAAAGCTGTATGATCAGTTGCATCACACATTATTTCAAAAGGTAATGATCAGTCAGGAGGTTGCATGATAGGTGCAGAAATAAGCATGTTTTTTAATTTATCAAAAGCTAATTGACATGCTTCATTCCATTCAAATAGTATATCTTGACATAACAGATGACATATAATCTTGGCTATTAAACTAAAATTTTTTATAAATCTTCTGTAAAATCTTGCATGACCTAAAAATGAGCGAATATCTTTTACTTTTTTTGGTGAAGGTAGATTGGCTATTAGATCAATTTTTTATTTATCCACTTCAATTCCTTTTTTAGATACTATATAGCCTAGAACAATACCTTGTGTAACCATGAAATGACATTTTTCCCAATTTAAAACAAGGTTTGATTCTTCACATCGAATAAGTACTTTTTTTTAGATTTTCTAGACATATATGAAACAAATCCACATAAACTGAGAAATCGTCCATAAAGATTTCTAGATATCGTTCTACCATACCACTGAATATACTTAGCATACAGCGTTGAAAGGTAGCTGGAGCCTTACATAATCCAAAAGACATTTTTTATATGCAAAAATACCAAAAGGACATGTAAATATAGTTTTTTCTTGATGATCTATTGCAATTTCAATTTGATTATACCCAGAATATCCATCAAGAAAACAATAATATGCATGACCAACTATTCTTTCTAAGACTTGATCAAGAAAAGGCAATGGAAAGTGATCTTTCTTGGTGCACGAATTTAGCTTTAGATAGTCAATACATACACGCCAGCCTGTGATTGTACACATTGGGACTAATTCATTTTCTTCATTTTGTATTACAGTAACACCAGACTTCTTTGCAACTACTTGTGTAGGACTAACCCATTTACTATCAGATATAGGATAGATAATATTTGCATCTAATAGTTTAAGTACTTCATTGCAAACTACCTCTTTCAAGTGTGGATTTAATCTTCTTTGCATTTGACGAGATGGTTTAGCATTTTCTTCTAAATATATACAATGAGTACATAGAAGTGGGTTATACTATTTATATCAGTTATTGTCCATCTAGGAACACTTTGATGAGTTTTCAATACTTTTGTTAATTCTTTTTCTTGACTTTCAAATAAATTTGATGATATGATTACAGGATGAATTTTAATTTTTTCGAGAAAAACATATTTTAGATTGGCTGGAAGTGATTTTAAATCTAGTTTAAAGATCTTGACCTTGGATTCTACAGATTTAGGCAATAGATTTTCACATTTTGGATTTTCTAGATTTTCTAATTCATTCTCAGATATAGATTTTACTGTGTATAAATCTTTTTTCAAAAAAACCTTTTCAAAATACTTTTGGGTTAATGTCTCAACACAATTTATTTCATGCACTTCATCTTCTTCTCCAGGTTGTTTAGCACTGTTAAAAACATTTAATTCCAATGTCATATTTCCAAATGAAAGTTTCATGATTCAATTTCTACAATTAATCAAAGCATTTGATGTAGCTAGGAATGGTCGACCTAGAATAACTGGGATATATGCAGATGCATGAAAATTTGGTTGAGTATCTATAACGATAAAATCTGCTAAAAAGTAGAATTGATCAACTTGTATGATAACAACTTCCATAATTCCTCGTGGAGTTTTTATTGATCGGTCTGCTAATTGAAGTGTGACATTGGTAGATTTTAGCTCACTTAATCCTAATTGTGTATACATTGAATATGACATTAAATTATAGTTGGCTCCAATAATGCATGAGATTGTTGGACGTCCTGGATCTTGGTACTTAAGAAGAGTATTTTGCTGGATTATATTACTGACTTGTTCAGTTAGGAATGCTTTCTTTGGTACGTTTGTTCTTCTTTTTATTGTGCAAAGATCTTTTAAAAACTTAGCATAAGCTAGAACTCGTTTAGTAGCATCTACCAAAGGAATTTTAATTTTGACTTGTTTGAACAACTCAAAAATTTCAAATTGATCTTTTTCAGATGTAGATTTCCTAACTCTTTGAGAAAAAGGTAACGGAATAGGACATGGTTGATCTTTTTCATTTTGTATTTCTAGTTGTTTTTCAATTGAAGGTTTAGTCTCAAGTGGTTCATTAACAGGAATTGACTTGTGCATTTTTTTTTAAAATTTTAGGTTTAATATTTTTATCAATTACCTTGTCATTTCTTAACGTTGTGATTGCTTGTACTTGACTTGGGGAAGATTCAGATGACATAGAATTAGGTTGACTTTGTGGCAGTTTTAGCTAAGATGGAAATTTTCCCTTTTCTGGCACACTGAGAGACTGAGTCAACTTAGCTAGATGATTCTTACTATCTTCAATACTCTGAGAAGTTTGAACTTTAAAATCATTCAAAGCTTGAGTTGTTTGAGTGTTAAAATTCATTTGACTTTGAATAAATTGATTCATAGTATCTTCCAGAGTTCTTCTTTGTGGGGGATGATATGGTTGGTATTGCTATTGATTCTGTTGTTGTGGTGGACCTTGTGTTTGACTTGTAGCTAGTGTATTTCTCCAACTAAAATTTGGATGATTTCTCCATCCTGGGTTGTAAGTTTCAGAATATAGATTCCGATAAGGCTTATTATTATAAGTTAGTACAACATTAGATTGTTCAATTAACACTTCTTTAAATGCAGGTATAGTTGGACACTCTCCTGCAGGATGTCCTAACAATGCATAAATTTCACATATTTGATCAGTCGTAGATAAAACGGATACTAGTTTTATTTTTTCATCACTAAAGCTTCTAGTTTTTGAGATAAACTTGCCACTTTTGCTCTTCAATCATCATCTTCTTTTAACACATATTTTCCCCTTTCGGATGTAGATGGCTTTATTTTCACTATATTTGAAGAAATTGAGTCCCACATTTGGGAACTCTCAGAGATAGTATCAAAAAATTGAAATGCTTCTTTAGGATTTTTACTCATGAATTCCCCCTGTGCCATCATTTCAACAAATTGCCGCATTGCAGGTGGAAGAACGTCATAGAAAAAGCCAACTAAGTTCCAATTTTCAAATGCATGATGTGGACAAGCTTGGAGAAGATCTTTAAATCTTTTCCAACATTGATAAAAATTTTCACCTTCTTTTACAGAAAAATTCATTATTTAACGTCTTAATGTATTGGTACGATGTACAGGAAAAATCTTTTTAAAGAATTCAGCTTGTAAAGCTTGCCAATTTGTGATTGAATTAGCTCTTAAAGAACTAAGCCATTGTTTTGCTTTATCTTTTAAAGAAAAAGGAAATAGTCTTAGGTTAACTGGTGGTATTAGTCATAACACAACAACTTCTTATGTTAGCTGGTTATAGATATGCCAATTGACTAATCCAAGCAAACCAAAAGGACAAGTCATTCATGAGGAATACTTGAATTATTCATTTGACTCTATTTGTGATACATATACTAGTTAAACATCCTCAGCATTGTGGTGGAGGATAAACCATGCCGATAGGAATACTATGGTTGTTAGACTGATAATATTATCATTTATACCAATTAAATGATATAAGTAATCTAGAAGGACAAGCCATTCATGAGGATCACTTAGGTTTTGTATCATGCGTCAATTAACATCCTTAGCGTTCCGATGGAGGATAAACCATACCGATAGGAATACCGTGGTTGTTTAACCGGCAGGTTGATGATGCACTAATGACATAATTCCAAGCACAACACCGAATTTACATCACTGTATCATACATGAAGCATATAATATATAGACATATAAATATAAAAAACATCAGCATCTCCAGAATTTAACCAGTGTTATACATATTTTACCTCTCACTGGAGGACATAAGAAACTAATCACACCCTATTGCTACAGACAAGCAAAGAGTGCGGGTAGTTTTCATTACAACTGAAATTAAAATATAAACCCTAAAACATCTTTCACAAGGAACAACTAAAACTCAATCGCCTTTATTATCAGTTATGACAAAAAGGTGATGACAGTTTAACTATCCGAATAGAAAGATATAACATAAATGTAAAAGTACAGAGTTTGGACAGAAGTGTATGACAGACCGGATCGAGTTGCAAGTTTTTATTTCTCTTTTTCTTTTCCCTTTCCTCCTTTTTCTCTCTCTTGGATTCATCTCTGAAGACCCCTTGGATCTGGCCTCCTGAAGAATGAAGAGGGCATGCATATTTATAGGCAAGGAAATCAGGAGGTGGCAGATCAATCTTTAGCCGCCTTTGGACCACCGTCCAGACGCCATCACCACCGTCTAGACGGTGGCATCTTGCTAGATTTTCCCAAGCTTTTATACATTGTTCCTTGCATTCTCTTGTAATTCAACATCAAACCTAAATATTTTAAACATAACAAACATAAAACCCTATTTACCGCACAAACCCTAATTGCCTCTGATTAATAGTTTTTGGTTATTTTATCACACTAATTTCACTTTATTAACTATTCTAATTTATATATTAATTAAGGTTAATCAACTTTCATATCAAGACAATAAGATTTTACCATTAACTGAGCAAAAACCCATCTTGGAGTTGAAGCCAATACCATCCCATCTCATATATGCATACCTTGGGATGACATGACATTTTTGGTGGTGATTAGCTCAACCTTGAAGACAAAGCAAGAAGAGGAGCTCTTAAAAGTGTTGAGGAGGCATAAGGGAGCAATTGAGTGGATAATTGCCGACATCAAGGGGATAAGGCCCCTCATTTATACACACCGCATCTACCTTAAGGAAGACTCCAAATCGTCTCGACAACCACAAAGAAGGTTGAACTCAATCATGAAGGATGTAGTGAGAGATGAGGTACTAAAGAAACTTGATGTGGACATCATTTTTTTGATTGTCGATAGTATGTGGGTTAGCCCCAAGTAAGTAGTACCCAAGAAATCGGGAGTCACCATGGTGGCTGCTTAATGGTTTTCGTTGTATTCCCTAATATCCTAACATGAACCCTTAATGCGTATATGGCTTATGTAAATGGGTGAGTGTCACTCTCACTCAGGTTCCTTGCAAACAAAAGAAAACAGAATAATGGTGGAATGAAATGTACAAAATGTGTGTGTGTGTGAACAAAAGTGCTCCCCATGCGCAAGGAGTCTTTTGAGTGTCGTGTTTGGAAAAGTATTCCAAGTTCGTCTCCTCAAGGAAGGAAGGGAATTGTGTGAAGGTGATTTTTGTAAAAATGGAAAAGTTTAAAATCTTGTAGTTTTGTGTTTTGGTGCATTTGTTCTTGATGAAAATGAAATGGAAAGCAAGTGTTGGCTAATCTGAAGGGTCATTCCAATGGGAATCCCAAATCAACTTGAAGCCTTTCTCGAATATAGCTTAAATGAACGATTGATTCATGGGAAGCTAGGGGCAAGATAGAGGTGAGGATCCAAGCATAACTGATGACCAGGCCTACGGGATATCAAACACTCACAATCGCATCCACTCTCAACCTAGTCAAACCGAACCATCGTACTCTGAGAGGAGGAAAGAAAGTGAGTTGATTTGGCATACCCAAAAGGGGTTCTCCCTTGGATTACCCAACTTAAAGCTCTAGCTACCTTGGGTAGCCACCCCTCCAAATCTTGTGGAATGCTAAATATTTGGTGAAGAAGCCTTGCATTTTCGTTCATAGGGTCCTCTAGCATGTGTGTGCAGGCCTCCCATCAATAGAAAGTGAGTGGATGGCTTTGGACAGGCTAGGACAAGCTTAGCCTACACCCCTTATGGCTGCCCCCTTCTCTCCCATCCCCATTAATGTCATTGCCTCCAAAGTCTTCAGCTAGGGTGTAGGAGGCATGTAAATGTGTAAGGTGTAATACCCAGGAAAAAAAAATGAAACAACAATATTAATAATAAAAATAAAAGTGAATAAGTTGAATTTGAGAAGTTGTAGACTTTTATTGGGCTTAGGGTCTATCCTTATGAGCTTGTGGATATGATTTGGAAATCAATGAAGATAATTTAGTTTTTGGTGTAAGGGAAAATATCAAATAATTATAGAGACTTAGTTTGTGACACCCCTAAAACCCGGGGTCCCATTGACCATCCGTCAATCTGCGGAAATGCCCGTGAATGCCGTTGGATCCAACATCATGCTAATATTATCTCATTACCGGAATTTCAAACTCATACGTAACACCCGTGCTTCATTAGTCATTTAATCTTATTGAGGTTCTATGTACCCCCAATATATCTCATTTAAGGTCCATTAGTATCATTGGAGTTAAAGGATGCATAGCCCAAGACCATGTAAGAACAATAAAAAAAAAAAAAAATCAAAATCTGCCAAAGTATACCGATACGCATGGCTCACTAGACCTCACCGTACCGGTACGCGTACCAGTACGCTGAGCCCATTTTTTCTTGTTTCATCTGTATTCGATTTTCAATCCAATCCAAACCTTTCTAAATTCATCCCAAACATGTATAAAGATATTTTCTACATTATATATGATTCATCCAAGTCCATTACAATCCATTCCATACATTTGCATGTCAAAATGGAATTAAACCTAAGTTTTTATACAAAACTTATTTTCAAAAGCCATAAATCGGCTTTTCTTCATTCTCGAGGTCCCGAATGTGTGTCATCCACCGGAATATGCCACATACCTGAAATGTGTTCCCGTATAGGGTGAACCAACGTCCAGTAGAATATTTCCTACAGAAGCTACTTCCCACCTAAGTGTATATGAATGCATACGTGCAACAACACACAACCAATATCCATTCTAATGCAAGAATATGCAATTCATGTTAGAATCTATCATGTCATGCCATCAATGAGATGAGACTCACTCACGCACATCAAGCCGAGCCCTCATCGGTTCTTACCACACTATGCAATGCAAGTGTAAAACCTTTATCATTGATGAAATACATCCAATGATCATTTTTAAAACACCAACTATATATTTATAAAACCACTTCATTCATGGATGTTTCCAATCAAATGAAATCTTTGTATTACAAAATTATGCGTCTTTGTTGGGTATCAGATTCCAGAATCACACCGACTGGCTCCGTACGCCATTACACTTTTCTGGAATTTCACCACAGGGAAGTGTATGAACCGAGTAGCTGAGTTTCTCACCCGAGAGAGTGTCTACCCCTTCTTGCTACACCCGACACAAGTTTTTCTCATGCAACATGTAACTCCATGGAATATTTGATCCAACATCACCGAGTCCATATATCAATCACCAAGAATGGTATTGATTAATTCATGCACACACCCACACTCATGTCCAAGCCCATGAAGGTAATGCATTTTCCCCATGCAATGTGCAATGTAATTAACCATTGTGTAATCAATGCCATACTCATATATAAAGAATGCCACATGAGCCATTCAGCCACATATCTCAGATATGTCATGGCAATTTCATTGAAAGCATATAATTACCATAAATTGTCACAATGTTAACACATCAATTAGCATATATTAACATTTCCTTCCAACACATTTTATAAGCATGTTAACAACACACTTCATGTACAAGCACTATAAAACATATATCATGCTCAAGATATCAAGTTTTAAGGGATTGCACGAGTACTTCCCCAATACCAAACTTTGCTGGGATTTGGTCTAGGCCAATTCCATAACCATTTCCTCTATTCCTTAACCCTAGTCAAGTGACTTTGGTTATACCAAACCCTTACCCCATTCATAATACACCTTAGGTAAGAAAATGAACCCAAGTAGGAGAAATCCTACCTCTTGGAGCATAAATAGAAGAGTAGAAGCCTCAAACACCCTTCTAGTCCCAAAAACCTTGATTTTCCAAAATCCTCCTCTTGGATCTTCGGTAAAACTCTTCATTCTTGATATGTACGCGTAGCCCTCGTCGCGTAGTCCAACTTTAATTCTTGCTCCAACCAATTTCAACCAACGAAACTTCTTGGATCGAAGGAGAAAGCTTGAAGTTTTGGTTTTTTCCTCTTTTCTCCCTTCTCTTCTCTTCCAACATGTGAGTGTGCTGAATAGTGGGTGAGAAAAATATCTAAAATTCTGATATTTCACTCCTATTTATACTTGTAATTGTGCGGTCCACATTGCCCCCGCACGTTTATCACTTCCGGGTCCGTTTTTAATCCGAAACGATTTCATTAAATTTCGATTTCAGTTCAAATAAATTTTATTTGAACTTTTATTCAATTATAAAGAAATTTTATAATTTCTATTTTTGGGGACGTTTAAAAGTTCATTCGTCACCTAGTTGTCTAGTAAAACGTGTAAAATCTGACTCTCTCAAAATTTGACAAAAATTGACGTGACAGCTCAATTTCGCGATCCAAATCCAACGGTGAAGTCCGTTGCTCTATCCAAGCTTTATAGAAATATGCATTTTAAACCCGCATATTAGTGGCTAATTATTATTTTGCTCTTTTTCGAAAAAGTTCAAATTTTCCCGGGTTTTACATAATTGGATAGAGTTTTAGAATTTTAGAATTGTTTGTACACTAATTCTTTATTGCTAAGGGGACTTTAGTGTTATCAAGAATAGTTGGCTCCTACACTTTATATTTAAATGAGTTCCCTTGTTGTCCTAGACGTCTACTAATATATAGATATGTATATTCTCTTTCCATAGTAATATTTACAAACACATTAGAATAAGAGAAAGGAGGGAAAGGCAAGGGTTTCAAGTAAAGAAAAAGGAAGAGAAAGAAGGAAGTGATTTAAAGAAGAAAGAAAGAAAGGCAGCAAGGGCTTAGAAGAGAAATAGGCATATATATATATATATACATACATACATACATATATATAGATAGAGAGAGAGAGAGAGAGAGAGAGAGAAAGGAGGAGGAAAAAAAAGAAAGGGATTGGAATCCATCCAAGGTATGAATTTATTATTTAATTTATGGGTTTTATATTCTATTCAATTACATGGTATTAGGTTTATTATAAATAGTCATAATGAATATATATATATATATATATATATTGATGAATATGTAAATAAGTTTTATTGAAGGTTGCTAATGTAGGTGTTTTTAGACTTAATTTAAGATTGATTGGTCTTAAAGCTATTTAAAGAATTTAATCAATGTGTCAAAAGGAAAAAAAAACGGGGGGGGAAAGGGTTACAGGTCTTAGAGTTCCCATAGGAAGAAGATAGTGAAAAAGTGTGAAATTATGAAAAGCTCCCCATTAGTTTCAAAGAGTTTTACTTGGACCCCTATATTCTTCTAAACTTAATTTTAACCACTGTTTTACTTGGTAAGTTGTAAGAATAAAATTATGGAAAAATTATGGTAGTCCCAAAGATAGAAAAATTCGTTTTTCAAAGAAATTATACTTTGACGTCAAAAGTTTCAAATATTATGATTTGACCACAAAACTTTAGAAATTTTTTCTAAACAGCCCAGAATACTTCCATAACCTACTACCTCATATTAGAAATGATATTTATATTTAAAAGATATATTAAGTATATATCAATGGGTAAAAAATATAAAAATTAAATATAGAATCGCGAAACGACGAAGTTAGGAATAGAGATTGATTATTATATGTTATTTTGGATTAGGTGGTGATTGCATTGAGGTTGAGAAAGAAGACTTTGAATTGGATTTTGAGAATCAAGGTGAGTAGTTACTACTTCTTTTGGGAGAATTTTCTATATTAAATGTGTGGGTACGTGTGTGTGGATTTTTCATACATACGATATATGTGTTGATGTTTGGGATTGCAATTATATGTTTGAAATTTTGAATTGTTATACATGTGAATTTTGGAAAACTTGTGGGAAGATTTTATTTCATTGCTTTGGTGATGAAATAAAAATTTTGTGTGCGTTGGGACTAAAACTACAGTTTTGGTGTGCGTGAAAATCATGTTTATAGAACGGGGACTGGGTTACCAGGTCTGAGTGGTAACGAGATTATATACCGGCATGGTTGGTATAGAGATGTGCACATATGGGTCAGTCATCAGGCTAGTGATGACAAGAGACGGGGCTAGTTACCAAGCTAATGGTAACAAGAGACGGAGTCAGTCATCAGGCTACTGATGACAAGAGATGGAGCCAATTATCAGGCTAGTGGTAACAAACATGATTTGACAAATGTATTTGGGACTGAATGTGTGTGTGAGTGCTTTGGGTTAAAATGAGTGGGTGTTTGAGTTATATTTATGAAGTTATTTGTGGTCATGAACTCATTTTGTTTACATGATTATGTGGGAGGGGATTTGGGTACAATTTGTTGTACTTATGTATGTAACAAAGTTTATTTTTGTATATAAAATGTGGGATTTATTTTCACACCTCATTAGAGGTGTTTGCTATTCACAGGCCTTTGTGCTCATCCAAACATTTAACATTTTTCAAGTGAGGATCAGGGTGAGGAGCAAATCTACAGATAGACAAGTGATTAGAGAATTTGAAGATTTATTTTAATATAGGTCTTCAGGAATAAAAGTCTTTTATAATTTTGAGACAAATGTTTAATTGTTTTGGGAACAATATTGCTGTTGTTTAGAGTAGTGAACCTTACGGTTTAATTATTGTTTTACATGGATTTAGTAATGATGTTGGTGGTATTTAGTTTATTACTCTGGTATTCATTAGGTCAGTTGAATTGATCACTTTATTATTTATCTTCTGTTGTATTTTGTATTTATTATGCACAAAGTTGGTTGATTAAGGCCTTGGTGGCCAATCCGTCGCCCACCCTGTGTGATCCGGGGTGGGGGTGTGGCAACAGTGGTATCAGTACCTGCACGAGGAGCAGGGAAGGGTCTAGTGGAGACCATGTTGAGCAACGGAAGAAGGCGAGGTGTGACACCCCAAAATTCGGGGGTCCCGTTGATCGCCCATCAACCCGCAAAATGCCGATGGATATCGTATAACTTGATACCACAACGTTGTGTCCCATTTACCGGGATTCATAATTTAACAAAATCGGGCAGAGTCTCTATTGTATGGGAAAAGTATACCCAAAACACAACCTGTGCACCGTACCATCACATGACCCATCCGATGTCCCATAAACAAATGTTGACCACACCGGGTCCATTTATAAGAAAACATTGACCACACTGGGTCCAATTATCCATACTTTCACATCATGAGTTTATGCATTAAACATAGTTAATACAAGTTCAAAATTATAATTCTTTTACGAACATTACATGCCAAAACGTAGTTTTAACAAAAGTTTACAAAATAGTTATGGTTAAAGGCCACATGTCGGCTCTTCTTCACCCTTGAGGCCCTGAATGAGAGTCCTCTGCCGGTACGCACCCCACACCTGAAATGTTTCCCATATAGGGTGAGCCAACGCCCAGTAGAATACTTCCTACAAGGGCTACTCCCCATCCTAAGTGCATATGAAATGTGCACATGCAACAAGCCACCACAATATCCACTCCAACAATAATAGACAATTCAATGTTAGAAAATGATAATGCCATGTCATGCCATGAAATGATATGAGATTCACTCATGGACCTAATCCTGAGTCCACACCGACTCCCACCACACAATGCGATGCACTTGTATAATGAACCTGTCAATTGACGAAAATACATCCAATGACCGTTTGAAATAAAGTTATGTTTTTCTTGTAAAACCAAGTCATTGATGGATGTTACCCATTGAATGAGTGTTTTGAACAATAAAATCTTGTGTCTTTGTTGAGTAGTGGAGTTTTGGAATCGCACTGCAGGTTCCGCAGACCAAATACACTTTTCTGGAATTTCACTGCCGAGAAGTGTATGAACCAAGTGGCCGGATTTTTCACCCGAGGGAGAGTCTAGCCTTACTTGTTGTACCTGACACAAATTTTCTCATGAATGCAACCGTGCGACTCAATAGGATGTTCCATCCCACTTTTTCGAGCCCACCACTAACCACCAAGGATGATGTTTGATCAACCATGCACCCACGCGCCCACACTCAAGCTTATGGATGTGTTTACCCCATGCATATGCAATATAATGCATCATTGCGAACTACTATCATGTTCAATATGTAATGAATGTCATATGAACAATATCAATATATCCCACGATCAATTATATCCAAACATATAAATTCCATGATCATCATAATACTAACATATTGTTAAGCATACATCAACATAACCTTCCAAGTTGTAAATCACATCATAAGCATATGATTTCACTTTACCACATTTTCCAAGCATGTTAATTTATCAAACACAACTTCAATCATTCAAGGTATTTTATCAAACACCTTCAAGGCACCAATCAGGTAATCACATAATTCACTCTTATTCATCGTATAACTCAAGAAATCATATTAAGTGATTTCTACCATTGCCAACCCATGGAAAGATCCATGAATGTCACACAAATCGACATCACATCAATAATATCCCTTTTGTCTGGGATTTTAATTCACACGTGTAACCCGTGATCCTTTAATCATTTAATTCTGTAAGACCCTGTACTAAAATTAAATAAGAATACTAATACCTTAAGAGTTTTTCAAATATGAATAAAATGAGGATAAAAACTTAGAATCATTGTTGAAATATTAATCATGAAGTTTGAGTTTCGAACGGATTGACTTTTGGGTCAAACTTAATTTTTTTTTTGGATGTGTTTAAGATTGATAAGGGTAACTAAATAAATATATTAATTTTTTTTTTATCAAAATAACATTACCATTGAATTCGGGAGGTCGGAAAACATTGGGATAGGTAATATGGGATGTATTAGAAGTTAGGAAGTATTTTAGAAGTAAAACCAAATTGGAGTGAAATTGGGTAAAAAGGGGTGATGGACACTGCTTAGTATTTTGATGATAACTTTATATTTTGATGTCCACTTGATCTGAAATTGTTACAGGAAATAGTAGACATCTAGGGCTACAAAAGTGTATTTCATGAAATATTTCCAATTCGACCTCTAAATGGGTCAAAACTGACCTGGAAGTCGCACCAAAAATCTGTGAACAGTACGAAGGAAACCCGATTTTTTCTGAACAGAAAATATCGGGTTTTGCTCGATTTTCTTGCCCTATAAAAACCTAATGTCATCCCTTTAGCATTCATTTCACCCCTCCAAACCCTAGGAACCATTTTAGAGGAAGAGAGGAAGATAGAAATACCAATCAAGAGGGATTTATACCTTGTAGAAATCAAAACTTCAAATTCTTCAAGAATACATTCTCCTCCCATTTTCTTCCATTCTTGCTACCCTCTCACCCAAATCTTTTGAAACCCTAGGAGGGGAAGAGTAAGAGGAAAAGAAAGGAGAGCAAGAAGGTCTTGAAGCTTGGGTCTTAGCTTGGAATCTTGATTTAAGGTAGGGGATTTTCTCTCAATCTCTCACATTGAGGCTAGATATATATATATAGATATATATATGTATATAGATATATGTTTCTTCACTCTCCTTCTCATATATATAATATGAAATACATGATTCTTGTTCTATTTGTAATAAATGTCATGTTTTGAACAATATGAAGGGTGGGTAACCACCAAAGCTCTATTGATTTTTTTTTAATCTTCAAAGCCCTAGTTTTCAAGAAAAGGGGATTTTCTCCTAATTTCTTCTTTGTCTTTGATTTTAAAACTTTAGTGTTGAATATTGTATAACACCATGATATGAATTACGATCTCTTGCATATTTTCTTGGATTATTCGATTATATGACAAATGTGAAAACAAAATTTGGGATTTTACTATATTTGGGAAATTGTTGTGAATTGTGAATATTTTTGATTTCCTCATTGTATGGTTGTTGTGATGGACTTGGATTACCTTCGAGAGATGCCGTAGAGTGTTAGAGGTTAGTCTATCCCAATGGGGGGTGAGATGGTTGCCTAATGCTCGTAGTGGATCGTTGTTGTGCTCGCGATCACTATTGTTCACATATACACCGAGGAAAAGGGTTAGTATACTAGACACCTTGGGAGGATTTCGTCAATGCCGTAGGAGACGGTACACGCCCTTCCTAAAGAGATTTGTGATTGTTGGTTGGAATTGGTGGACTAGGCATGATCGTTAGGTAGATTCACGAGAAGCAATCAACATACATGGTACGGGGATGAACCAAAAATACATGGAATCGGGAGTTGGGTCGTTCTTGCCGATGCATTGGTATGGGACAATGCTTAGGGAGAAGCCCTTCTTAAATAGCTTAAATTAGAATTTTGTTTATCGATGCTAAACTCACTTTATTCTTTTAACTGATTATTGCTATTGTTTAAACTTGAGATCTCTTTTAAAATGTCACTGTTTTCATTCCAAACCTATATATATGTTAGTTGTGAAATGAGACCGACCGTTTGCTATGTTTTTCAAACCTTGTTTGAGTTGAGAGGATTTTGCTACAGAGCTTCGTGCTCACCCCCTACAAATAAAAATTTTCAGATTTCACACTTGAGGAGGAGTTAGGAGCCGAGGAGCCCACCCATTGGAAGACTCCGCTTGACGGGGATGTGGATCCCGAGGTGGACGCTTAGAGCGACACTTTTATTTTGTTCTAGACTAGATTATGCTTAGAATATCCTTTTGAACTCTAGTTCATTTCTGTTATTTCCGCTGCGTTATATTATTACATTTTGGAGATGTAAAGGCCAAGATTAGACCTATTAATTTGGGATGATAGTGTGGATATGACATATGATGAATGCAAGTTTATTTTATGATGGAAAAATAGACCCGGTGTGGTCAATAGTTATGCATATGTGGACCCGGTGTGGTCAATTGTAATATAATTGTACAGGTTGTGTTTTGGGTAGAGCTCCCCGTACAAAGGAGACTCTGCCCAAATTTTGTTAAAATATGAATGGTTGATGAATGAAACTTTCGTCGTGATGAATTTTACTTAATGCTCTCATACGGTAAATGGTTTTTAGAATGTAATGTCACCCACGGGGGTTTTGGGGCGTTACAGATTTGGTATCAGAGCCAAGGCTTTAGGTCTTACATGGGAGCTGTAGGTTATGGAGTACCACTAGGGAAGTAGGATTAAGTTGAAGGAAATTGTTGGTCTAATTTTATATGAACCTTATGCTTTAGATTAAAGTGATATTTAGGATGTCTTGTACATCAATGAAACTAAATTGTGAATTGATATGCAGGATGGACGGTGAACGGGTACGTGGACGTGGTCGTGGGCGTGGTGGTCAAGCAAATCCACCACCTCCACCACCTCTCGACGCCATACAGGGTATTTACCAATGTTTAAGGGAACTCACCACCCTAGTGCAACAACCAGGTGGGAACAACCACCACAACGGTGGAGTTCGTCCTTTAGTCCAAGTACCGGGCAACGGCGATGAGAACCGAAGGATGGTAGCTCTTCGAGAATTTCTACGGCAACACCCACCCACCTTCCAAGGGAGCTCCAATCCCTTAGATGCGGATAGATGGATCCGCCGGGTGAAAAAAATTTGTGATGGTATGGGGATCGCCGGGGACCTTCGGGTTGGCTTGGCTACCTATTTGTTGGAAGGGGAGGCCGATTACTGGTGGGAGTCAGTGAAGAAAAGGAGGGACACTAATACGCTCACTTGGGAGGAGTTTGAGCAAAGTTTCAACGACAAGTATTTTCCAGAGTCTGTCAGAGATAAGATGAGTGCAGACTTTCTAGCCTTGCGGCAGGGCAGTATGACCGTGGCTGAGTATGAGAGGAGGTTCGATGAGCTATCCCGTTATGCTTCAGAGTTCATATCCACCGAGGATAGGAGGGCCAAGCGCTTCGAGCAGGGTTTGAGACCGACCATCAGAGAGAAGCTTGTGGCACTCAGAATCCGAGACTATAGAGATTTGGTTGACAGAGCGGCATTGGTGGAGAGAGACATTGATGACTCTCAGAGGAGACAGAGCTATGCTAGAGGAGGCCCGATCCGTACAGGTGCCAGTAGCAGTGGAGCACCGAGGGCGTTACCATATCGTCGCCCCGATCAAGCGGTGGGGCAGAGACCTCTTACAGTCCGAGGAGAGGGGCATGCCCCGACTAGACCAAACACTGACCCTCGTCAATGCTTTGCTTGTGGAGGTGTAGGACACTTCCGAAACAACTGCCCGTCATTTCCACCCAAGGCCAATCAATCAGCCGGGCCATCACATGCAAATAGGCCCCCTCCACCACCGAGACCATTGAGAGCTCAAGCCCCCGGTGATGCCAATCCGGGGAGGGTATTTGCCTTAATCCAACCGGAGGAGGATGCTTCCAATGCCGTTGTGGAAGGTATCATTCTTCTCTACAATTCTTGGGCCCGAATCTTATTCGATCCTGGTGCTACTCATTCTTTTATACGTACTGCATATGCTATGAATTTGGGATTGGGTTTCGAGAAGTTAGAACATGCTTTGACTGTTGACTTGCCTACGGGAGAACAGTTGGGTACTAGCCGAGTCTGCAAGGGTTGTGTGCTTCGTATTGGGGAGCACGAATTGATTGTGGATTTGATTGCTTTAGAGATGAAGGGGTATGACGTGATTTTTGGGATGAACTTGTTATCCACTTTTCATGCGGTAATGGATTGTTTCCGCAAGCGAATTACATTTCAATTGTCGGGAGTAATTTTCAGTTTTGTGAATAACCGAGATTCTTTCCATCCATTTCCTACTACGGGAAGTAAATTCTTAAAAGCTAAGGCAGGGAGCCACTTGAGTTTCTTGGCTAGCTTGATGGGAGATGATCGGGATAGATCCCACTCGGGTATGGTGTTGATTATATCAGATTTTTCGGATGTCTTCCCAGATGAATTACCCGGGTTACCCCACAGAGAGAGATTGAGTTCGCAATCGATCTTTATCCGGGAACCGAACCTATTTCTATTGCTCCTTATCGGATGGCGCCTTTGGAGTTGAAGGAGCTAAGGAAGCAATTGGATTCATCCGTTTGAGCACTTCACCTTGGGGAGCCCCGGTCCTCTTTGTGAAGAAGACGGATGAAACACTTCGGTTATGCACAGATTACCGACGGTTGAATCGGGTGACGGTGAAGAACAAGTATCCCTTGCCGCGCATTGATGATTTATTTGATCAATTGAGGGGTTCTAAGTTCTACTCCAAGATTGATCTCCGCACCGGGTACCATCAACTGCGTGTCAAGGAGGAGGATATTCCTAAGACTGCTTTTCGTACTCGGTATGGTCACTTCGAGTATACGGTGATGCCGTTCGGATTGACTAATGCTCCAGCAGCCTTCATGGATTTGATGCACAGGGTATTCCGGCCATATCTAGATCAATTTGTCATTGTGTTTATTGATGACATATTGATTTATTCCCGGACACAAGAAGAACATGCACATCATCTCTCGGTTGTGCTACAAACATTGAGAGAACATAAGTTATATGCGAAGATGAGCAAGTGTGAGTTTTGGATGAAGGAAGTGAAGTTCCTTGGCCATGTTGTGTCCGAGCAAGGGGTAGCGGTTGATTCCTCGAAGATTGAGGCCGTGATGAAATGGGAACCACCAAAGAATGTGACAGAAATACGTAGTTTCTTGGGGTTAGCCGGTTACTATCGTAGGTTTGTGGAAGGTTTTTCCAAGCTTGCGATGCCGATGACTCGCCTTACCAAGAAGGGGGAGAAATTTGTGTGGACTCAAGCGTGTGAATTAGCTTTTCGCACCTTGAAGGAAAAGTTGACGACGGCACCGATCCTCATTATTCCGAACAGTGGGGAAGGTTACGATGTTTACACCGATGCTTCACTACGAGGCTTGGGATGTGTGTTGATGCAAGGAGGCAAGGTGGTTGCTTATGGCTCGAGGCAACTCAAGATTCATGAGCGGAACTATCCCACTCACGACTTGGAGCTAGCCGCTGTGGTTTTTGCTCTTAAGTTGTGGAGGTGTTACTTGTATGGAGAGAAATTTCAAGTGTTCTCGGATCATAAAAGCCTCAAGTATGTGTTCACACAGAAAGAATTAAATCTCCGGCAGAGAAGGTGGATTGAGTACTTAGAAGATTACGACTTCACTCTCAACTATCATCCGGGGAAGGCTAATGTAGTAGCGGATGCATTGAGTAGGAAGTCTCAGGGTGAAATCAATGTCCTTGCGGCTAAACGGTGGAAAATGATGGATACGTTGGAGGAGTTTGATCTATGGGTTAATGGACCGGAGGATCGACCATGTTTGTTTAACCTAGTAGCTCAACCAATCCTCCGACAAAGGATTGTGGAGTTGCAACGATTAGATCCCGAGTTGACAAAAATTCGGGATAAATTGGAGAGGAATGAGATTGTTGAGGATTGGTCTTTAAAGAATGAGGAGTTACAGTTTTGGGGAAGATTATGCGTGCCAAACGACGACCAAGTGAGGGAAGAAGTGTTGGGAGAGTGTCACCGATCGAAGTTCTCTATACATCCGGGGAGTACAAAAATGTATAGAGATATGAAACGACAATATTGGTGGAGTGGAATGAAGAAGGATGTAGCAAAGTTCATTTCAAGGTGTGCCGTATGTCAGCAAGTGAAGATTGAGCACCAACGACCTGGAGGATTATTACAGTCTCTGCCTATCCCGGAGTGGAAGTGGGATCATATCACCATGGACTTCGTGTCGGGTTTTCCACGGACTTCAAGAGGGCATAACGCCGTATGGGTTATCGTAGATCGACTCACCAAGTCAGCTCACTTTTTGGGGATGAAGACCACAGACTCGTTAGAGATCTTGAGCAGACTATACATTCGAGAGATTGTTCGATTGCATGGAGTTCCACTTTCTATCGTGTCGGATCGCGATTCTCGTTTTGTGGCTCGTTTTTGGCAAAGTCTACAACAAGCTATGGGGACAGAATTACATTTCAGCACAGCCTTTCACCCTCAAACAGATGGCCAATCCGAGAGAGTGATACAGGTTTTGGAAGACATGTTACGGGCTTGCGCATTGGACTTCAAAGGGAGTTGGATCGATCACTTACCGTTGGTGGAATTTGCGTACAATAACAGTTACCAAGCGAGTATCGGAATGGCGCCGTATGAAGCTTTGTATGGAAGACCATGTAGATCCCCGACATGTTGGTTGGAAGCCGGAGAGAGTAGTATGTTTGGGCCCGAGATTGTACGGGAGACAACGGAGAAGATTCAGCTCATTCGGGAGAGATTACGCACAGCACAGAGTCGACAAAAGAGCTATGCGGATAGGAGAAGAAGGCCTTTGGAATTCAAGGAGGGAGATTTTGTATTTCTTAAAGTGTCACCCAAGAAGGGCGTACTTAGATTCGGTAAGAAAGGAAAACTCGCTCCAAGGTACATCGGTCCATTTGAAGTGATCAAGACAGTGGGCAAAGTAGCATACCAACTTCGGCTACCAGTATCATTGTCAGGAGTTCATGACGTGTTCCACGTTTCGATGTTGAGGAAATGTCAACCAGATACGTCGCATGTCGTGGATTTGGAGGATATTGAAGTGCAAGATGGAGTCACCTATGAAGAGCAGCCGGTGAAGATTCTTGATATCCAGGAGAAAGTGCTTCGCAACAAGGTAATCCAGCTGGTGAAAGTCCTGTGGCAACATCATGGCGTAGAGGAAGCAACTTGGGAACCGGAGTGGGAGATGCGAGAGAAATATCCATATTTGTTCGCTACTTGAGGTAAGTTTCGAGGACGAAACTTTCTTTAAGGGGGGTGGATTGTAAGACCCTGTACTAAAATTAAATAAGAATACTAATATCTTAAGATTTTTCCAAATATGAATAAAATGAGGATAAAAACTTAGAATCATTGTTGAAATATTAATCATGAAGTTTGAGTTTCGAACGGATTGACTTTTGGGTCAAACTTAATTTTTTTTTTGGATGTGTTTAAGATTGATAAGGGTAACTAAATAAATATATTAATTTTTTTTTATCAAAATAACATTACCATTGAATTCGGGAGGTCGGAAAACATTGGGAGAGGTAATATGGGATGTATTAGAAGTTAGGAAGTATTTTAGAAGTAAAACCAAATTGGAGTGAAATTGGGTAAAAAGGGGTGATGGACACTGCTTAGTATTTTGATCATAACTTTATATTTTGATGTCCAATTGATCTGAAATTTTGACAGGAAATAGTAGACATCTAGGGCTACAAAAGTGTATTTCATGAAAATTTCCAATTCGACCTCTAAATGGGTCAAAACTGACCTGGAAGTCGCACCAAAAATCTGTGAACAGTACGAAGGAAACCCGATTTTTTCTGAACAGAAAATATCGGGTTTTGCTCGATTTTCTTGCCCTATAAAAACCTAATGTCGTCCCTTTAGCATTCATTTCACCCCTCCAAACCCTAGGAACCATTTTAGAGGAAGAGAGGAAGATAGAAATACCAATCAAGAGGGATTTATACCTTGTAGAAATCAAAACTTCAAATTCTTCAAGAATACATTCTCCTCCCATTTTCTTCCATTCTTGCTACCCTCTCACCCAAATCTTTTGAAACCCTAGGAGGAGAAGATTAAGAGGAAAAGAAAGGAGAGCAAGAAGGTCTTGAAGCTTGGGTCTTAGCTTGGAATCTTGATTTAAGGTAGGGGATTTTCTCTCAATCTCTCACATTGAGGCTAGATATATATATATAGATATATATATGTATATAGATATATGTTTCTTCACTCTCCTTCTCATATATATAATATGAAATACATGATTCTTGTTCTATTTTTAATAAATGTCCATGTTTTGAACAATATGAAGGGTGGGTAACCACCAAAGCTCTATTGATTTTTTTTTTTATCTTCAAAGCCCTAGTTTTCAAGAAAGGGGATTTTCTCCTAATTTCTTCTTTGTCTTTGATTTTAAAACTTTAGTGTTGAATATTGTATAACAAAATGATATAGATTACGATCTCTTGCATATTTTCTTGGATTATTCGATTATATGACAAATGTGAAACAAAATTGGGGATTTTACTATATTTGGGAAATTGTTGTGAATTGTGAATATTCTTGATTTCCTCATTGTATGGTTGTTGTGATGGACTTGGATTACCTTCGAGAGATGCCGTAGAGTGTTAGAGGTTAGTCTATCCCAATGGGGGGTGAGATGGTTGCCTAATGCTCGTAGTGGATCGTTGTTGTGCTCGCGATCACTATTGTTCACATATACACCGAGGAAAAGGGTTAGTATACTAGACACCTTGGGAGGATTTCGTCAATGCCGTAGGAGACACACACGCCCTTCCTAAAGAGATTTGTGATTGTTGGTTGGAATTGGTGGACTAGGCATGATCGTTAGGTAGATTCACGAGAAGCAATCAACATACATGGTACGGGGATGAACCAAAATACATGGAATCGGGAGTTGGGTCGTTCTTGCCGATGCATTGGTATGGGACACAATGCTTAGGGAGAAGCCCTTCTTAAATAGCTTAAATTAGAATTTTGTTTATCGATGCTAAACTCACTTTATTCTTTTAACTGATTATTGCTATTGTTTAAACTTGAGATCTCTTTTAAAATGTCACTGTTTTCATTCCAAACCTATATATATGTTAGTTGTGAAATGAGACCGACCGTTTGCTATGTTTTTCAAACCTTGTTTGAGTTGAGAGGATTTTGCTACAGAGCTTCGTGCTCACCCCCTACAAATAAAATTTTCAGATTTCACACTTGAGGAGGAGTTAGGAGCCGAGGAGCCCACCCATTGGAAGACTCCGCTTGACGGGGATGTGGATCCCGAGGTGGACGCTTAGAGCGACACTTTTATTTTGTTCTAGACTAGATTATGCTTAGAATATCCTTTTGAACTCTAGTTCATTTCTGTTATTTTCCGCTGCGTTATATTATTACATTTTGGAGATGTAAAGGCCAAGATTAGACCTATTAATTTGGGATGATAGTGTGGATATGACATATGATGAATGCAAGTTTATTTTATGATGGAAAATGGACCCGGTGTGGTCAATAGTTATGCATATGTGGACCCGGTGTGGTCAATTGTAATATAATTGTACAGGTTGTGTTTTTGGGTAGAGTCCCTACAAAGGAGACTCTGCCCAAATTTTGTTAAAATATGAATGGTTTTGATAATGAAACTTTCGTCGTGATGAATTTTTACTTAATGCTCTCATACGGTAAATTGTTTTTAGAA
>CAUOFW020001078.1:0-139741 GCA_963454935.2 Ilex paraguariensis | reverse complement strand
AGATAAAGACGTATGAAAAATAAGTGTAGAGTCATACGATAAGAGACTTCTTCATGGACGGAAAAAAAATTCAGGACTAATTGTAGACCGTTAGATCAAAAATTTTGAGATGATCTGAACTGTCTCTTATGTTGGGATTACGTTGTCCGTTGGATGTGTTTAGGTTTTCTTAAAACGATCTGATCCTATTTTTTTTTTTGAATTCAAACTTCGTTCTACTTTATTATATAAATATATATATTTCTTTTATATCTGTATAATAAAGTAGCTTACAATTCAAATTTTAAAAAATAAACAAAATGACTTTTGTTATTCGCGGTTGAAATCGTTTTAAATTTTACTTTAAAGTTATTTAACGGCTAATATTAACACCATTAATTTAATAGAAAGAATATACTCCTAAGAGTGTATCTGGAGTGACTTTTTAAAAGTACTTCTAGAATTATTTCTCATAAATATTTTTTTAAAAAAATAGTGTTTGAAATTGTCTCACCAGTACTTCTACCACCATCGCCGCCACCACCCCACCATCCGGCCACCACCACCATCACCACTCCACCACCACCACACAGCCACCCCGCAACCACAGCCACCCCCACCCCATCCCCACCATTGCCACCACCACCACAGTCATTAGCACTTACCACGACTATTACCGTCTCCTATCACCACCACCACCACTGTCGCCCATCACCTCTCACCCCCACTGCTTAAATTATTTTATTTTTTCTCTATATTTTTGTGATTTGATTTTAGATATAAATACAAATATATTAATTATTTATTATTTTTTATTACTCTGTGCATTCAGGCATAGACAATAATTAGTCTATATAATAAAGTAGCTTACAATTCAAATCTCAAAAAATAAACAAAATGACTTTTGCTATTCGCGGTTGAGATTGTTTTAAATTTTACTTTAAAGTTAATCTAACGACTAATATTAACACCCTAAATTTAATAAGAAAAATATGTCTCTAAAAGTGTGTTTGAAGTGATTTTTTTAAAATACTTTTAGAAATTATTTATCATAAATACTTTAAAAAAAAATAATGTTTGAAATTGCCCCATTATTACCTCTATCGCCACCGTCGCCACCGCCACTACCACTATCGTCGTCGTCGTCGCCGCCGCCACCACCATCACCGTCTCCTACCACCACTACTGCCGTCCACCACCTCATCTCACCCCCACTACAAATCGATGCTTAAAATTCATTTATCTCTTCTCTATGTTTGTATTTTAATTTTGGATATAAACACAAATATGTTTATTATTTATCATTTTTTATTATTCTGTGCTTTCAAGCATAAACAATAACTAATATTTATATAATAAATTAGAACGAAATTTGAATCCAAAAGACAAAGAGAGGTTCATATCATTTTGAGACAAAACATAAACGCATCAAATGGAGAATATAATCTCAATATAAAAGACGGTTCAGATAATCTCATAAATATTGATCCGATGATCATAATTGAATTTAACTCTAACACTCCTATCTCTCATGTAACTCTCTCTCTTATCTCTTAGACGTTTTAAACACTACCTCATCTCCTCTCTTACTCTCTCTATAAATATATATAAAATAAAGTAATTAGGTTTATTTATCTTTAGTTTTTTGTGACTCGGATCTTTTGATAATTATTAATTCAACGATCCTAATTATTTCCTAAATTTCTAAAGGTCTTTCATTCTAGAACTCTAAAGATGATTGTCTCTCACTCTCTACGTCTCATTTCAGGACTCTTTAAAGAAGACGTTTCTCCCTCTCTGCATCGTGAAATAAAAAATTATACACATGATATATTTTTGTTGATTGAGAAGTAGAGATGTTATATCGAAAACTATTTCTTGCATTCAAAAAGTATTGGTTATTGATGAGTTCACCATCTAAAAGACTTAAATGATTAAGTGGGTATGGATTCCCGACATATACATTGGACCTTGAATCATTCAACTCCCAATCTCTAAACAAAAGACAAATCCATTATTGGCTAGTATTAGATTCCGAAAACTACACAAAATTTTCTTAGTAACAAGGATGTGTAAACCTTCAATCTAACATTTTTGAATAAGGTTGTCCAATGAATTCATCGATGAATTTGAAGGACTTCAATGGCAAATTGGAAATTTTTGAGAACCTCTGGCAGTGGATTGTATTTTCTCTAAATCTTGAGAGTGTTAGTAAAATTTAAGCCAAAAAAAAAACATTTTAATGAAGAAATATAAAAAAACAAGAAAACTTTAGGGTAAATATTACAATTAGTTCCCAAACTTTACATTCTATTTTAAAATGATTCTTAAAGTTTCCATTATTTTAATTTAGTCTCTAAAACTATCAATTCCGTATCTATTAAATCATTTTGCCAATTTTAATAGTTAGAATAAACGGAAGCAAACCACGTGTTTATCACGTGGTCATCCGCACCACTTTGTACCATTTGTTCTGACGGATGAAATTAATGTGGCGACTTAATTGATATGAAATTAATAATTGAAGGATTAAATTGAGATAATTAAAAATTTTAAAATTATTTTAAAACAGGGGTTAAATTTAAGAATTAATTACCATATTTACCCAAAAACTTTTAAACAACAGAATATACAGAAAAAATAAATTTCGCACTTCGTGTAAGAGCGGGATTAAACAGCTCTATATAACTGCCCAGAGAGCGGGAATTCACACTCTCTCTCACACACACACACAAACCTGTGACGAAGCCATGATAATTCTCTCTCTGCACCTTTTCTCCACGTACATTAACAAAATATAATGCATTTTCATGTATTTATATATTCTTCTTCCTCTCATCACTGTGATACTCTGCAGAGAATCAAGCTCGATGAATCACTGCATCGCATCAGTGTTCATTCTCTCCAATAATCACTTCACAGATCTCAAGGTCAGTCTAAAATCTCCAATTTCAAAGTGAAGTTTCAGTTTAAATACGTATTTATTTTCTCATTGATTTTCTGCCATTATCAACGAGGAAGGACAAACGTTCGCTGCCGATTGGAACTGCGACTCCGGACAACATTGCGAATTTTGCATTGCAAACGCAATCCTAGGCCGCGTTTGTACTCCATCCAATCTCGAAGGTCCATCAACTCATGCATATATATATATATATATATATATATATATATATATATGTACACACACATGTTAATGTACGTGGAATTGAACACAAGTACATTTGATTTGGTTGAATTACCTTGTATTTTGATCTAACTTGAGTTGAATTAGGTGAAAGGATTGCCGGTTAATCGGTATTTCGTGCGTGAAGACTGTGCGTATGCTAGATTGGGACAGCGGTTGGGGACAGGGGCTGTGATTTTAGCTCCAATTAATTAGCAGGAGGACTCCATTACCGATCAGCTCATTTTGAGTAACTCACACCTCCTATTTTGTTGTTTTCTCAACTAATGGTGAATGAATATTTGTTTTACTTATTTTGAAATTTAAGCTTTGAACCCTAAGCTAGTCTACTAGCGATTGAAATCAACTGTAGATGTTGAATTCGAAACTTGATAATTCTCTTAGATCAAAAAAATTTATTCTTCATAAATTCTTTAGTTCTAACGTGGATGACTTACCTTTGACTGAAATAAAGAGAGGGTTATTGGTCGAGGTATATATAAATGACTCAAACACTCTAATCCGTAATATAATTGTGGTCCAAGATGGCATGAATTGAAAACAATAATATAGTCTTTCATGGCCTTTGTTGTCCAATTGGTTGCATATGCTTCATTGCACATGGCAAGTTTGACAGAATTTCACAGAACTGAAAAGCAATTATTTTCCTTGAGATATTGCCAAAAACAAGCAATTTTGTGAATCTTTGACTGTCAGCATGTCTTAATTCATTACGTATGTCAATACTCTCTCTTAGAATACAATTCACGCAGAAGCTAGAAATTTACTCTAGAGGGGGCAAATTTAAACAATAATTAGGGAAAATTAACCTAGCAATAAGAATAAAAACTTTAATATTGATTAGTAATACTTTTATTCAATAGATATATAGTTGTTCCCCCAAGCTTTTGTATGTTAAAACCATAGTATAATAATCTTGTTATCAATTTAGTTACATATGCATTTCACAATATATTTAAGCTAAAAGCAATGAGAGATAGGGGCCAACAATATTAAGAGAGAAAAGAGAGAGCTTCGATGCCAACGAATCATCAGGCCATTAAATAAATAAATAAAATGGTTTACAAAAATGCAGTGGAGTCTCAAGAAAGGCTCCATCCATAGTGTTAAGGAAGGATTTTTTTTTTTTTTTTAGTATTGTGCTAAAGAATAGTTTGGTCTTTGGAAGTATAGAATTCAATATCTGTATTGCTTTCCGTCACATGTGGAAAAGTGAGCAAGCCAAATGATTTCTTTACTTCTCAAGTTGCCCCACATGCTTGATCTCCAATTTGTGGACACCCAAATTGCCGGACATGCTTAATCTCTAATCTGTGAAAATGTGGGGCCCTCTTTTGGTGGAGCCCTTCCATTGGGACTTATTTTTAATTTCAACCGTGGCTGCTGAAAATGTCAATGGGCATGACCAGCTCATAACGACTATTATGACTTATTAGTTGAAATTCCAGGACAGTAAGACTTTTGTGTTTTAATTGTATGAAAGGATTATTATGTTAAACAATTTATTTTGTACAATCATTAAATCTAGTTATATAGATTCCTCCTCACATTCTAACAATAACATTGATAGGGGTTGCCTGCATAATTTCCCACATGTGAAGGAGTGTTTGTTTAACAACGTTGAATGTCAAAGGATCCATATGAAATTGACTCATAATATTTTCATTTTTTTCTCTTTACTGTAGAGCTATATTGCAATCATAGAACACATGAACAGAGTTACGGAACAATGCATTACATTTTTTTGCACAAATAGTTGCATTAATTGATCATGCAAAATTTCAATAAGCTCTTGTTAGGGAATGTCAAGTGTGCCCCCTCGGTCATGCATGGTGGGTGATCTACCAAGTAGGAAAATAGAAGAAAAAGTATTGGAAGGGATCCAGAGCCAACAATGGCATCTGGTTATGACATTCCTTCCGCGGCTAGGGCTACAACTTCACTGCTGCTGTATGTCCGGCATAGTTAGAAATCAGATGAAATTGGCTTCATTTTTAGTTTATCTATCTTGTCTTTATGGAATTTGTGTTGACTTCATTTAGTTCTTTCAGAATCTCAAAAATTAAATGATGCCTATATTCAAAATAGTCACTATGGTAAGTATAGCCACCACAGCTATTATTGTTGGGTGCATTTTTCAGCAAATCAGGCCTCCAATTCACTGTTCTTAACTGTCACGAGCCAGAGTTATTTCTGGCATCGATGCTTTCCTTCTGATGCTGAACTATGGATATGCAAAAACAAAATGAAATATGCCATACATGCTTGAACTAAACTTAAAAATTTCATATCCTGTTTCCTTCGATGCCCAGATTGTCTGAGTAAATGAGTGCTTGTATTCCTTGAACAGCTACTCCTTCTAAATCTATTCACCAGCCACTTGCCATCACTTATCGGAGTTCTGAAAGAGATTCAAGTGTTTCTCCAAGCAAACACTTCTGAAATCACTATGCCACATCTCCAATGATCTAAAGAAGGTGTTTGATACCGTTGGCCAGAGGAAACTCATCAGTGGGTTTTACTTCAAAATGGGAGTCTTCTGAAGGCATTGCTTATGAGTGGAGATACTTGGTAGAAAGCCAATGTAAGTGTCCCAAGCCCCAACCAACTCTTTCCAATCTCATATTTCTGAATTATGATCAATAAATTGAGAAGAACCAGGTGCACTTATGATGGCATCTAAACTTTGGAGATGGCAGTGGTGGGATGAGAAAAGCTGGTTCTTGTTCTAACCCAGCAGAATCTTCTCCCCTGAGCATGAGATTACACTTAACCGATCTCATTTAACATCTTGAAGCTCTGGTACATGAGTCACGAGGTTTTTGTGAGTATGAACACATTAGTCTATATATCAAAGAAATTAAGTCGCATCCGGTGCATAAGGCTCCGTTTATAGTAAAGTGCGGGAGAAGTAAGTAGTAGACAACTTTATCTATACTTTGGAGAGGCTAGTTCTCAAATTTTAATCTGTGACCTATTCCTTAGGAAAATGAGCACTCTCCATCGCTCCGAGTAGGACTGCAAATAGACCAAAATAAGCTGAGCACCGGATTGTTCAAGCTCAAATCTCTTGTTCAAGTTTGGCTCGGATAAATTTATTTGATTGAACAAACTGAGCTCAAGCTTGTATTTGAGCTTAAACTTGAATCCAACCTTGTGTTCAACATCATGTTTGGCTCATCATATCTATGTATATACATCCCTAAATGAGCTCAGTTTGTTGAGACGAGCTGAATATAGCATTGTTTAAACTTGATTTACTTATTGAATGAGCTCTAAAATCAGGTTCACAATCGATTTCTTTTATAAATAAACGAACTTGAACGAGCTCCAATGCGATTGCAGCCCTAGCAATAAGTCCGGCCACTATTCTTCTTTACATGATTAATAAATGCTCTTCTGATTATAATTATGTGCAGGTACAGATGACTTTGGAGTGTGTAACTTACCTCGGGCCAGTGTTGCCCCCACTGGAGCACTAAGAAATGTAACCAGCTCTTCTAATTTGAATGGCAGGTTGAACCAATTGCAGTGGTTGTTTGCGACTGTTTTGGTGGCCATCCCCATCGCATTGTAAGGAGCAAAAAAAAGGTAACGAGCTTATGCCCTACAGTAGTTCCCTTTCAACCCAAAAGAAACAAACAAGAAAATAGAAGTTACCGTTCGCTCACAGTTTTTTTAAGCAAAAAAAATTTCATCATGAAACAAAAACATATTTGATCATTAAATTAAAAAAGTGATCTATACGGATATTATTATGTAAATAATACATTTATTCATGTCTATTTATATACAACTATGAAAAAAAAAGGAAGAGAAAACCAAAAAATTATTACCAAAGGATATCTCCTGGACCTGGCCGAATGGCTGGGGACTGAGGGCAACTTCTTTTGGAATGGATCCAATCATTTAGGATTCTTGTGGACTTACATTTCGGCCCAACTTCAACAACATGATTATCGCTCAAATTGCACATATGCAGCCCAAGTCCATGTCAGCCTACCGCACGAGTATCCTAATTTTTGTTTTGAAAACGGGGAAAATTCCTGATTCGTACTCGTTATATTAAAGGCGCGTTTATATCGTTCAGATTTATGAGTTCGAGTAGGGTGCATGAACTAATCCTTTAACCTATACACTAGTTAAATAAGGACTTACATTTTGGTGGAGATTCTAATTCATATTAGAGATTTTGATATGATTCGTCCAAGCAATTGAGACTCATTCTATCAATTGACTAAGTTTTTTTTCGCCTAAGTGATTTGAACTCTTGATCTCAAAAAGATAAAATTTTCACAAGATAAGGAATATTATTGAATCAAAAGTCTGTTAGTGACTATGCTAATTTTAAATTTTCACTCTTTTGTCTTTGCTTTAAGTTGGCTCAGTTGAGTTTGATTACGGTATCGAAATCAAAATTTCAGTGTCATACCACTTATCATTTTTTGGAATATTTAAATTATTTTTTGTGTGAAACTTATTAACTTTTGGAATGCATGTATTTTTTGAGTTCACTTATATTTTTCAGATAAACGTAACACTTTTTAAGTAAAACTTATTACTTTTTTGAGTAATTTTTATTTTTCGACACGATCCCAAAAATTAACGTTGAGACTTAAGCTAACAAGAGAGTCACATTAATCCCAATGGATTAGTCTAGTGGTAACTTACTCATTTAATAAGCCTCTCATGAGAGGTAGATTAAGGATTCAAATAACTTACTAAGTATAGCCATTTAGAGTCACCGTCAATAGATTTACTCCCTTTATGTAGAAAAGTAGTTTTGCACAAGATCTAACATTAATTTGGTACGTGAACAAAAAAATATTGCAGTGATTTATTGAAATAGTTAAATATATAAATAAAAATATTATTTTTATCTATTATACTTAAATTGTGTGCACTTTAAATCATATTTTTTACTCTGTCACTGCTCTCAAGAATTTTCACTTCTCAATTTTTTTAAATTAATTAATTAATTTATATTACACCGTATTTTCAAATACGAATTACCTTTAACATATAAATAAAACGTGAGTGCATGGATTAACAGTTATTTTCAAGTACGAATTACCTTTAATATATAAATAAAACGCGAGTGCATGGATTAACAGCTAGGAAGTCAGAAAGAAAATATTTTATAATGGGCATGTGCACGGCTCAAGACACCGCCAGTACTTAAAAAATTTAAGTTGTTCAAAGTCTATGGCACATCAACCTGCAGCAAGATCAACCCAATCCTTCTGACCAATCACTCTCATCGAAACCACTTAGTCTCGTGATCTCGTGCATTAAGATATAAAAACACCCGTGCTTGTAGGTGGGTAGGGGGAATCCGCCGCAGGAATATTCACACACAGCTTAATAAATATTTTAATGATGGAAAAATATTATTTAGACTTATTGGGGACTTAATCTCAAGATCCAATTTAACAGTAATGTTATACGGATTAAATTTTAAAATTAAATTAAGAGTCAAAATGACATGACAACATATTATTTTAAATTTTTATTGGGGCCTAAATGACATGATATTAAATAAAAAAGCTCAAGTCAGTTGTCATTTTATTTGAACTCTTAATTTAATCACATTTGGTCAGTGTAATATTACTCCTAATTTAATACAACTATTAAATTAAAATAATTTAACGATTGTATTGAATTAACTTTCAATAGTATTGCTCTTTATTAAATCTTCATCTTAAATAATATTGCATATTTTTCAACATTAGATAGGTGAGCTCTATTAACAATCCCAAATATTATTCTGCATTATTTGGGAGAAAAGGTTTAGGGATAGTTGTATTGGAGGTCACCAAAGTATGAGATTTGTTTTATTTTAGTCCCTAATATTTCAATTGCATCATTTTAGTTTCTGAAATATTGGATATGTTTGCATATGGTCCTTCAAGCAGATAGAGTTCAGATTACTAAAAATTTTTTATCATAAATTTGTCACGTAATACTTAAATATAGAAAAAAAAATTTTGATAGCTCTTAAATAAAATTTGGGTAATTTTTGACAAAAAAAATGTGTAATATGAAAAATTTTTGACTAAAATTTGGATAACTTATAATTAAAATTGTGTAATTTAAGTAGCAATTTAACCAAAATTTGAGTAAAAATTTGGTTAAGAGTTATCTAAATTATATTTTTTGTCTATATTTAAGTATCACGTAATAAGTTTATAACAAAAAAATTGTTAGAAATCTGAACATTGTCTTTTTGAGAGACCATATAAAAATATATTCAATACTTCAAAGACCAAAATAATACAATTGAAACATTAAGGACCAAATGAGACAAATTCCATATTTTGAAAACCTCTAATATAATTAACCTAAAGAATTAATAAACAAATTTAGTAAACAGAGCTTCATTGATGCCGATTTGGCCAGTTACAAACAATAACAACACAAAAATAGGATATTCTTACATTTAAATAGGATATTCCAATGTTTATATACTTGGTTATTTTGTACTTCGAGTTTTAGCATGAAATGTTCACGTGGATAGAACAGAGCATCATGGTACAGTTTAAAGTCAGACATGGTATTATTGTCAAGAAAAATATTTCCGTATCAAAATTTTATTTTTCAATATCCAAAAATAAAAAAAATAGTTAGTTCTACCCTCAAAAAAGTATAGGTACCTATGATACCGAATTTTTTTTTATACCATAGTCAAACCCTATCGTAAAATATCTTTTTATGCTTTTATTATTTATTAAAAAAATGAGCAACTACTATTAGAACTTAATTTACTTACATAATTTGTTGATCTAATTCACTGTAACATTTGGATTGACTATAAGCTCTATTAAACATTAAAACTTAGTGTTGATCTAATGATTCCTATAAAACCATATCATTATATCAACAAATTAAATTAATTTTTTTAAGTCCAAAAATTCAAAGATTTTTATGGTAATTGCCTCCTGTCATTGTAATTCACTGCACAATCTCAATGAACAAAGAATACTCTCCGCAACTCAACTTGACCAAAAAAACATTGTTCATAACATGAATTCTATTGTACCATTGTGTTTTATTATGAGTCTTACTGTCAGCAATAACGTACCTATGTTTATCAGAGATATGGTTGGAACTATCAACAGCCAATATGTTCACTATTCAAGCGTTGGCCATGGACGATTCAGAGGTGCACCTATTCAACTACATACACCCAAGCGGAACACTTCTGCATTATAATTAGGGGTGTTAATTGAGACGAGTTACTCGGGTTTGACATAGATAAAATTCGATACAGGGGTTACACCAGTTATTACCCTCATGTCAATAATAAACAGATAAATAGGGCACGAAAACTCCACAAAATCTACATGTTAATATTGAATGTGAAAGTTATTCATAGTTTTATAATATTTGATCAGATTCACTAATTATATATAATTATTCATAATTAATTAATTACATAACGTGACAATAATAATGTGGTATAATTATTACATTAAAAATTTTCTTCACAAGTTGAGAGAGGTAGAAGATTTGAATGGTTATGGGTTAGGCCATCCTTGAGTTTGACTGCATGGATTGGCAACCACGCATATCCAACTAAATTTTTGGCAACATCATGTGACTACTATTATGATAAACATTCCATGGTCAAGGATTGAACTTAAGTGGATATAACCTCAAGATAGATGATGCGATAACAAAGACGTCATCTTAAATTTAAATTTTGACAATTTCTTGTAATCAGATCATGAGAGATTTATTTCTAATGAATAATACTTTAGTCTCAGTATAGAAGGTTTGTTTTTGACCAGACTCGAGAGATGATTAGTCAATGTGCGCATAAATTGGTTCAGACACATTTGACCGTTGAAAAAACAAAAAAAAGAACTTGCGTGGACGTAAAAGTTTTTATTGTTGAAAAACATTAAATCTGTCTTCACAATTGACTGCAAAGATTGGTTCAAGACCAAAATGAATAATTCAATTGCTTTAATCACTAAATCGTAACCTCTATCAATTTATTTAACTAATGACAAAAAAAAAATCAATCTATTTTCCTCATATATCAAAACCTAAATATAAAAAAAAAGAAGAAAACCATGCATGTAAAATGTCCAAAAATTGTAATAACTACAATGGGCCTTTCACCTTTTTTTGAAAATTTTTATCATAATCTAGAATCATCTCAATTACATATTTTTTTGAACTTTTGATTATAATGTACGCCTCAAATATACACAATCTGTATATAACGAATTTTTTAAAAAATTTGAACTTAGGATATCTGCCTACTCCTCTTTCACATCTCATCAAGTCAAGTAGCTCAGATACCTTACTCGATTCAAGGGCAGGATATTAGGCATTCACTTCCACCACACAAACAACTAATCTTCTACAAAAAAATCAAATCTTCTATTCCTCCGTTGAAAATGAATGAATTCCAGTCACACCCTTTTCCACTTCCTACTGGCAACGTGGAGAGCTCTATCACACACACAGATTGAGATCGGTAATTTTCATAAGTGGACATTTCTTATGGACCACCTCGGATTCCAAGTTGACGGACCCATTGGGCGTACATGTAACATCACATCATTATTTACACCCGGTGTCGGTGTATAATAATAAACTTACATATGAGTATAGTGAATCTCACTTATATAGTTATAAAATAACATAATAAGGTAGTTATTAGAATATATGAGATTCATGTGTTTATTTATTATGATTTTATTATATAGAGACACCACGTGACAATAATAACATAGTGTTCCCGTTACATTTAATTTTTTTTCCAATTGATGGTGACACGTGTTGCACGTCAAAAACAACCCACGTGGAAAGTAGGGTTCAATTATTTCATAATAGGACCACAAGGTTTTATGTATCGTAGGCCGAATCACAAGCCAACTATGCTTTGCCTCCTTTTCACTCTTAAGAGTGCGATAGAATTGTTAAAAACCGAATATAATAATTCTTAAAACCCCAAAAAGTAATTCTAAAGGCTTGAGAACAAACAACTCCTTGTCCACTACACAAAATAATGGAGAGAGAGAGAGAGAGGGAGAGTATTGTTCTGCAGATTAATCAGAGGTTTGTTATGTTCCAGTCCTTTTGCTTTGATGGAAATCTGCCGGAAAACGGGAGAGGAGATTTGTTTAAACTGCAAGGTACTCTAGGGGCCTCAACCAGATAGAATGATTTTGCTAATAAAAAGCAAGAAAAAGTCTAAGAAACAATCTAAAATTAATGGGTAATATAGATAAAAAAAAATAGATATTTTGTAATTTTTTTTATATATAATTATATGAGAAGTTACAAAAATTACATATTTTTTTATTAAGACGATTCAAAAAAAAAATGATTAGGGCATACCCAATATACGAGACTCTTGTTATTGCGGTGTTTAAGAAATGATAGATGTTTACAGTTTCAAATCTAGCAAGAAAACATAGTTCACCTGATTTGCATAGTGTGCGGGTAACTAGTATATTTGAAATTTATAGCGTAATTATGAGTTAAAAAAAATAGGTGATTACAATAACTTTTCGTAATCAAATCAAATGTGAGTGGATTAGCTTGAAAGATGCTTCTCCGTGACATCAGGACATGTTAGGTGCCAAGTCAATTGAGATTGTTAAATTGCCCTAAAGGCAGGATATTCTAATCTATAAGTAATCTTTTGCCATTTTGAAAATGACGTACAATAAGCCTTATGTATTTATCATGAAGGATAACTTTAATTTAAAACTCAGATGTTATGAAGAATTTATCTTTTATAAATATCGTAGTTCCGGTGTGAATAATTTATCTTTAACTAGACCTAAGAAAAAATTAATCGAGACGTACATAAACTGGTCCAAACACTTATCACAGTTAAACCAAAAAAAGAAAATAACCTACAAATCTTTAACTAATCTAGCCCTTTAGCTTTGAATTTCAGCCATTCAACCTTTAATTGTTTTAATACTCCTTCAAAAGGTCTACTAAAAGTGTCTTTTAGCAATTTTAAGGATTCCCTCGGTTCAATAAAATAGCTATTTAACCATTGCTTCTAATCTGGTAACAAATAAAGATAAGTATATCTATTTAAAAAATAAAAAAATAATAATAATAATCTGGTAACAAACCTCAACCCTTTGTGACAATACTGATGTTACAGTAATGCTCACATGATCATCATTCATTCCGATGGCAAGAGGGTAGTAGTCTTAAAAAGTAGATTAAGGACTAGATATAAGTAAGCATGGACAAAGAACATTTCGATACAAGTAAACAATAATGTTGTTTTAAGCTTTTTTTTTTTTCAAGGTTATAGTATCGATTATAGATTTAATCCTTGGAGAGAACATGAGTAAACAATTATTACCTTTAAGAAGTATTCACTCCTTAACTTCTTGATTGAAAGAATCTGGGATAATCAACTGGGACCAACTAATTATCGAGAACCTTAAAAAAAAAAAACAATGACCAGATTGGACTGACTATGCACATAACTTTATATTGGAAATCAGAAAAAAAAAAAAAAAGTTGAACAGCTCCTAATTTCCAAAAGAACTAGTCGGACAGACGACATACCATAGACAACTCTTGTCCTAATACAAACAAACAAACGAAGGCAATCTGACTGATGGTTTACGGGTTGAGTTTGTTTTATGATAATTTAGAAGTTTTAGATTCAATATTTTTCATATCTTTAAGAGTTGCTCATGTTTATTTTTTAGAGAATATGTTTTAAACTCGTTCGAATTATTATGATCAATATTTAAATTTGAGATAATAATTAACATGGTCAATATTTAAATTTGAGATAATAATTAACGCAAGGGTGTTATTAATAATAAAAAAAAAAAGAAAAAAGAATTTAGAATCTCCTAATTATCTCAAAAATGAGCGAATATCCACCGGAGATAAACAAAATGTTTGAAAACTATAGAATAGAATTCCGTACTGAGTCAGCACTGAGACAAACGAACAGGTCAGGAATCAAAAAGAAACCAGTGGCTTAGCTGGGAACACGTGCGAGGTAGTAACAGCACGTGCATTGGGAACCAAGTGTTTTTGGCTGCACCGGCAGTGTTGCCCGGTTGACTACAGACAGACAGGGTCTCTGAGGCGTGGCTCGTGGTCCGCAGTGTCCCTCTCCCCAACCCCACGACCTCTTTCACTAATACTGTTTAGTCTCTGCACAACGTTCGTGTGCCGCTAAACGACACCGCCTCCTTAGTTCCCCTGAACTCCCCGTACTCTCTCTCTCTCTCTCTCTCATCTATACCTGACACACCACAATTACTCAGCATAAATCAATATAAAATTAGCAGCTATTTGTTTAATATTAAGGGGTAAAAATGGTAAACTATTAGATTTCGCATAACAAAAGAGACATGTTAAAGTTAAATATCTTGATTTGTTTATTATTTAATTACCCGTTTAAAAAGTTAATATATCACTAAGTTACTCCTTTACCACACCATTACTCATTTATTACCTAATTATCAATTTAATATGATCCAATCTATTGCAGAATTAAGACTCTAAAGAAAAAAAATTTATTGTAGAATTAATGGATAACAAAGGTCGTGTTATGTAACCTGTTTAATAAACTAGTATAAGGGTTGAATGATTTTTAGGACGAATCCTCTATGACCCAAAATGAATTGACACGGCCCGATTGTATGACGTACTCTAATCCATGATATACAATTATTATATTATATATGATTTGGAGTAATAATGAAAAAGGATTACAATACACAATAGTAGAAAATTGTAAAATAAAAGAAAGGGAAAAAGATTTTTTCTTAAATTTTCCTTGATTCACTTATACCATACCCCCCTCTTCGATGTATATTCATTTTATATTAGTTACCCAATCTCAATATTAAATATAAATACTAGAAGTCATAATTAGAATAAAATTTCTTGTGGTATATACTTATGATGTGTGATTAAATAAAAAAATATATTCTATAGAACGATTCTGAAAACAAATTGACACGGTACTACATGTTTGTATGACCTACTCTTGTCCATGATAACACATTCGGCTTGTAATTTCTGTAGATCTAATAACAAAAATGATATGTTAAATTTATTTTTTAATTTAACAAATTTAAATAATAAATAAGTGAACTCGGTTCGTCAAGTGAATGAGTTAACAAAAATCTGTTACATATGATATGAACCAATTACATATTATTGATATACAATTGAAATTTAATAAAATATGAATTCATATGTTTTTACAGTTTTAATGACATGTGTTGGAGCAGATAAATTCTCTTATGCAATCGTGTGATGTTGGTGATATCTAGAGTGTAGACATATTATATGGGACCCACGTGGTAAGATCGTTTGTTTTCGAGGGCCCCACTTATAGGAGCCCCACCTCGTCAGTGCCATCCACTAGAGGACATTTGTTGGGTCGAATAAAAGAGGTGGGAGAGACAACCTGGCCCCCCCGCACATTCCTCTGTTCATCTTTGACCTTTGACCACCAAAACCGCAGACCACATTAATATCAGGACCATTCTAACAACCACTAATAAATGTTACTACCCTTCGCTTAAACGAGAAAGAATAATATTACATGAATTTAAAATTTAAATTTGATAATTATAATTATTAATTTTATTGTAAAATTTAATATTTATTAAGATTCACTATATATTCAATAATTATTAATAAATAATGAAGATATAATAGTTTTTATGAAATACTTCTTTGAAAAAAAATATGGCAGTTTATAAATAATTAAGATGAAGATACAAAAAAAATTCATCTGATAATCAAAAATACACCTAACCATGCATTTTCTAGACTTTGGGTACAATATAATATGAGAATTTAAAGAATTAGTGAAAATTAAACAAATAAAGTAAATTTGGCCTGTCTAGTGACTCAAACTTGTGATATTAAGATAGTAGATCATATTAGTTTACAATCCAAATTAGTTCAATGGATTTTTTTTTTAAAAAAATTTGGCCCTTTCAATGGGTCGAACTTATGATATTAAGATAGTAAATCATATAAGTTTTCTATAAGAATTAGTTCAATGATTTTTCTTTTTCCTTTCAATCTTTTACCACAATATCTATACATGTCCTAATATTTGTCATGTATGATCGCCATGTTAAATGCCAAAAGCATAAATATAAAAAAAGACAAATTGTAAACTTAGACGTTCTGAATTATAATTTTGATAATTTTTTTAAAATTTATCTATTCTGAATATCTTAGTTTCAGTGTAGATAGTCTGTTTTTTAATCGGACCACATAGTGAATCAGTCTAAGTACCCATAAACTAATTCGAACATCTCTAACCGTTCAAAAATTTTTTTTTTTGAAAAGAGCAAAAATACAAAGAGGAAAACACCAACCTACAAGAGCATAAAAGCAAAAGCCAGGGCTAGTGGATTATGCAAATCCACCTTAAACAGTAATATCAATTATGCTATTTAATACCAGCTTAGCATTGATGTAAACAGGAGTTGGATTTTCATCAATAAAGTGGGACCCGCCGAAGTCACACATTGCCTTTGACCAACAGCAACTAACTACTGCTTCTGTGGTTCTCCTAACCATAGTTAAAACCTCAGGTAAATTAAACACGTGTGGTGGGTACTTAGTCAGAACAAGCCCAGAAATCACCCACCCTACGGCCTTGTTGGTATGTCTCTCTGTTTCATTTCGTATAAGTGATAGCAAAGCAGACCATTGTGAAAGAGAATTTGCAGAGCACTCAGATCTAGCATACTCTAGTCCTTTCTATAAAGAGAGAGAGTGTGTGTATGCGTTTTGTTCATGATATATATAGAGACAGAAAGACAAAACATATATAAAGAGAGAAGGACATAGTTATATATAGAGAGAGAGAGAGTGCGTATGAGGAACATGCCTGGGAGTTTAGAGCCATTGGACGTGGGGGTTCAGATACCATACCACTTCCGGTGTCCAATCTCGCTGGAACTTATGAGTGACCCGGTGACCGTGAGCACCGGTCAAACTTACGACAGAGCAAGCATAGAATCGTGGGTGGCCACGGGCAATACCACGTGCCCGGTCACGCGTGCACCGCTCAGTGACTTCACGCTCATTCCCAACCACACCCTTCGACGGCTTATCCAGGACTGGTGCGTCGCCAACCGGTCTTTTGGTGTCGAACGTATTCCGACTCCCAAACAACCCGCTGACCCGACCTTGGTTCGGTCCTTGCTGAGTCAAGCCTCGTCCCTGTCGAATCCTCTGAATTCAAGACTCTCTGCGTTAAGGAGACTCAGAGGACTCGCTCGTGACTCGGATAAGAACCGGTCTGTGATCTGTGCTCACAGCGCACATGAAGTTTTGCTTTCTATTGCTTTTTCGAATTTGGATTCGGTCTCGTCCGAGTTGAATCACGAGTCACTGGCCCTTCTGTCGATGTTTCCGCTTTCGGAGTCCGAGTGTATGCTTGTAGCTTCCCGTCCGGATCGAGTTGGTTATCTTGTGGCTCTTCTATTCCATTCTTCCATTGATGTCCGAGTTAACTCTGCTGCGTTGATTGAAATCGTCTTAGCTGGGACGAGATCGCCGGAGCTCCGAGCGGAAATCAGCAATGCCGACGAAATCTTTGAAGGAATTGTTGGAATTCTCACCTATCCAATGGCTTATCCGCGGGCTTTAAAAATCGGAATCAAAGCATTGTTCGCTTTGTGCTTGGTTAAGCAACACCGTCACAAGGCGGTGACCGCCAGAGCGGTAGAGGCGGTGATCGATCGATTGGCAGATTTCGAGAAATGCGACGCCGAGAGAGCGCTGGCCACGGTAGAGCTCCTCTGCCGGATTCCATCTGGATGCGCGGCGTTTGCTTCTCACGCGCTGACTGTACCGCTATTGGTGAAGATAATCTTGAAGGTTTCAGATCGAGCCACCGAGTACGCCGCCGGAGCTCTGCTATCACTGTGTTCTACCTCCGAGTTGACTCAGCGAGAGGCGGTGGCCGCCGGCGTGTTGACACAGTTGTTGTTACTCGTTCAGAGCGATTGTACGCAACGAGCGAAGAGAAAAGCGCAAATGTTGTTGAAATTGCTTCGCGATTCGTGGCCTGAGGACTCAACTGCCAATTCAGATGATTTTGGTTGCAGCGATTTGGTTCCATTTTGATTGTTGAGGATCATGTTCTTCGTCTTCGATGATTAGATCTTTATTTTTGTAGAGATAAAAGAAAAAAAAAAAGTGGAAATTGATATTCTAGATTCAGTATATAATGGATAGTATTTGTGTATGTATTTTTTTCATTTAAGAATTTCCATTGATAATTTCCTTTTTTTTTATATAACTACTTAGTAGGGTCATTTCATGAATCTCTCGGGAATACATTAATTTCGACATAAATAATTTATTTTTAATTTGATCGTGTAGAAGAAGCTAACTTGTACATTTCTGATTATTGAACAGTCTGTACAAAGTAACATATTAAAAACATAAAGAGTAATGCCATATGCACCAAATAATTGTCGAGTGAGCCTGTTAATTTAACGATTGATAATTATTTTGCGCACATAATATTATCGAAGGTATAAATGTGTATTAATCTTTTAGCTTAGCTAGTATACCATGGAAAGTTGCAATAGAAAATAAGTGTCAAAGTTCTCGTAAAATCGAGTTGTTTATGACATGCTATTAGTCATTTTTATAAATCTTAGAGAGCGAGTCCAATGTAATCTTACTTTGACGGTTTTCTCATTATAGGAAAAAAGCAATATGATCACCTTTGGTCTTGTCATTTTTGATCCCTATTTAATCTAGTGTTGGTCGATTTAGTTTTTTTTTTTTCAAAACAATTTAGGCATCTTCCTTGTCCATATCAATTATTTTTAACTGCTCAACCAAACCAACCCATTGCTACCGAAAGCTAGGAGTTCCATTAGAGAGAGAGAGAGCAGATTGGGGGTGTAATATGGATGGTTCAACTACCTTTGACCGTATAGTGCACAAAAAATGGTCCAGTGGGAGAATGGAAACGAAAGGTCTGCGTAGTAATAATGGCATGTTAACAACATTGTGGGGCCTAAAGGGGCCAAACCGCAACCCACATACAGAAGAGGTAAGGGAGAGGTGTTGGTGACTCACATTATCTTGGAAAGAACCCATCAGCCATGGAATCTCATGTCAATGGAATATATATATGTGTGTGTGTGTGTATTTTGGGATGGCTAACAGTGTTCACATGCCAAACCCAACTTTCTTCCATCTCATGACAATGGAATATATATATATATATATATGTGTGTGTGTGTGTGTGTGTGTGTGTATTTGGGGATGGCTAACAGTGTTCACATGCCAAACCCAACTTTCTTCCCACTCTTCATAAGTTTCTGAATGTGAATTCAAATTCTCTTTCAAGTGAAAGCCAACAATTTGGCAAACTAGTATTTGGTATTCACCTAAATAATTTACAATCAAACACAAATCGACTAATTTATTAGATGAGTTTAAGAAGTCAATCCAATTATACTCTATACCAATTAAGATTTTTTTTTTAGTTTAACAGTCAGTGTGTCTGGATCAGTTTATGTGCACTTCGACTAATTCTCTCTTCGATCCAGTTAAAGATAGACCCATCCACGCCAACACTAATGTTCTGTTTGGTAGGGACGATAGAAAGTAGAAGGGATACACTTTCTATCCTTCAAGGATGAAAAGTAAGAAGGATACACTTTTCTTCTTTTGTATTTGGTTAGATGGATGGAAAATAAAAATGTCTATTTTTTTTTATGTTAGCTAAGATTAAGGGTGACAATCGAGTCGTATTGAATCATTATAGGTTTGTGTTAAATATTAGTCAAACATAACTTAATTTATTTAACTAATTGTGTCGTGTCGAGTTGAGTTAAAAATTTTCACCTGGAAAAAATATTTTTTTAATTTAATTTTTAAAATTTTTAAATTTTTTAAAAATATATATATTTTTTACTATTGTATATTTATATGAAATTAATGTATACATAATATATGTATATATAAAAAGATATATAGACAAATAAGATATATCTCAACACAAATAATTAAATTTTTATCCACTTTCTTCCGATTTTGGAGGGATTGATTTTGGTGAGTTGGAAGAAAAGTTAATCTATCCACTTTTTCATCCTTCCTACTTTTCTTATTTACTAAACATGATGTTTTATTTATCTTTCTAATTTTTCATTCTCTCACTTTTCCATCGTACCAAACGGAGTATAAGGTATTCATGAGGAATTGATCCTTCATTGTATGATTTCAAAGGATTATCAAGATTTAAAATCAAGATATCTGAATTTATAACTCGTTTTTATTATCACTTGAATTATCTTTGATCAGGTAAGATTTGTTAAACCCTACTCAGCTACACTCAGCTCTGAGTTTCGGCCCATCCAATAAGTGGTGTTTTGCGCTGGGTTTGCCTTGCACCATAGTCGTGGGTTTAAGTAAAACAGATTGGAGGCAGGCAAAAAGAGCGCAGGCCCAAAAATATAATCAAGGGAAAGTGGTTAGTCCCGTAATATGCAAGAGAGCATTCAAGCTCTCAGTTTGTATGACTATAGAGGAATGGAAATAAGGGTTATAGCAACTAAACTATTTTTTTATTTCTTTGGGTAACGAGGAATTTTTTCAAGACATGGTCATTTTAGACCAAATTTTTACTAAAGTAAACTCTGATTACTTGTAATCACCCGCAAACCACAATTATCAATTAAATTTGAAAGACACAAATGAAAGTCAAACTCTTAACGTCCGAGTCTATGTTTCAATCGCACACTCCTAGACTTCTTGTGCGGGTTACAAGTAAACTATCTTTGTCATACACTTTTTAGTATTGTTGGAGAATATTAAGAAAATTAGAAATTCACATGCAATAGGGTGTATATATATAACTCTCTCTTACATGCAAGAACTAGCAAGTCCCTCACCCACAATGGAGAGCAATAGGTGGCCAACCAACGTGTATTACGTAGTCTTTTGGATTCCACCGGTAAGAGTCTATCGATGTGGTTTCTGGACACTCTCCTTTACTCCTACTCTCTTTATTACTAAGCCAAAAAAAAAAAAAAGGTAGTCTTTTGGATAGGATAAATATTCTCTTTCAAACTGGGTTATTTGAAACCACAATGAGAAACATACTTACCCCATTTGCATGCATATAATAGAGCAACTAACCCCCTTCAACATCTCTCATAATGTGTCTACTCTATTGAGACTATAACTCTGGAAGTCGCTAAACATGTCTTGAACTATGTTATCTACCCAATTACCAATCGGTGAGACCATTTTTATTGATCAAAAAATAATGAATTGAGGAAATTAATAAGAAGTGCAAAGTTTGAGTCGAGATAAAACAATTTGATGTTTCTGTAATCATATAGTACTCCTTGAGTTTATGGAGCTTAACTAAATAGAGAAAGGAATTTTCAAATAAGTCTAAGATTTGCTCATCCTAATCTCGCGTCTATGGCCAAATCATTCTCCCTTGGGACCCTTCACTCTTATTTTTATGCTTATTCAACTAATCTCTCTCTCTCTCTCTCTAGGTGATTAGATAAAAACTATGAATGCTAGGACCCTTAGAAATTTGTTTAGAGAACCAGCCTAGAAGAAAAGATAGAATAGGAAAACGAATATGACTTATCGATCCTATACAGAGAAAGACAAGCAAAGAAGATTGAAGTCTTAGCTAACAGCTCTTTTAGTCCAATCTAGTTGAAACTCTATAACACTTATTCAAAATCCATTTAGCTGCTGATTTGAAAGCACCAATTCACTGATATTGAAAGCGCCTTTTATCTCATGGAATGATCTCAGTTGAAAGTTTAGCTTAACTGAGCTCAAATGCTGGGCAAATGGAGCATACAAAGATACAAAGTTTCTTATTCCAATCCAAAACTCCACTCAAACTTCTTTATGTGATGGGTGGATGCTACCCTTATTAATGTTAGTGGAATTCAGCAAGTTAAACTTCTAAAACAACATTATAATAATGCACAAAGTTCCTACTTATAACGGGTATGAGAGAAATAAAGGATATGTAATCGTTTGTTTGTATTTTGAAGAGTTTGATTTTCAGAGTTTAACTGTTCTGACGGTAGGACAAAGTCCATGTCGTTAGACCAACATAAATCGCGTCGGACTTTTATTTTAGAGAAAACATTGCAGTAATACATGTTGATGGGAAAGATTGGCCATATATAATCGTTGCATGGTGTCCAATCCAACCTAAAAAAAGGATGAAAAACCCAACTCTTACCTCAGGAACCAAGGTTTTCCACTAGAAAACAGATAATATAGGCAACATCCTCATAAATTCACATCTTGTCTGTTGTAATCAACCAAAATGTCTTCTATCGAGCAAATAGTGCTACGTTTCCTCTTTGTTATTTTCACACACACACACACACACACACACACACACACACATATATATATATATAGTGAGAGAGAGAGAGAGGAGAGGCTAGGGTATATGATATCATATATGTGAAAACCATTCACTGAAATTGCTTACCATATATGTGAAAATCACACAGGTTCAACTATATGACTACAATTGGACAAGGGAGTAGCAAATGAAGCTTACAGCAGCCATGCCTGAACAAGCATTAACACCCAAAACCAGTAAGAACTACCTTAAAGCTTGAAGATGGCGGCTTATAATAGAAATTCTTGATGATAAGCAAGATGTTTCAATCATGCTTGAAGATAGGGGACAGACAACAAACCTATACACATCATTCTGTGCCATCCATCCATATTTGGCCACAAAAAATTGTGGTATCATCATCAGGAAGTAGTCCATAGTATTATCTCTCCAGCGGCTTGCTTGAATATTTCTTCCGCCGGATATGCCTCGGGCATTTGGTCATGACCTCCATTTGCCTAATTAATACACCAGAGTAAATTTCAGCAACATAGATATGTATGTACTGCAATAGTAATTATTTTTTTTTGTGTCAAAGGAGACGAAAAGGTTCGAATCCACGACCTTAACGTCCAATGATGGCGGCCATTAGTTCAACTGTTAATCTCGAGACAATAGAAACTTACGTGTACTGATTTGACGTTCTTTGGTGACATTAATTCTTCCTCAGCCTGTTGAAGATAGCACTTCCCTCAACCAAGACATGTTTGCATATTAGCTCTACTCATTTACAGCAAAATTCATTGTCCCTGACAACCCTTAGTTAAGTTTGGAGTCTGATCCTAGCATTATTCTTTACACATAAAGCAACAACAGCTTTGACTGCATTGTGTTCATATGATGTATTTCAATTCAAGTTTTTTCTTTTTGTGGTTTGCAGGTGGAATAGAGCTGCCAATAGGTCATATCGAATTAGTTCATGTCGTGCCGAAATTTTCTTAATTTATAACCAGTCCATTTATAATCGTATACAACCGTGTTTGTGCCATTTATGGATCCCATTGTTCTTTCCTTTCCCCGAGTCAGGACTATTTTCCTCATAACTATTAGTTTGACACCGAAGAAGAGTACAAACCCTAAAAAGTCCCATGTTTTATTTTTGTCGTAGTTGATCCTGATTCGACATTAAAATATGTTAAGAGTCTTTCTCAATAGCCTAATAACTTTGTCCATAAATATTTTATTTTTTATTTTGTCCATATATTAATTAATCTATTTTCTAAATACACATTCTTGCCTTGTTGATAGTAAAAGGCGCTGAAGATAAAAATGTTCAAGCAGACTTACATGGGCTTGAATCATGTACATGCTCCTACTGTTATCAGAGGAAAAGTGAGCAGATACCACCTCAATTTGGTGCTTCTCCAACACATAGCAGATGGTGCTCAAGAGCCCAGGTTTCTTCATAGAGCACACACTAATTTGTGCATCATCACCACAAACATTCAAGATGACATTGGGAGAAGTCCATGTTTGAAATATAGTCGGAAATGGGGGGATGGAAAGAGAGTTTGATGAGTTTATTGCACTGATTGTCAAGTTACTACTTGAACACCCTTGATCAGCTAAGAATGCCTCCCTCGAGTTCGCGGCTAAATTTGGCGGGGTGATTATAGATGGATCACAATTGATACTTGTTACACCTTGGAGCCTCTCTAGCTTTTGTTTTTGAAGCTTCTGGAGGGTCTGTTGTAGGATCTTTATGTAGTTTACTGCTTCATCAACAATAGTGGACTTGTCAACCTGCATAAAATCAAGCCTGTTACAAAATATGATGCTCAATGGAGCACAATAAAAGAAAGATTTCTAACCCGACTCTAAATAATTAGGACAAAGATTGGGAGGTTACAGATTGTGTATAAATGAGAAAAAAAAAGATCACGTATAAATGCTTCCGTCGTTACTGAATCTGGGTACAAATCTTACAAATGGATTGGATAATCGGTGTAATCTGATTATCCAATTAGATTTGGAATCAAATTGAAAGTTAGATTTTATCAAAAGAAATAGGGAAGCCAATGAGATTAGAAAAGGGTAAAATCTAAAGTTTGTTAGTGTTTACACCAAAATCACCTTCTTAAAATGTTGTAGTTGTTTTCTGTTTTTGCGAAAAAGTGTTGGTAACATGCATTTCCATAAAATATCCTGTAAAATGAGGATTTCAGATCTTTATGGAAGAAATAGACATCTAATAAGTTAGATTCTTGATTTTGATTGAGAACCAATCATAAGATTCTCCTTAGATATACTCGATTTTTGATTGAGAACCAATCAGAAGATTCTCCTTAGATATACTCGATTTAGAAGAGACTAATAGTAGAAAATTAAAAGGACCACCTTGTATCTTACTTTCCATCGAGAGATCCAAAGAAAAAAGCTTAAAAAACTTTGATATATAACACAGCAAGTACACTTCTACAGAAGTAAATGATGGCTTCTCTATCAGAACTGTGTGTGTGTGTGAGAGAGAGAGAGAGAGATTCTCTAGCAGAAAAGGAGGGAACAAGGGAAGGTGGACATATGGAATACCCTAGTATGAACAAGTGCACCATGTATGTATATCAACCTCAATCTTGAAGAAACTAGATGTGAATTACCTTTGGAGGAAGTTGAGGAAGCAAATCATGAAGATTAGAAAACATGTTCCTCATCTTCTTCCTCCTTTCTCTCTCTGTCCATATATGTATCTCATGATCTGAGTCACCACCACCACCACCACCTTTCCCTTCATTCACCTCGCATTTTTCCTTCCCATTCCTGCTACTCCCACTCCTCCTTTTACCAGACACCGTCACCAGCTCAGTCCCGGGCGGTGTTTGGCTATTAGAAGTACTCGAATCCGGTAGTTTTTTACCGGATTTTTCTTCACTTCCACCTGAAATATCCGAATTTGAGAAAGCCCATGTCTGGTTTTCCCATAAGAAGCCTTCATGACCACCCCCCTCAGACATAGCTAAAAAGAGATTAAAAAATAGATACTTCAATGAGTATAAATATGTGTATATACACTATGCACCACATATATATATACACGGAGAGAGAGGGGGGGTGGGGGGAAGAAGGGAGGTGGGATTAAAGAAGGAGGTGATTAAAAGGGTGGGAAAGGCAGGTGTAAGAGTTGATTCGTTGGGCTTAGAAAGAAACCAAAATACAATCATAAGCCATATTGCCGTTACTGGCTTCAAAACAAAAAGTGCTAGCTGAAGTGCATTGTACAAAAGAAATTGCACATTGGAGGGGTCCCACTGGGACAATGGTGGCCCACTTGGCTGAATCATACGACATTAATCTTCAAATTACCTTAATTCCAAAGCTATCTAACATTAACAAACTTGTTACATTCTTTTAGGTTAACACATTCATCATGTTGTTCTGTTCAAAAAATAAATAAATAAATCATGGTGTTAGCCTATAGCTTGCATTTATACATTACCATTCGGGACCCATCGTGAGAGTGAAAATGTATCATAAAAAAAATAATTCCAAATCACTCAGGTAAAACTCGTGGTGGTTACCAAAAGAGTTTTGTTCTCTTGCCCTTTTAAAGAAAATTATAATGATTGTCTATTAAATATATACTTATCGCGTGACTAATCCCAAGTTTGTAATTATTAAAGGGCCAAAATACGAGCGTTACAGATAAAATTAATGATTAACCAAGGCTACTGTCTTTGTCACCTTACTTGGTATAAGACTTGCTTTAAAATAAACTTTATCACCCTTCTCTACCTCCTCCAACCGCTTCTATTAGTTAAAAATAAATAAATAAGTAAATAAACAAAACTAAGTCGTTTTTTTAAAATTTGAGGAGATATTCCTATTTTTTTTCAATGGTGTTGGGTCTTAGGAGTCTCTTTGTACAATACTTGCTAAGGTGAGACTACAATTGGACATGTTATTTTTAAAACATTGAACTTATTTTAAATTTTTATTTGATCCTCTGAACTATTACTCTCTCTCTCTCTCTCTAGTATAAAATATAGCAAAGAGTAGTCCATTGGTTGTCAGCTGTGTTGCACATTCAAAATAACTCAATGAAAAGATGGATGGGAATTATATGCCCTAAGGGGTTCCTTCTAAACCTCATACCACCCCCACTACTCCGGCTAATAATACCTGGAATTAGGTCATCCCTCTACACTACCCTACTTTACTCTTCCAAATTTCATCACGTTTGCTATGAGCTCATCAATTACTGGATCAAACAATATGCATATCATATATATGTATGTATTTATGTACGGATAGACAGGTTTGACGTATGATAAAATTATTTTATTATAATCTGAAGCATATGAATTCAAGTCAATGGTACTATAACCTCCAAATTCGAACGTAAACATACATTTACCCTTCTTGAATCTCGCAATAACATGAAAAAAGAAAGGCATTTTTTGTTCCCAAATGATGTCGGGCCTGAACCTGGACGAGCTCCTATTTCAAACATTTTACCAGCCACACTGACTACGAATCATTGGATATTAGTTGTCTTGGCGTAACGTCTCTGATTTCATGTTGTCGTCTGCAAAATCTGCTACTTTCTTTTTTATTGTTTGGTTATTGAGTGAGTTTTTATAATTAACACCGACGTTTCAATATTCATAACATTCTATCCATACGTGGTTTCGAGCTCTTTCTGTATTACACCCACATCCCTGTTAGAGGTTTTTTTTTGTCAGATACTATTATTTGGAAGGAACAACGAGATTCAAACTCATAACCTTAAGGTTTAACAGCGAAGACAATTGTTATTAGGTTTTTACAACTAAGGTTGACATTTCAATAATCATAACATTCTATACATACAAGGCATTTGGTTATTTCTTTATTCCACCCACATCCCTCCTAGATGTTTTTTCTTCTTTTTTTTCAGGTCAAGCACTATTATTCGAAAGGACGACGATATTCAAATCTGTAATCTTAAGGTCCAGCACTAGAAACAATGGTCATTAGGCCAACTGCTAACCTCCACCACCATAAAAGCTTAGTGTAACACTATATTGTGATGTTCAAATTTCATTTGATAAATTGCATGCGAAGAATCATATTATCAAGATTTACTAATGGGTCTTTGGTTTAATAGTACTCTTTGTCTTGAAGTCAAAGATTCAACTCTCCTTCCCCCCTCTCCAAAAAAGAAGAAAAAATTGTCAAAATTCAAAATTTAGTTTCCCATCTACATAAATTTTGAGTGATGGGAGAGTGTGTGATTGAATTTCGTGATAGTTTTGGACAGAATTTCATCATTCAGATGACCAACATCCATTAAGATCCAATCTTTCTTGACAATGGTTGACCCACACTAAAAAGTGAAAATAAAACAAGTGATGCTATTGAGATCTAATTTAATAACAAAAATTCATTAAATTTTAATATTAGGTACAAATATATACTAATAAGATAGAACTGATTTTGAATCCTTAAGTTAACATACCACAAGTGTGAATGAGATTCATTCAATCCAATGACTCAAAATCATTCCTAAAAAATTTCCCCCACAAACTTGAAAACTCTAATGAGTCCATACCTTTCATGTTAATCAACATCATAATAAATCTTCTATTTCCTATGTCTTTCTTCTCTCCCTATCACGGATGTTAAATAATTTGTTTTTTTATTATAGAATTCTAAAGAAGACTCACTAAATTTTACTCTGAATTTCTAATAAATGTTAATTTTTAAATTATTAATTTTTTATTTTTTTTGTATTAAACTGTGTCTAAAAGGACGAGCACTTTTTTTTGATAATATTATGATAGACAACCACCTCATGAAGTGATTACGTGGCATACATGCATGATTGGACCCACATTTCCTTTAGCCCACAAGGAAAATGATGTGCAAAATATTTTTTTTTATTAATTAACAAAAATCCAAGCAGGGATGAAATGGAGTTGTATTTTATAGTTCTCTGAATCAAATGTAATTAATGTTGAAAAAACATGAAAAAGTCTAATATGTATGGACTTTCATCACGACAAGTCATTTAGTTTTTGTCCCACGTTAAGAATTCTGCTTGAATAGCATTACGATTTATTTATTTATTTTTGTTTCAGGTTAATTTACACACATTTCGATTAATCTCCTCCTAAATTCAGTCAATAAGATTATGATTCACCGGTCCGTGATAAACCCTAAAAAATAACCAAAATCTAAAGAGAACCCCATTATTAAAAAAATAGTAGATTTCATTGTCCTAAATTTATATCGTGTACAACTAATAATTTTTCAAATTCAGTCAAATAAAAGAACGAGCCAAAGGAAGTAAGCTGCGGGGGTAAGAAACAAAAGAAATTTGAGCTTAGCGACTGGCCTAATGACTATCATCTCGTTGCCGGACTTTAAAGTCACACATTTAAAAAATTGATGGAAAAGCCGTTCTGTAAGTCTGAATCTAAAAAGACTAATAACTCCAAGTCTAAACGGACCAAACTTCTTTTCCTCTGAAATTGAAAAAAACTAAAATTTTAAGTGATTTCCAAACAGGAAAACTTTAATTGTCCCCATTAATTTTGAGTGACGTAAAAATTATGTGATAAAATCCTCAACATATGAGATTATTAGAGATAACTCGTGTCTAAAAGTATAGTGTGATATAAATAATTTTAAAAAAAAGTTAATGATTATTGAATAAATTTATTAAAATTTATTTTATTTTATATTAAAAATATAGATATTATGACCCCGCTTCACCTTGCAAAGTCCATAAGATTCAATCCCTCCACCCCCACCCCCAAAAAAAAAGGTTAATTACAAGTTGTACCCTGAAAGATAGTTGGAATCTCAAATTATACCTCCAAAGATCAAAAATTTTAATTTATACCTTCAAAGATAGAAATTCGTATCAATATGCACTCCCAAAGATAAAAATCTCAATTTGCACCCTCAAAAATAGAAATTTGTATCAATGTGCACCTAAAAGTAAATTGATAAATTATATCTAGACCCCCTCATGCTTGTCACTTAATCATTTGAATCCTTTCACATTTAGAATATTACTCCTACATCTCATGACGTTTGTGCACACATAACATGTAACCCCCTTCATTGATATCTGTTAATATAACCGTTAAAAAATATAATTTTATCCTAATGAAAAAATATAATGTCCAATGGTAAGTTTGATTTTAAACTTTAGAATATATCGAACCCACAAAATAAAGGGTAATATAAAATTATAATTTTTTATTAGGATAAAATCATATTTTTTAACGATTATATTAACAGATATTAATGAAAAAAGATTCCGTGTTACATGTGCACAAACGTCATGAGATGTAGAAATAATATTCCAAATGTGAAAGGGTCCAAATGATTAAGTGACAAGCATGAGGGGATCTAGCTATAATTTATCAATTTAGTTTTAGGTGCACATTGATACAAATTTCTATCTTTGAGGGTGCAAATTGAGATTTTTATCTTTGGGGGTGCATATTGATACAAATTTCTATTTTTGGGGATAAAAATTAAGATTTTTTATCTTTGAGAGTGCAATTTGAAATTCTAACTATCTTTCAGGGTGCAACTTATAATTAATTCAAAAAAAAAACCACCAATGGTGGGTCCCACAATAAGACATGGAAGCAGAACAACAGCCCCATAAATTGATTACGTGGCACACGCATAAATGGGCCCACTTTTCTGTTTGCACACAAGGAAAATAATATGAAAAAAAAAACATTTTCTTTAAAAAAATCCAATCCAGGATGATATGAACTGGTCTTGCATCATTTTTGAAATCAAACCTATATAATAAACAAAGTATAAAGCACAACAACAATTTAGATTGCTTACATATATTTCAATCCATTGGCTTATCTTACAATCTACATTTTAATCGTAATAAATCTATTCACTTATTTATATTAGTTGATGTACCCGAGTATTACACGTGGATAATTTTTTGATGAATTTATGCGTTGATTTGAAAATTTTACAATAATACTACCTGTCTAGGAATATATTTCTTACTATGAAAGTCCACCAATCGTTGATAATTAATGAATGGAATCCAATCAAATTGTTTGATATTGTGATAGTTAGTCAAACAATTATCTTAAGTTTATATTTAATAAGATAAATATGAAACAAAAAATAAGCAAAACTTATGCTCTGCTTGGTACGATGGAAAAATGGAAGGATGAAAAGTTGGAAGAAAATGAAAAATTAAAGGGATAGATAAAACACAATATTTGGTAAGGAAGGAAAATAAGAAGGATGGAAAAATAGATGAATGAACTTTCCTTTCAACTCACCAAAATCAATCCCTCTAAAATTAGGAGTAAAGTGGATGAAAAGTTAATTATTTTAGTTGAAATGTATCTTATTTGTCTATATATCATTTGATATATATATATATTATGTATACATTAATTTTATATATAAATACAATGATAGAATATATCTTTTTTATTTAAAAAAAAATTAAAATAAAAAAATATTTTTTCCATTTTACCAAGCACAAAAAAAAAAAATAATCATTTTTATTTTTCATCTATTCTACCAAACACAAAAGAAGAAAAAATGTATCATTCCTACTTTTCTTTCTTGAATGAAAGGAAGTGTATCTCTCCTATTTTTTATCCTAAACAGAACATTAATTTAAGAATTTAGCCTAGAATGGAACAACCCAACATAAGGAACAAGAATTGGGGAAACAATGAGTTTAATAACCGAAAGAAATCATGAATATGACCTAGGGGTGCAACTTGGGCGTCTAACTCGACTTTAATCTGAGTCTAATCCGAAAAAATTAAGATTTGGCTACCATTTTTAATAGTCGGGTTAGGCTTGGGTCAAAAAAATTCTAACTCGAATTCAATTTGAGCAAGCCTCGAGTTGACCCCTCTGGGTACCAGGTTGAACCAATATATTAAAATCTGGTTCAACCCGATTTATTATTTGGGTTCAACCCGAATATTCATAACCATATAAATACATTTTTAAGTCTAGGGTTAATTTGTTCTAAAGTCTTTATTGTGCGTCTCTCTCACTCACTATTTAAGTAATGCACTCTATGTTTGTACAAGGATTCTGATTATATTTATTTGTGTTTTGTATGGTTGTGGTTGTATTATCTCAAACATTGAATTCTTAATATTATGGTTTTTTATGTTAAAAATTTGATTGAAGTTGCTAGTTGTTAATTTAAGTGAATATTATGTAATATTGTAGGGGATTTATCCGCACGTTCAGGATGTCTTCCCCCCACGGAAGGATTTTGGCTGACCTGGTTTCACCCCTCTTGAAGGTTATTCACCAGTAGCCTTTATCCCTCTTCGCCCACAAGAGCTTGTTCCACATCGGAAGAGGATCGTCTCCCCCTGCGGGCGAAGAGGGGTAAAAGCTACTTGTGAATAAACCTCAAGAGGGGCGAAGCCAGGTCAGCCAAAATCCTTCCGTGGGGGGAGGACATCCCGAACACGCGGATAAATCCCCTACAATTATATATATATCAAGTTTAGAATAACACATCTATTTTGATCTCAATCCAAATTCAACATGTTAAGTAACCCGAATTCAACTCGAGTCTGCCCGAATTAAACTCGAATAGTGTTCGATTTAGTCCCTTAACCCGAGGTAGGATTAGAATAATGTTAAAAATTATATACCTAAAATTAAACTATGGTCGACTATCTAACCTGCCCAACCCCCGAGTTGCACCCCTAATATTACCACCAAGGCCCAGATCTCTTACAATGAAGCATGGCAATGGAAAACCGAAGATGACAGATAAACTATCATCTTGATATGTACCTGATTTCCGTTCTTAACTAATGAATATTCCTCTAAAATAATGGAGTATAAAAAACCCTTGAACTTATCTTTTTTTTTCGAAAGTGTAAGATAAGACCCTGAATTATCTTGCTTGTTTACGGTAAATAAATTTTTGTTCAAGTCCATTTGGGCTCTGAAATACTCAACTTGAACAAAATATATAAAAGTATCTTATGCAATTCACTTCATGTATACATTGAATGGCCCAAAAATAATTACAAGATTAAAAGATGTCACAAAAGATAATATGAGAATTAGTTGTATTATTAGAAATATTTTAGTCAATCAAAAGTTTTTTCACTTTCAAACTAAAATTTTAAGACTCAATAAGATGTTGAGTATCAACCTTATTCCTGCATAAAATATCAGCACTTGATGCTAAATAAAGAAAAAGAATAAACGGTACACAGCCTTCAAGCAGGTAAAGTACCACAGCCCACAATGTTCTAAAAGTTATATAATGTCATTATTATTTTATTTCAGCAAATATTTATACCATCCCAATGTTTCATTGTATTCAAAGTGTATAGAGAATACCTCCTCTACTCATCAAATTTCCTATAATTTACAAACCTCCCCACCTTGCAGTAACCCATGCAGTTCATGAGCAATGAAAAGGGCATTTCAAATGGAGGAATTAAGATAGAATAATAAGGTTTCAACCAAAGTAATGGGGTAACCATCTGTTTGAGGAGGATGACGAGGAGGGGGGAACAAAAAGGTTTCTGGACAACAGTAGTAATGGTGTCCTAATCAATTTTGTAAGGCAGTCATTTTACAAATGGGGCAGAGATTCTTCTGTGTTAACCACTGTTTAATGCAATTGGTGTGAAAGACATGCCCGCAATCCAACGTCCCGATATAATCTCCAGTAAGATATTCCTCCTGGCATAGTAAGGTTCAAGTGAGAATTTTTACAAATAAATAAGCCAGAATGAGCATTCTAATAATGGCCACTCCCTATCTCTCCCCATTTTTTCCAAGGGTCGGAAAAGGTCCCTCCCAAAAAAAAAGGGAAAGGCAAAGGAAAAACTGATCCCTCTCTCTCTTTCTTTCCTCAAGAGTAGTTGAAGATAGATAGCTCTCACCTGACATATACAGCATGGTTCCAAATTTGACCAGGATCCAACTGCGAGTGGATAATATTTTCTGTGTTTCATAGACCGCATAATAGCATCCTCACTCAATCCAGTGTTCACGTTTCCTATGCGCTCTTCCAGCGCCAACAATTCCTGATATCCCAGCAGCCATACATTTAAGAGACAACATCCAATGAAGATATAACTCACAGGAAAATAGATTGCATTACCTCATAAGACATGTTATCAACATCAAGCCTCATATCTCTATGTCTGTCATGCAACTCAGCGACCCCATTAATAAATGGTTCAAAAAGCATGTAATCCTGCCATTATCATGACATGCAGATCAAAACAAAGAGCAGACCTAACCACATCATTATCGTCAATAGAAAGACTACTAAAGCATTCTCCTCATCAGTAGAACATCCAACAAGCCAACAAGGAGCATGCCTGGGAGACCTTTTCAATTTGCACTCTTTGAAACATACGTGTAGTTGTACTTTAGTCCTATCGAATTAAACTACAGAACATGTACCAATTTTCTATTTCAAAAATTTGGTAGAAACCAGACAAATAAACGTGAGCCAGTCAAAGATAATTTAGATGGCTTAGGTTGGAATTACAATGAAGAGTGCACTGGTCATATCCTGCTCTCTACTTGTCTTCCAGACTCGTACACCCATCTGGACTCTACCTGGAAAATTAAATATGAACCAAGTAGCAGCACTTATATTTTTGGGCCAGACACCTAATCTAGCAATTAGTTTTATAGGCTCAACTCAATTCCCAACTATTTCTATCCATGGCCACATTCTCCATTAAACCTTGACCTATCATACATTTCACTACTATTTCATTCAAAATTAATTTCGGCCTACCTCTACCTCTCACATTACCATCGAAAAATCACCCTTCCATAGCATTGCATTATTGGTGCTAAGGCATCCAACTAAACCAATTGGAAATGAGTGGAGAGGCCCTTTAACCATATTAACCATACAAGCTCTCTTTTCACCCTCCCCACATGGAACCCAAGCTTGCACAGGGACTAATAAACAAACAAACACCTACACTGATACCGGGAAATTCAATCGGGTAAAAGACTTAGCCCACTGACCCTCCAAGGTTTAGCTCAGATACCATATTACAACATTCAACTCAAAATCAACTGACAATGATTGTAGAGGCTCTTTAACCATATAAATCAACCTTTGGTGGACTTGGTCATTCGACATAAGATACAAGCTCTAGCTAGGTCTTGTATAAACATGTCCATACCAGCTATATCGATTCTTTCATAATTTTTCTCTGCGCTACTTCTGCGATTTTCAGGAATATACTTATTTCTTATTTTACCACACATACATTTTAACATATATTAGAATAATTGTCCTATGAAACTGACATTTCAACCTAAGAGCAAGAGGTATACACCAATTATATAGGTTATGTCCATAACTACCTTACCAGAATTCACAAAACTCCAGACAACCCATGATCTGGGTACTTCGATCCCATACGAGGTGGGTTCAAAGACCTAAATCACCAAAATGTACGACACCAACTTGTAATACTAACCCTAAATCGATTCGCTTTGAAACATATAGCACAAATAAAGAAATAAATATGATTGACTACGTGTATATAGATTTATAATTATATATTATTTTAGATAATAGAAAATCAAGCACTATAAGATAAATGGTAACTGACTTGGTGTTTATGGATGTTCCATGATACATAATGTTGTATAGTAATAAAAACGATCTAGACAAGTGTTCCAAAACGAATAGCAATACAAAACATCGTACCAACTAAACTTACTCCCATTGTACTGTGTACCTAATAAAGTATTGTACCGAGTACCAATACTATTACCAGTACCACATGCTAAAGCCACCCATAATCCAGGTAGCATTTATGTCAACACAATCCTGAAGATATTTTTTTGCCCCGTAAGTTGCACAAAAAAATCAAGACACAAAAATTGTTGGTAGCTAGATACGTCATTCAACAACTAAACTTGATGTCGACCAAAACTAATGCACGGTTTTTATATTTCCTTTATTTCATATTCAGCCATTATCTTTGCCCTGTTTTCTTTGGAGGAAAAACACTCCTAGCAATCTGGATAAAAGATATGTCCACCGTTTTACACACGAATTACTATTAGAAGTCATTTTTCATATCATATGAATTTTGAAGGAATGTAGAGCATATAAAACTAATTCCATTGATCATGAATCATCATAAAGTCAAAACCAAACCTCTGTTCGTAAATTTCCACCCCTTCGGACAGTATTCAAGAGCTGACGAATCTGTACGGGACAAAAAGTCATCAGTACAACAATGACAGGCCTTTTTCAAACAAAAGAGAAAATAAATTTCAATAACATTGAAATGTATGTGCAGTAAAAAGAAAAGGTAGAAGTAAATAACATCTAAATTCTTTCTTGCTAGAAATATTCACATATACAATCTACATTGAGGCCATCCTATATAAAGCACATGTAGATACTTATCTAAAATTACACACAAATCGAGACAACTTTTCATAATCCCGAATCAAAATAAATTCTCTAAGTGGTTCCATTGGAAAGTTTTTGATATCAACTCAAATAATACTCAACAAATTCTTGTCTTAATAATGTCAAAGTCAACTACATGAATCATATTCCCTCATTGTAGTCGGTACTAACAGTCATACTTACATGTTTGCCCTAGCTTTACCACCGATAGATATCATCTCTCTCTTCCTCACTAGCACAGTCATAGATCCTTCTATAAACATGTTCACACCAACTACGTCGCTACTTCTATTGTTTATAAAATACTAATTCATTATCCTATTTTGGTTTTATCACAATCCAATTTAGCATTCTCATTTCCATCACACTTAATTTTTTATCATAATTCTTTTTTTAACATTCTATATAACAAAGCATTGTTGGTCAAATAGATGCCTTGTAAAACTTAAATTCTAACTTAAGATGTATACGTGGATTATAGAGTATACTAGATGCACTTAATGCCATAATCTATCGAAAATAAGATATTTTCAAAAATTTGCTGCAAAATCCATATCTGCTACACTAGCTCGATAATGAAAGACCTAGGCAATTCCAGCAAACCTTTTAAGCAAAAATCCCCATACCATAAAAAAATATAGGGCACAGACCGCAACAAGATGTTCAACAAGAGTCCAAAAACCATGTGTCCATCTCTATCGGGAAATAGATGTTCAACGACCAGAAGCCACGTCCATCAATATGGGGAAATAATACTAATTACAACTCATTAAGGCCATCTCCAATGGTTACTCAAAATTGAGTAAAAAGTTTGATTTGACACTCAAATCTTTTCAATAAATTCGCTTTTATCCCAAGAGCGCTTTTCTTTGATTTGTTTCCTCAAATAATTTCTTCCTTTTCCCTTTTCTTTCCCTCCAAAACATCTTTCCCCTCAATTTTACCTTCCATCCAATGGAAAAACTTAAATTTTTAACCAAATATTTTTTTGAAAAGAATCCCTATATTCTCCTAAGAGTATATTTTTTTTTATCCAAAACTTTTTTCTTCTTTTTTTTTTCCGTACTTCTTTCCCTCCAACATCTCTTTTTCATTTTAATTATCCCCTCACTTTCGAAGCTCCTTTATCACATTTTAACTTTTCCTATAGTATGAGAATATCATTCATTTTTTGTGATGTCATTTCTTCTTTTTTAAAGTTAAAAAAAAAAATACATGACACTTTATTGTAAAGATTTAAATATGCGGATATCACAACAAAGTCATGTTTTTGGCATTTACCAATAAGTTTGAAAAGAAAATAGAATAGAGAGATACATCAAGGAGGGTGAAGTATAACTATTGGATCTTTAAAGGAGAGTGAAATCTAATTATTGAAAATTTGGTCAAAGATTTGAGTCTCCTTCATTTCGTATGAGTTTGAGTAAAGGATTGGAGTTTGCTTGTAGGCTGTTTTTACTCATATTTAAATGTAAGTTGGGATTCGAGTAAGGATTGGAGATGCCCCAACACCTGCGCAATTCAGCAAATCTAATCCCGTCACAGTAGTAAACAAAGACAAAGGAAACATGACTGGTATTCTAAGGGCGAAGTATAGCCCAAAGAGCTTTAATGCAACCCACAAAAAACTCACAAGTAACACATGTAATAGTTACCTAATCCTGGGAGAGCATCCGCTCTTAGCACGCATTTGTATGAGTGCGTGTGTGGTGTAAGTGATTACCCGGAAAATAATAATTACACAAAGGTAGTCACAGAAGTAAAAATTATCAACAGGTATATAAATAAATAGGCAACAAAGACTGATCTGTAACATGGCAGTTGATAATCATCCAAAGACACTCATGTAGTCTATTGCAAAAGGCTGTGGAAAATCAACCTAATGGAAACACAATAAGAAAAGTAATCTCGGCCATAAAAGGATACATGGTTGAAAAACAAAAAGCAACAAAGATTGTAACCTACAATGAAACACTAGATGACCATCAACAAGAAAATCAAGCATTTCTAAGAAATTCATCCTTCATACAAGAACAAAATGAAGATACAATATTATGGTAAAGGTGATGATGTGAAATCAATAATGTTAGCAATAGCACCATGATAAAATATGTTCAAGATATTGAAGTTCAACTGCAGTTATTCTACACTATACTGATCCATACTATGTGAACAGAAATGTGATCGCCAAGCAAGAATTCAAAGCATAAGCAGTGTCAATATTCCAGGTTTAAGTACAAAGATAATAAACTAAGTTGTATATATTGAGGGATATTAATGAGGAATAGTTTCAACACAAACCTCAGATACCAGTCTTTGTCTCCCCTCAGCAGCAGCAACTAAGGCACGCCGGCCAACAACATCTTCACCCGGTTCCTCCATCTGTAATGCTGACCTTGGATACAGTTGACGATGGTCCCGGCTCCTACGTCCAGATGGCATTGCTGTCTCGTCTGAAGAAGAAGAGGAGCCTGAAGGCAACAGTGAAAAATGACCTCTCTGACCTTCAGACTCAGATCCAACAGAAGTAAACAGAGTCCAAGGAGCAACTTCTGACGATCTTTGATGATTTTGAGTTGGGGTGTTGTGATGAGGAATCCAAACATTAGGAACAGGAGGGGACCAGGACCAGTCGATACCAGAACCAGGACCAAGTCGAGAACCAGAAGGAACACCCCCAGCAGAGCTTGAACTTCCTGCGGTTAAATTCCAATTAGCAGGGTCTTGTACCAAATTCCTTGTCTCAGTTGAAGAAACAAACATGGGGTACTCTGCTGCATTGTTTCTTAAGTTGCTTCTCAAGTTCGCTTCATCTCGCGATACACCACCTCGCTCTCCCGAAAGCATAAGAGAACTTGGTGAACTTCGAGCTCTCAGATTAGAAGCTCCATTCCAAGGGAAGGGAGTTATACTTCTTGGCAGACCATGGGCATGCATTAAATGAGGTTGGTTTGGTGGATCATCTACTGAAGTGGTTGGTCTCAAATCCAGAGAATCAGAAAATGTGATGGGTCTAGATGGCTGGTGGGAAGAGCAAATGGTCGAACGTCTGGTGGCAGTCCCTGTAAATGGTAAATCAAATGGAGCAGATTCCTGCTGTCCCAGATTCCCTCTAACACCATAATTTCTTCGGGTATTTTCTGCAATTCCAGTAACACTAGAGGTAGGAAAAACATCAAAAGCTACTCCTCTAGCCCCAACTCCAATTCCCGGATCTAGCTGTTCCAAATTACTAATGTTGAGCGAGGTCACCGGTGGAGAAGATATACTTAAACTGCTAGAAGCATTATAACGACCAGGAATAGTTTGTCGTACAATGTTCTCAGACTGTGGAAAGCAGCTTGAGCTCCCACCAGAGTAAAACTGTGCAGAAGTACCTTCAAGAGTCTTTCTCTTGCAGCATAATCCCCAGCTGCCTGAAAAAGAACCTGATCCACCATCATTCTCCATCAAGTTAAAATTTCCAGAAGAAGTCCCCACATTGCCAGAAGAAGCCCTATCCCAACTACCATTATCAATGTCGCCCATGTACCCGGCATTTAAATTTGCATTCAGTGGAATATGATTTGCAACAGACCTCTGCATACCTAAATTTCTACCAGCAACCCTGCTACCAAAGCTACTACTACCACTCTCACGAAGAAGGGCATTAGTTGGTTCAAATCGTTGTTCTTCTACTCTTGCATCAATCCCGGCAGGAGCACTAAACGAATATGACCAGCCATGTTCCATTCCTGATCCATCATTTGAGTTCTGGTATTGTAGATTTGAACTAGAACTAGAATCACCCAAGTTCCAGCCGCTAAAACTATGAGAATTATGCCTGATAGCATTGACACTGCTAGAATTCCCCTCACCGGAAGGAAGCATGTAGTTTGACAATTGGCTTTCCATGTTGTTCCAAGCAGCCGACTGATCCATTCCAGTATTATCGGAAACAGATCCCTGGTTAAGATCTAGAGATTCAGGAAATGAATCTAAGGCACTCCTCTGTCCTTGCATTACAGCCAATTTTGTATCCAAAATAAATGCAAGGGAATGAACAATATTAAAACCCAAGGCCGTAGAGCACTTCTTACGTAGAACTGGATTCACACACCCCACAAAACTTGATACGAACTAACTCACTCAAGCAGGAAGATAGAAATCTGGAAAACATTCAAAGACTTCAAAAACCCATATAGTTTCAATTATTTGCACATATAATAAAAGAGAAAAAACTGGAGCTAGTCTGCCAAATGCATGACTCAATGCTTCTTGCACTCAACACACAGACCAACTTTAAAGTCCAGTTCAATGATAAGACAAGAGTCCGCGATGCAAAAAGAGCAATGCAAATAGCAATTTAACAAGACAAGTCAGAAAGAGGAAATAGGTGAAAGAAATGATGACAACCATATTTGAAACATGAACTTGCCACCATACAAGATTGACAACCTGCTATGCAACTGGAACACTAAAAAAGCTCCCTCTTTTATCAAATTTAACAGCTAGAAACAAAACTGGCATGACAATTTATGTGTCCTTTCTCAAAAAAAAAAAAATCTTTAAAAGCTAAAAATCATCTTTAGTGTTCAATGGTGGCTAGAAGAAAAACTGACAGGCAGATGATTCTTCAAGAGCTCTAGTACTTTTGGCTAGACATTCAGCCCCTCATTCGTATTCAATGCTCACTAGCGTGTGAGCTCACGAAGGTAATACTCCAAATTTTTTATTCAAAAGTGTGTGCATGCAACTATCAACACCTAGTTGGAAAAACTGAAAAGATTTATCCTTGAATGTTATTTTCTCATTTAGAAATCTGTATTTTCTATTTCAACATAGGGAGATTAGTTACTAAACTTTCAGTTCCATCAAACATCCCCCAGGTTGATGGTTGCAAGCACACACTAATGACAAAATTTGTGTTCTTTCTCCCTAGGAACAAGTTGCCATGAAAATTAATACAACTTGAAGGACACTAGTCTTCACCCCGAATTAAGGATCAAAATGCCAACAAGTTCTTCTAAACATGTCCACTTCATTACTACTTTAGTACATATGTTTTCAAATTTCGCTCAGAGTCATATTGATACATTATAGAAGCTCATAGTTCTAAACATTTATATTCAGGTCGCAGAACTAGCACACACCCACGTCACACACACAACAGACAACAGTAGTTCATAGATATACAGAAACCAGTTTGATTTTCTCATCCCAGAATAAGACTAACATATTCCAACTCCTCAATAGCTGCAAAGAAATTTTGAAAATTTTTAAATCCAAATTTGATAATATTAACACAAAAGGGAAAGTTCAAAAAATCTAAAAGCACAAATTAAGCCCAAATCTTTGTAATTTACCTATGAAAAAAAAAACATATAAGACAAACTGACCCAGATAGCAAAACCTACAAAAAAAATATAAAAATTTAAAGGCAGCAAAAATAATCACATCCTAAAACTAACAGATCCCTCTTTCCACTACCACGATTGCATCAACACGCATACAATTAATACTCCTAAAAAAAATTTTAAAAAAAAACTAAAGAAACATGCAGGTAATTGATTATTAAGAACAGATTAATATAGAATAAAGGAAAACAAAAAAAAAGGCTTGTTTAAGACAAGTACCTGGGGTACTAACAAAGATAATGATCGCTGAACCGACCGATCGTTCTTAAAGATAGTCGTTTATTTTTATTTTTTTTCTTCGCAAGCTAAAATATAAAGATATATAAAGACAGTAGTGTGGCGATGGCGAGTGAGAGGCGATTCCTAACAATGACTGTAACCCCTCTCTCTCTCTCTGTTTATTCGATGGTTTCGTTTGATGCTGAAGAGTAGATACAAACAAGGCCGCTGAAAATTATGGATTGAAAGAGTGGGAGAGAGAGAGAGAGAGGAGTGCGGGGTTTTGAGAGAAGACGTTAGATTAAGTAGTAATCAACTATTTAGAAAGAGAGTGGTGAGTTTGTACGGTTGGATTTATTGAGGTTTTGAGCTTAAGATGATTTTGAGCCGTCCGATTCAACAGCTGGGACTCAGCTGAAAGTCCGGAAAGAGGTGTAATGTAATAATGGTGAAATCCAATGAGTCGTCCGAGTCCTGACCCTTTTTGGTAATGTCCAACTTTTCGATAGATTCGCCAGATACGAGTAATCCCATACCTTACCAAAAATTACCAAAACAATTTAGGGTAAATTACACTTTATACTTCAAAAGATTTAAAAAAAATTATTTTATATTTTTAAATATTAAATTTTCATATTTCACCTTTAATGTGACACTTATATTAGCTTCCGTTTCTTATTCTCATTAATGTTAATTGGGTAATTTTTAACATATTGTGCAACGAAAACTAATGAAAAAATCATATTACAACATTTATAATTTATATAATAAAACGTATAAGAAGTCGAATTTTATCTACTATACATCTTTCCCCTCAAAATAATCACATCACCTATTTTTATCACATATCTAATTATTTAGTATTTGAATAATTTATAATTTAGCATAATTTTTATTTTAGATATTATTCATATATGATAGTATACATATGTGTGAGAAAAATTGATCGAATTATGTATTTTGAAAAAAATTTATCAATATTTTTTAAAAACTAATGGGTAAAAATAAATCTTGAATGATGTAATCAAAGAAATAAAAGAATAAAAATTATTATTTAATATAATGAGATCAATTTTTTTGGATTTAAATTTTATATTTTATTGCATTTTCAGACACATATTATTGCTAATACACTAATGGTTAATTCAATTATGGATATAGAAATAGACTTTTATGTAAGTTTATTACTTAAGAAAAAGTTCAAAATAATTTAGAAGTCAAATACTACTTATAAAATATTTTAAAAAAACTTAAAAGTCAAATTATGTATAGAAACAAAACTTATATGAAGGTATAAGAATATAATTAATTTTATAAAAATTAGTCTAGTAATACATGATATGCGTTGCATGTGAATATAATTAAATAATATTTTTTTTATAAAATTTAATAAAAATATAAATTATGTGTAATTGAATTGAATAAATAAATTATGTGTTAGAAAATTAATTATTAATTTAATTTTTACTAAACGTAGTTATTAATCTATATATGTATTATATAGTAATTTGATTTATTAGAGTTATTATTATAATTAAAGACTTAAAGTTATAAGAACAAGTAGAGTGAATGACAAGAAACCTAATGTTATATGATGAGTAGAGTTTTGATAGGACATGACACGGAAAATAATAACTAATTAAGGATACATAGGATATGATTGAATTAACGTTATTAAATATGGATGAAATAGAAAATGAAAAAAATTTCACATATGTTGATATGTATAAGTAGTATAGATATAGATATAAATAGATTAAGTGTCTAATATATAAATTTTAAATTTTAAAAATATTTGAGGTACAAAGTGTAATTCTCACCAAATTTTATTAAATAAACATGAATTGTTAAATGAATGAAATTCATTAATTTTGTCGGTTGGAAAGTGATCCAGCCATCTATATTAATTTAATTAATTTTTTATTAATGTTTGCTGATAAAGGTTGATGTTTGAATTATTTTGAGCCGTCCGATTCAACTGTCGTGACTTGGCTGAAGAGAGAGGTGTAATAATGATGAGTCCACCGAATCCTGACCCTTTTTTGGTAATGTCCTTAAATTTTCCCTAGATGCCGTAAATACTTTCTCATGCATCCGTCTCGTATACTTACATGATTATACCTTTTTTTTTTAACCATTAGGATATTCGGATAAATTTATGTCTATTTTAATTAATTGTTTTTTTGATTCAATTAAAAGTAAATCATTCACGTTGAGACTATAATATTCATAAGAGATAAATCTTTCATAACTTGACTTAAAAAAATTACAAAAATCATATTATACTACCCATTTGACTTTTACATGGTTATACCTCCCACGAAATCAACTCAAGTTATAAAAATTTCAATTTGTAATTGAAATTCAATTTTAACCTTTTTGACTCGAATATTTTCGATGTTTACATTTTTAACTTGAGTTACACTATCCACATAGCAATGTGAATTGAAATTGAGTTTAATTTAAATTTAATTTTTGATTTAGAAAGGTCAAGCTAGATTCAGGATTCAATCCGATTATTGTATGTCGAAAACGGGTATTCATTACCAGCAAGTTTTGCCCAGATTTGCGATCACATTCGGGCTAGAGAGCAGAATAGGCTATTGGACCTATTTTTCAAAACTTCATATCATTTGTCCTTAATAAACCCAATAAATTTGCGTTTGTTTTTATTGACAAAATAGATTATCATATTGTAATTAGATTCTAATTTTCATTCAATTATTTACCTAATTTTCATGGACCAATAAAATCGAGATCATTTTGGGCTTTTAGATTCCACCCACTAAAAATTGCAAAATGAAGTCTCTGTATTAGGGCCGTGGCCCAATAAAGCCCAAACATTACATCGGGCCATGGGCCATTTATAGCCCAGTCTATACCAGGCGACAACGGTGGGCAGCTTGCAAATCAACCGGGATAACTGTTGGCCCTTTTTTTTGGGCCTACAGAATAAGCATTACCCGGTCCAGAAAGATGGTCTATTGACCCGCCAAATCGAAAACAAAAGTCCGAATTTCGGTATAAACACACAAAATTGTCCGAACATAGATTGTGAGTCATTCTAACTTCGAAAAAAATTGTTCCACCATCGGCCCAATCTGGACCGTTATCAAAAAGTTAGGGTGAACCGTGCAAAGCACGTTATGTGGATAAAAAGTGAATAGAATGTTTGTCGGAGTTAAAATATATATATTGTTGTATTGCAGTTAAATAATTAAATATAAATATAAAGAGTTATTATAATTAAAAAAAAAGTAATAAGATAAATTGTTAAATCTAATGCTCCGTTTGGTATTAGTAAAAAAATGAAAAGATGAAAAATCGAAAGGTTTGGAAGATAGATAAAACATCATATTTGATAAAGAAGGAAAATAAGATGGATGATCAACAGTAAGGGTGTCAATCGTATCGTGTCGTATTATTTTCGTGTCGTGTCATTTGCGATAATGTTATTTTCGGGTCGAATTACTTTAGATACGTGTCGGGTTTGTGTCAATATTCGTCTTAATAAAAAATTATTTAATTTGACAATAACTAATATAATACTATTTAAAAAATTATAAAATTCTTATTTTCTATCTACAATACTCGATAAATAATTATTTTCTATCTACAGTACTCACTAATTATATTATTTGTGCCGAACCTTAATTTGATTCATTTATTACACGTGTTAACTAATCGTGTTATTTTTGGATTCATGTCGGGTTCGGTTCGAGTCGGGTTTGTGTTAACGGAAAAAATTGACACTTTTAACGGACTGTTGATTTAATGGTACTTCTTGTCTTGTAAAGATTTTGTCTTCTTGAAGTAAAGGGTTCAAGCCCTCTTCCCCTTCCTTCATTTTCTTCCAAAAAAAAAAAAGAAAAATAGATAGAAAATTAATTATTTATGTTAAAATTTATCTTATTTGTCTATTTATCTTTTGATATATACATATATTATGTATTACATTAATTTCATATATAAATATAATGATAAAATATGTATTTATATTTTTTTAAAAATTAAAATTAAAAAAATATTTTTTCCCTCTTACTAAGCACAAAAAAAATTAATTATTTTTATTTTTCATCCATCCAACCAAACATAAAAAATAAAAAAAAAAGTGTATCATTCATATTTTCTTTTCTTGAAAGATAAAAAATATATTTCTCGTATTTTTCATTACTCTTATTTTTCATCATTTCTACCAAACAGAACATAAACTATTAAAATTGTTGTTGTACTTCTCTAATTCAGGAGTTTAAGTAGAAAATTTTGTTTTATTAATGTAAGTCATTCAAATTACATTTTCTTTGCAAATGCTTTGGGGACACGACTGGGGTGGAGCCGGCATTTCACAGGACAAACTATGATCGAAAAAATTTTCAGCTCATTCACCGATTTATCGAAAACACTATTAAATTTTTAACTTAAATAAAATATAAATAAAAAATTATAAAATAACATATATTTTGTACATTTCAACTCAATCATATATTAAAATGGAAGACGATGTTATTTCAAATTATAAAATTTGTATATAATGAATTGATGATAAACTAAATTTTTAGTAATTTTCTTCAATATACAAAACCATATTATCCGTGATAAAATTATTATTCATTTTATATTGAGAAATCTAGTTAAAATCATAATTTACTTTGTTTGTGTACTCGATCCATAAACTAAAACATTGATTTTTTTTGGAGGGGGTAATGGGTCACTAACTTATCAAAAAATGAAAAAAAAAAAAAAAAAAACTAACACTATAGTAAACATTTCCAAAAATTAAGGGGTATAAATGTATTAAAATAACCAAAATTATCGTCATTAACAATAAGATTCAAAAAGTCACAAGGGCAAGTGTCCACCCTCATTCCTATGTGGCTCCGCCCATGGACACGACACTTTTAACTTTTAAATTTTTTTTTGGATGAGAAGTCATGAAATTCCATTTCTACATTAAGAAGTCAATGACTTAATCAGACGATGCTTCCAACTTCCAAGTTATCAAACTCCTCTAGTCTATTTCCGCAACTATGTTAAACACACTATCTTTTTACACCATTTTTCCGTAACTGTGTTAAACACACTATATTTGATAACTTGGAAGCATCTTCTGATAAGGTCATTGACTTCTGAATGTAGCAATGGAATTTCATGACTTCTCATCCAAAAATAAAAGAAGTCAAAAGTGTCGTGTCCCCAAAGCATATGCAAAGAAATTGTACTTTGAATGACTTACAATAATAAAACAGAATTTTCTAGTTTATTTCCGTACCAAATTCGAGTAATTGAATATAAATTGATATTTTTAAACGATTGTCTGAATTTGTAGCCAATTCTGCAAAAAAAAAAAAAAAAGTCACGACTATAGATATAGGCGTATGAATATCCTATACAATCTCTTCCAATTTTCTTAATTTGTCGTTTGATTGCAATATTAAAGGGTATATTAAGGAGTTAAAATAAATTAACCTTTTTTAATCGAATCTAATACTTTATTTGGTAAATAAATTTAATTTTGTAATGCACGACATGCGTTGCCTGTAAATATATTTACATAATAATTTATTATAAAAAAAATTAATTTATATTTTTAATTTATTTGAATAATAAATTATGTGTCAAATAATTAAATTTTATATTAATTATTGTTAAACATAATTAATGATTTATTAAATCCCTATTTGAGTACCTCATTTGTCATTTTTTTAGGTATCTTTTCAAATTCTTTAAACATTTTATCTATTGTTTATAGTAGAGTTTCATAATGAGATTGTCATTTTTAAGTATTTTCATATCTAAATATATTATTATATTATTTTATCAAAAATATTGATTAATTATAAACTATTGTTTGTATTATGACATTATTGCATACAAGGAAAAAATCAAATGTGACATATATTTGACAATAAAACTTGATCTCCCAACATGTATATAATAATATAATATATATTAGACTTTAATTTTTTATATAAATAGATATAAATAGAGTAAAATTCAATCTGCCAGCAATATGTATATAATAATAGAATATGAATTGAACTTTACTTTTTTATATAAATAAATATAGATATAAAAATTATATGTAAGTGTATTACTAATAAATGAGTCAATAAGAACTTAGAAGTCAAATGTTACTAATAAAATAGTTTTTGTAACATTGTCATTTTTGAGTATTTGCACATCTAAATATGTTATTCTATTTTTGTCAAAGAAATTGATTAAATTATAAATTATTGTTTGTTTTATAATGTAATGATATTGTTAAATAAAAAAAAATCAAAATGTGACATATTTGATAGTACAATTTGATCTGCCAACAACATTTATATAATAATAGAATATAGATTGCATTTTATATTTTTATACAAATAGATATTAATATAGAAACTGTATGTAAGTCTACTACTAATAAATGAGTCCACAACAATTTGTAAGTTAAATGTTACTAATAAAAGAGTTCAAAAGAACTTAAAAGTCAAATAGGTATTAAAAATAAAAATCAGAAGAGAGTAATACATGGGTAGAATTGATAGGGATAAATTAGAAAATCAAAATTTTTTCACAGATGCTGACACACACACACTAGTAATTGCCCATGCCTGAAGGCACGACGCAACAAACAAAAAAATTGTCAATTAAAAGGCATACCAAATAGAAGAGTACTAATGGCATTATGGAATGTGCATTTCATTACATCAATGTACACTATTTCAGCATACAATAACCTATTCAGCAACATTACTACCAAAAATATATAACATGTAAATATGACTATTGAATTGCATATCAAAATAATTGGTGTAACAAACAATTTTGATAATTGATATGAACCAATGAGTATTTGTAAAAAAAATTGGCAAAGTTTCCTTTAAAAACATGATCCCTGAACATTATCCACCCATGTGTACAACAACAAAACTATCATATATCAGCTTTAAAAAGTCATATGTTCAACAAAGGAAGTGAAAAATAAAATAAAAGGCAAAATATCAAGCAAAAATAGAGTACATGCGAAGTTCCCATTCCTAAAAGAAAAGGCAAAATGAATTCAATTCATTTAGTAATGTAAAACAGAGAAAAAAGACTTTGCAGCCAACTAAAGGCAGTTGGAACAATCATATGTTACTTCAGGATCTCAAGTATAAGAATCTATCAATTAATAGAGGAAAATACTTTTTGTGGTAGTGGAAATCCTTCTAAAAGATCAGTCATATATATTTGCATCCTAATTAGCAGCCTTTGGATAGCTGCATCGAATAAAAATCAAAAAAAGTATAAGAATCATGCATATTAAGCATAATCAAGTCAACTCAAAAAAAAAAAAGTCCAAACAATACAAAAACTTTGTCATTTTATCCAAAAACTAACCACCCTACCAAAAAACCAAATTCCAAAAATTCAACCACATAAAAATGATAAAGCTAACTTCATTTTCAAAAAATAAAATCAGACCTAACCCAAATCAACTAGCCAGAAATCCCCAATTCTGCGAAGCATAGAACTTTAGCTGCCACAAAAACCATAAATAGCTATGCTTGTCTGCACATCCACGAAGCATACAACCTTTGCTGCCACAACAAAATTCACTTCTTATACCCAATTTACTGCAAAATACTCCATTCAATTGAAACTGAAATGAGAAGAAATGAACAAAATAGATATACTAATAACCATCTTAACCAAAACTTAGCAGCAAATGAATATAGTGTTAGAGGTTTTTGGATAGTGTATGGTGGATGGGAGAAAATCTATAAGACAAAAAATCACAATACACTTTTCCTGTCACCCAATTTTATCAGAGCTACTAAATAGAGATCATGCTATCGAATACATAAATGGATCCTAAGAAGAAAAAAAAAAAAAAGGAATGGGAATTTTAATTACCTACTTGTCTAAATTACCATTTATGAAGTTGACAAAAAAGAAAGCTTCATTTTTATAGAGAACATAGTAGCCAGTGGAGAGAATTGTCCCTTGCACTAAGCCCGGAAGCACCTTCCATCAACAAAAACCAAGCAAAAGATCAAACTCCAATCAATGGCATAGAGTGAAATTTGAGAAAGAATTAAGAACCTATTAGTTAAAAGCACCAACTAAGAAAAAAGCCCAGGATTTCTCAAATGACTCCACATGAATGTCTATGCAACAAAAAAACCAAATTATGTATTGCAAAAATATTGCCACTTCACTTTTACATAATTTCTTGTTTCAAGAATTTAAATACAGTTTAGTTAGGAAAGAAATAGCAAAAGCATTTGTTGTCTTGTCCATAGCACTAATGGTTCTTGAATGAAAATGGTTTGAACAATATCTAAACCAAAAATGGTGGCACACACCAAGAAACCTTTTCACCCATCAGAAACCCCAAAAACAAAGACCCAATAAAACAAATCAATCTAAGCCAAAAATGAATGCTCCAGAATCAACTTCTAAGCTAGCAATCGAACTTATCCACGGACATTGAAATTGAATTTAAAGTAGCTTCCAACTGGAGACACATGGTGGATGCCATATTTTTCATCCCACTATATTGTCTTGTAGGATTATTGTATGTCAAGTACCTAATAAATCATCAAGTAACAATTTGAACATGACAAAGAAAAAAGTAGTTGTTTAACGCAAATAACAAAATTGACCAAAATGAGCATACAATCATCCTTAGAGAGACGTATTAAACATATGGAACCCATACACAAACTCCAAAAGAATAGTCATTTATTCAGAAGTATGGGAGAAGGAAATAATTCTCGTTAAAAAAAATCAGTTTATTCATTGGTACCTGAACTCAACTTGGTTGTATTATTCATTGTTGCTTGGGCATGGAAAATCGCACTTTAATGTGATAATAAAATCCAGTGCAGCCCCATAGTACCTGCAGAAACATTTATAAAGTTTATTACTATATTCATTCAGCACACCATTAAGAACCTCAAGAAAAAAAAACCAGAGAATCACAATTACCCACGATGACTATCATATTCCTTTTCTAGTTGAGGAATACATAATGCTAGGTAAGTATCAATAGATGATAACAGTCAAAATCATAAGGAGCATATAATGCATTTGACCTATAAAATAGGGAAATTAGCAATCAAGATGTAGCTGGAAACAAAAATGCTAAAACACGAAGTAAAACTCAGACAAGTAAAGAGGCAATATTCCTCACCAATTTTTAAGTTTTCCAAGTATAGCCAAATTCAGTTCATCTTCTGCTGGCCTTATCTATTCTGGACGCTAGGTCATTGACATCACCATAGTTTGTCATCTCTACTGAAAGTTTCCTATAAAAGCACAAAACAAGAAATTCAGAGCATATACTCTTGATAAAAACTAAAGTAATGCTGTAACAAATGTGTGAATTCATAACTACTTGCTAATGTGTATGATTTCTGTACTGTGCACGCACCCAGAACCACCTTCAATTCCATCGATGCAAATCAGATGGCAAAACCAATAGCATTGAAAGAAACCATGCAGAAGGTGGGCTTGCAGATCAAAAACATCATAAACCTACATCAAAATTAGTCAATTAAAATAAGGACTTCAACCTACACCAAAAAATCATACTTAGACCAAAAGAAAAAAAATCAAAGGAGAAGATTATCCAACTCATTGAAGCAATAATACAAACACTTAGTGTTTGGTGGGTTTTGGGTGCAATGTCAAGGGAGGAAGAATGGGCAAGGGCAGTGGTCGGCTGGGGTAAAAAGTTTGACTTTGGGTTTGTAGAGTGTTCGGTAGGATGTGGTGGGTTTCGGTGGCAGTGGGGGTTGGGGAGGAAGGGGTGGACTCGGTGGTTTGCTAGGGGTTTGGAGGCGAACGGTGAGCTATGGGGCGATGCGCTATTGTGGGTAACGAAGAGAGAGAGGGGGATACCTCCCTGGGCCTCGGTGGTGGGTCTCTGCAGGGCATCCTTCGCTGGGTAGTGCCGTCCATGGTCATGGAGAAGGTTGTTGGCAGCAAGGGGAGATGGGAGCATCGACAATAAGAGAAAAGAGTGGGAAAAGAGAGAAGGGGAGAGAGAGGGGTCCAACTCCTCGGTTGAAGACTAACTGCATGCTATGTGGTTTAATGGAACCGCATAGTTTTGCTGTTTTTTTTTTTTTTTTGGGTTGACCTCATTTTAGACCTTAAAAGATTGTTCAAATCTCAATTTACACCTTCAAAATAGAAATTTGTATAAATGTGCATCCCCAAAGATAAAAAATCTCAATTTACACCCTCAAAGATAGAAATTTGTATCAATGTGCATCCCCAAAAATAAAAAATCTTAATTTGCACCCTCAAAGATAGAAATTTATATTAATGTGCACCTAAAATTAAATTGATAAATTATACCTAGATTCCCTCATGTTTGTCACTTAATCATTTAAACTCCTTCACATTTAGAATATTCCCCTTACATCTCATGACATTTGTGCATGTGTAACACATAACCACTTTTCGTTGATATCTGTTAATATAATCGTTAAAAAATATGATTTTATCTTTATAAAAAATTATAATTTCATATTACCTTTTATTTTGTGGATTCGATATACTCTAAAGTTGAAAATCAAGCTTACCATTTGAATGTCTAATAAAATGTAGATATTTATATAAAGATAATATGAAAAATATTATATAAATATTTACATTTTATTAGATATTCAAATGGTAAACTATATTTTGAACTTTAGAATATATTGAACCCATAAAATAAAAGGTAATATGAAATTATAATTTTTTATTAGAATAAAATTATATTTTTTAACAGTTATATTAATAGATATTAATGAAAATGAGTTACGTGTTATACGTGCACAAATGTCATAAGATGTAGGAGTAATATTCTAAATGTGAAGAGGTCTAAATGATTAAGTGACAAGTATGAGGAGATCTAGGCATAATTTATCAATTTAATTTTAGGTGCACATTGGTACAAATTTCTATCTTTGAGGGTACAAATTGAGATTTTTTATCTTTGGGGTGCACATTGATATAAATTTTTATCTTTGAAGGTGCAAATTAAGATTTTTGATCTTTGGGGGTGCACATTAACACAAATTTCTATATTTGACGGTGTAAATTAAGATTTTTGATCTTTGAAGGTGTAAATTGAGATTCGAACAATCTTTCAGGGTGCAAAATAAGATTAACCATTTTTTTTTTTTGGAGAACATAATCCCTTCTTCTGTGCACAAAAACAACCTTCTCCGTTATTTCCTCAAATCCTTAACCTTTTTTTTGTCAAAATCTCCCCAAATCCCTCCTTCTTCACCAATTTGCTTCGTCACATGCCATCGCTTGCGGGCGGGGATGCTGGTCACCCGACCCTGGTAAGAAATATAGTTTTTTGTCTTCCTATCCGATATTTTACGAAAAAAAATTTTCTTGGCCTGTCCTACCCGATTAGGTGTGGTATTCTTACCCGACTTTCTACCCAATTAATCGGATAAGAAATTGGGTAAACCCTTGTGTAGTTATTAATTTTTGAATTATTTTAACAATTCAATTAAATAACATGCACTAATTTAACAACACAATAAATCAAAAATACTAAAACATAAAATAACTACAACAACAATTACAATAAAACATAAAAAAACAGAAACATCAATCAATCATAATTGTTACACAAGTACAGTAACAATTATTTTAAATTTAAACAATATGAAACACATTAAAATCATAACTGCTCTAATAGATAATCAATTCACCACAAATAATGTAACTTACACAAAAAATAAGTCTATATTTTCGCAATTCAAACATCCACAACAATAACAATGTTATAATATAAATTATATATCACAAATAATCTTATAATTACTAAAAAAAATATAAAAAAATTAAATATATTTTTTGAGGGTAGGGTGGGGGTAAAAATACAAAAATTGATAGGTATTCTGCATTCCTACTTGATTTAACCGAAAAATCAAAAACTCTTCCGCATTCCTACCCAATTTTTACGGCTTGTTGTTCAGTAGGGTAGAATAGAAAATTGCGGCCAATCAAAAATTTGAACACCCATAGATGCTGGATGAAAGAGATACATTTGATTGCTGCTGAGGGTCGTCGGAGTCACTAGTGTCATCTTTAGCGTGGCTTGCTGGAAAGAGGAGAGTGAGGGAGATAGAAAGAATAGAGAGAGGAAGATTTGGGAGTAAGATATTAAGGCATGAATTGAGGGATTGCGTCTGATATGGATAGACATCGCCTATAGGAGAGAGAAGTGTGAGTCAGGAAATATTGTTGGGCGGGAAAATAAAATTACGTACTCACTGTAGATCATTGGATCAAAATTTTTGAGATGATTTGAACCGTCTTTTATTTTGAAATTACGCTGTCTGTTAGATGTATTTACATTTTGTTTCAAAACTATTCAACAATTATGTTGTATATTACCAAACATTAGATAAAATTACGTATTATTCTAATATCCTATTTAATCTTATATTTTGTTCATTTGTATTGTATTAGATTAGATTCTTTTATCAAATCTATCAATCTCTAATATGGCAAACGAGAGTATTTATTAAAAAACAAATTAATCTCTGCCAATTGAATTCTTCCATGTGGCTATGTAACCTCATTTATTCTTTGGATAACTATTTGAAATTTGAAATTTTCACTATTTTTATTAACTATTTCACATTTAACTTTTTTAACACATACACATTATACAATATTTTCTAATAAAGTTATTAAGGGTAGGAGTAGAGATGGTGGTTAGATTGGCTGAGAAATATTATAAATTTGTGCATTGCACATGACGGGTTATACTTTTACTAAATTAAAGATAACATGACTCAAATTAATTGTATGTCTATTTTTCGAACTTGATCAAATTCACTTTGCCTTAACAGATATGAATAAAAAATGTAAAAATAAAATTCATCAGATAATTAAATTATATTTGAATTGAATTCGAATTTAAATGGTATAAATTTTAATCCAAATCCTTCTTTTCATCCTCATATACAAGAAGGAATGAATAAATCTAATGACTTATGTACCGTATTTTTGTATTGTCAAAACGTGACCGTTTCGATTTCCACCGCGTTAAGCTACCAAGAGTAAGAGAGAGATTGGTTGGAAACCTAGTATTAAATTACCAAAAAAAAAGTAGTCTTTGAAGAAGCTTCCATTATCAATGCCAAGGCCAAAGTGGGTTTACTTTGACTGGCCATGGATGGATGACCTAGTCAGGTTATGGGTTGGTGATGCAGGACTTGTTCAACTGAACCAAACTTATAAACACAAACCTCTGTGCTGGTGAAAGTAGGTAATGAATAGACTTTTTGTCATCTTCACCAAACTTTACCCCTTCTTCAATAATATATAACTGGTCCAAACAAATAAAAATAATATTATAACAAATTATGGCACCAAAAAATAAATTTTAGACGCCAGACATTTTGCCTAATAAAAACATGACATTTGTAAAAGTATATTATTATTTATATTACTCTAATATTTTTATAATTAATGACTACAAATAGATCAAATTTGGTTTTTAGTCTAATAAATAGGTATATAATGAGTGACTTTTTCCGTCTTCAGTTTAAGTTCGTCAGTTAATTCGGTATCGTTTCTTAATAGCGCATAGCATATTAAGGGTAGTTCTTCCCTCAGGTGCACCTTTTAAAGTCTTATACTATACAATAATCATATTTTACGAGATCAATCTTAACCTTGAGACTTACTATTCATTCTGGAGTGTGTGCCAAGGACGAAAGTGCATATCCTGGGGTGGTTATCACCAGTCGCCACCGGCGTCTCACATCTCGGGACTATGGAACGTGCAACCCACCTGCAATTCTATTATCCAACAAATAATTTTTTTATTTAAAATCAATAGATTATATGCAACGCAAACCACATGCAAATTTGAATAATTGGTATCTTTCAAAATTGATGTTTTTTTTTTTCTCGACAGATTTCAAAATTGTTGTTGATGTTGATGTTGATGTTTTTTTTTTTTTCCTCGGAAGCTACTAACGAAACGCGACTTTTAACGAGAGGACTTTGATAGCTCAAAGTTTTAGACCACATCTTTATACATTAATTGGAAAAATAAGCATCTTATAGTATAAAAGGTGTTTTTTTTCCTATTTTATTTTAACTTGGGGATGTATTGGATTAGGTATTAGGATGTCCTGGATTGGACAACTCTATCTATTTCATACCTATAAAATTTATGTCTCTTCATCCCATATTTGATGCAGGTATTAAAGAATAGTGGGTCCCATATTTATCTAATCAAATATTTTATTTAAATGAAATACTGAATAATAGTATAAAAATTAAATTGCTAAAGAACTTTCAAGATAAATAGTAATATTTATATCTTAAAGATTTTTGAGAGTAAAAAAGTCTTTTGTCTAAATACACCGCAACCGAATTATTTAAAACAGCAGATGTAGCTATAAATTACTATTCATTTGGGTCTTGAAATGTATATATAGGTGATAATACATGATCCAAAATGTATACCTAAACATAGGTGTAGATAAGAAAAGATGGGTCCAAACATTATTTTTTTCAATTCCTCTTTCTTAATACCTTAAAACAAAACACACCTTAATGAATTGGTTGAGAGGTCGCTCACGAAATAAAACAAAAATCTGCATATCTTGAGTTTAATTTGATGATGAAATAGAATTTGGGTTTAAATAGATACATATGTTTTTGAGATAATTGTATACAGCTGAGATTTATAGTTCATACAATTACCAGTTTCAATAATAAGTGATTAAGACGATTTTTCAGATAAATAATGTAAAAAATAAATTACATTTTTTACTTTCTAAAACAAAATAGAAAATAATAAGAGGCAAAAATCAACTACACCAGAAAGCCCCCCCACCCTCCACCAACCCCCACCAAAAAAATAATGGGAAAAAAAAGTTTCAAAGGTGTTAAGATAAACCAACAAAGCACTTATCCAAAACAAACTATAATCTAGTGGTGGCCAGCAACTCTTCACCAAATATGGAGCTAAATACCCTTTGCCTACCTTTCGCCAACCTTTTACCAACCTTGTTGCTGACTTGGCAATTCCCACTAATGATGGTGGGTTGCTCCCACCACATCCCAATCATCTACATGAAGAAAAACTATGCAATGATTTTTAATTAATTTTAGCTTATTGCTTTTTTTTTGGTTGGTCCCACCACATCCCAATCATCTATATGAAAAAAAATTATATGATAATTTTAACTTAAAAAGTTGTCATCAATGGTAAAATATTATGATTAATTATAAAAAAAAAATTATTTTTAAATATTAATTCACAACTTTTTGGCGTTATAATATAAGTTACAATTAATTTAAGTATTCATAATCGATCATAATATTTATGATCTATTACAAATAACATCAATTAGTTTTAACTTTACCTTTAAAGTCATTATTTTTCTTTACAATATTGAAAAAAAATAGGTAACATAATTTTTACCTATGTAAAAGTGTGGATTTAACCCACACTTTTAAAGGTCTTATTCTAAAATTTAGTTTTACAAACGTATTTTATATAAGTCGGAATGTAAATTCAGTCAAGTAGAACGGAGAATTCGAGTTTACAAGAGTTAGGGAGTATAGAAAAGTAGATCTAGTAAAACACTGAATCAAAGGGCAACTATAGGCCGTTCGAAGGCCGCTGTACGATCGAAACCCTATTTAGGGTAGAGATTTGAATCGAGAAAAAAAAAATTTGATCAGACTATGGGTGACACACTTTCACAAAAGAGTGATCCTATTCCTATTCTTATTCCTCTTCCCCTTAGGCACATGAATAAAATAGAAATAAGATACAAATTGTAATATTCAAAAAATAAAGTCCACAAAAACCAGAAAAAACAAGGGCCCATAAATGGGGCCTTAACATAGACTCTTCTATATAGGCCTAGGGATCTCACCAACCCCCGACCGGTAGGAGCGGCGGTCCAACCACTCCCACCGGTTTGAACCGGATCTCTTCACCTATATATACGCTTTATTTCCCTCTCGCTAAACTCAGGTTTCGGGCACCTGGAAATCAAAACTCCGGCGAAAGAAAGGGAAAAAGAGCTTAGAAAGTTGTTGAAAATGGCGACGAACGGAGAAGCCAAGCAGAACCAGAATGGGAGACACCAGGAGGTTGGTCACAAGAGCCTTTTGCAGAGTGATGCTCTTTATCAGGTAGGTTTTTTTTGCTGATTTTCCTTTATGAGTTCTTTGGTATGGTTTTTTTTTTTCTCTCAAATTTTTGATTGGTTTTGTTTGTTTTTGTAGTATATTCTTGAAACCAGTGTGTACCCAACAGAGCCAGCACCCATGAAAGAGCTTAGAGAGGTGACTGCCAAGCATCCATGGTGAGTTTCATCCATCCAAATTCTTAAATTATCATGATTCATAGTATTGGTCGATACCTACATCATTGGGGCGAGTTGTGCGTTTAAAATTATTCTGTGTTTAATAAAATCAAGAGTCTCACCCGACTTGTTTGAGTTGTCTATACCCTGCAATATCTTTGAGTTAATCTTGATTTGTTTGAGTCCTCATCGTCAATTACTGATATAATCTGAATCTCTCGGCATGTCTAGTATTGTTTTCATTTGGCAATGATGATGTTTGTATGTATGGTGTTGTGCTGGTGAATAAAAAAAAGTATTGGATATGTTTGTTTGGTGTCCAAACAGGAATATCATGACAACATCAGCAGATGAAGGGCAGTTTTTGAACTTGCTCTTGAAGCTGATCAATGCCAAGAACACCATGGAGATTGGTGTTTACACTGGCTATTCTCTTCTTTCCACAGCTCTTGCTCTTCCCCACGATGGAAAGGTATGAAAATTATCCATGAAAATTCTTCTGTTTTTCCCCATGAAAATTAAGGAAAATCTTAGAATTTATATTATCATTTGTTTTTTTTTCTCATTTTTTACATCCCAAATTACATAAGCTTAAAACTCCAAAATTCCTTCACGTTGCTTCCTAAAGTCAAAAATTTTCTCATGTATTTTCCTTTTTTTCATTTTTCTCATCACCAAAACAGAGGATTCTATTAAAACAAGCACATGCAAGTAGATACTTGTAGCCAAAAGAAATTTAAAAAGTTTTATTAAATCTGTGTCTTTTAATATCTGCAGATTTTGGCCCTGGACATAAACAGAGAAAACTATGAGATTGGTTTGCCAATAATTCAAAAGGCTGGTGTTGCCCACAAAATCGACTTCCGAGAAGGCCCCGCTTTGCCTGTTCTTGATGAAATGATTGAAGATGTAACTTACTACCAACCCCATCTCTCTCTCTCTCTCTCTCTCTCTATATATATATATATATATATATATATATAGATTTCAGTAAATTTATTTGACGATATCAATTAAACTCATCCAACAGCCAGTAACATTCGTTTCAAAATTATTCACATTGAATTTTCTCTTCTTAAATTTATCACTTTTAACTTACGTTGGATTGTGCCTCCAAAGACGAGTTACCACTAATTATTATATTATATTATAAAATAAAGAGAGTTTCAATAAACTTATTAAACGGTTTTAAATAGATTAATCAAATGGTTACTAACATAATTCTTAGAATCATTCACATTATACCGTTTCTTTAGACACAGATTAAAAAACAACAAACTTTAAACAAAGAATCCTAGAGTTGTCAATGGTATCGAAATTTTTACTACATTTGTAAGAGTTTTTATTACTGTCGTGTTACCTAAAAAGTGATAAAAATAGTTTCTAAAATAGTAGCAAAAACACTAATAATAATAGTAAAAATATACAGAAATGTGATAAATTACCCATAAAAATGGTTAGTTTTTTGTACCAAAAATAAGTGGTAAAAATAATTATCAGAACAGTAATAAAAACACTCAAACTAGTGATAAACATACTCATAAATGTAATAAATTATCTACAAAAATAATAAATTTTTTAGTTGTAAAATAATCTATAAAAATATTCATTAAAATAGTAAATTTTAAAGGTATTGGACTGAATTTTTTTTGTCAGTACCACGGCCAAATCCAAGAATTCCCACCTGGGGTAAACACTAACTCCTTTGTATTTGTCCATATGTGATGAATTTTCAGGGGCAATACCATGGGACCTTTGATTTCATATTTGTAGACGCAGACAAGGACAACTATATCAACTACCACAAGAGACTGATCGACCTGGTTAAGGTTGGGGGTGTGATCGGCTACGACAACACCCTATGGAATGGGTCAGTGGTGGCCCCACCAGATGCTCCTTTGAGGAAGTATGTTAGATACTACAGGGACTTCGTGTTGGAGCTCAACAAAGCCCTCGCCGCTGATTCGAGGATTGAGATCTGTATGCTTCCTGTTGGTGATGGGATTACCCTGTGCCGCCGCATCAGCTGATCAATCTACCCAACCATGAATATTGTTCGCCGGCAAACGAAAGATATCTTGTTTTAATGTTTGGTCTTTTTCTTTTTTTTTTCCCCTTTTATATTTGTATTTAAATGTACTTTGGATGGTGAAAGTTCTTATGCCATGATTTTAATTTAATTAAATCAAAAGTTAATCATCAATCATCTTTGTTTAGATTACACCCAACTTCAATTAAAGCTAGCTTGTACTCCTCCTCCTTTGTTGTTATTGGTCATTTGTTCCAATTGGTCATTGTATTTGATATACCAAAAAAATGGTGAATAAATGTTTTTATATTTCGTTTGTAGCAAAATTCAATAATCAGGTTTTTCATATTATCGCACGAGAAAAGTTAGTAGAGCCAAAGTGGAATCTATTGACATACTCTTTTTGAATGTGAGTGGACAAAGAGGGTATGGTGCGGCTTCGAAGCAAAGGTTGTTAGGAATGCTTGCCTTATGAAATCTTCCTCTGGCTTACGTCAGGTCTGTGCTAAAAGTGATTGAGCAATGCTATATGTACTTAAAAAATATATTTAAAAATTAAACTTGATAATTAAAACTATTGATTTATTGTGAATCTCAATATTTATTGAGATTCATTATCTATTTAATAATTGAGATTATCAAATCTAATTTTTAAGTTTAATTTTTAAATCCATCTAATATTACTCAAAGGGATAACATCGAAGTCATCAACTTAAGCTTTACTGAACATCATCATTGAAGATAACAAGCATTTGTCCAAAGCCCTTAATTTAAAGTTTTTCTATAAGGCTAAAAGCTCTTACTGGAGCAGCTCACTGGGACGCAACAAATATTTTGTGCAATTCTATTCTTTTGAGTTGGGTCAGCTGTCCCCTGCCCGAACTTAAGACTTTACTATCATTTTATTGTATTCATCATTTTTCTATATGAATGAAGATATGAATATATTACTTTAAAAAAAAAAAGTCTTTAGATCGATCTCCTTTATTTGCGAGCTGATCAAAAGAATAAAAGGTCATCTCAAGTAGTATCAACTCTCACATATGTCCAAGCTTGGAGAATACATCACCCCACCTTTGAGTATAAATATATGAGGCAATCAACCATGTTCTGATGTTTACATAGACCAATTGTAATTTCTATAACTATAATTTTATCTTTTTCTCTAAACAATAAAAAATCTTCTAAGAAATAAGAGATTTCATTAGAGTGAATTCGTCAAGTTCTTCAGCTGGTGAACTATTATACTCTTTGTGTTATTCTTTATGTTCTCTAACTCTTATATTTGTTCTACGTTTCCTGTAGCTTATTCTAGAGTCACCAAGCTCAACCATAAGTTGATCTCTCACACATTGTTCACACCATCACATGCACATCGTTGTTCCTAAACCTTGAACTTCTCAGTTCAACCACTTATCTCACGCTTTTAAGTTTTAACATCATCATTATCATGAGAAAGTTCGCGCAATCTTTAGATGAGAAAGCCTTTCTAGACAAATCAATAGGAAATACTACTACCCATTGTTATTCTATTGAGATTTTGTGAGCGATGGAATGGTGGATGAACCTAATCAATGTGTCCATTGCCACCGATGTCCGATGAAACATAATATTTTTTTTTGTTATGTTAAATAAAAAATCATTGTAAAAAAGTTAATAAGTATTTTTTAAGGTGACCTTGAGCTTTTAAAAATGAGTTATATTAGGCTTTTGAGTGGATTAGATTTGAGTTGAATTTTGATTGGTTTTAATTTAAATTTAATTTTAAAATCTCTATTTGTATCTAATGTGATTATCAGATGAATTTCATTTTCATAATTATTATCCGAATTAAAACCCAGTAACTCAATTAAATTAAATCTAAATAATTAAATCTAACTCAATTAACTTTTTTTGATTCGATCAAAGACAAACCATCCACGGTGGGACTAAATATTCATAAGAGATATATCTCTCATAGCCTGACGATTGTAAAAATTCAAATTTAGAACATTTGAATTTAATATAGTTCAAATGTACTCTCTCTGTTCCTAAATATCTATCGTTTTACATAATTTTTTTTGTTCCATAATATCTGTCGTTTTATGAAATCAAAACATAATTAATATATTTTCTTCCAAATTTACCCTCATCTTTGTTTTTCAATAAGTGCTTAATAGATTAAGTGTAGACTAAGTGCCTTTTGTATTCCTTTTCTTTTCAATACGTATTGAATAAGGGTATTTTAGTCTTGTGCAATTATTTTTTACTCATACTAGAGCTATTTAATAGCTTCCTTTATCCCTGTGCAAAAACCTTAAACAAAAAATATTTAGGAATAAAGAAAGTATTAAATAATGAATTTACTAGTTTGCCGACCAAATAAACAAAAAAATGAATACTTAGGCTAAATTGATAGGTTTTTAGTCGATATAGAATTAATACTTCATTATCGCACTCTTAATTCAATGTCTAAACAAATATTAGATTACATTGGATAATATTTTTGTCTTATATTTATTACTGTATTTATCCGTTTATATATAGAATTAACTTGTATTACCTACTATAATTTATTTTTTTATCATACGGTAGCCGAACGAGCCATCCCAAGCAGCCCAGGACCTTCTTGTTTGGGCTTAGCCCAGTATTTTCTTGTTTTGGCTGGCTAATACTTACTTGGGATTTTTAATTTATACTGGTGGCATATTCGTCATTTAACTGAAACCCTGCAAAACCCTAGACCCTTTAAATTGTTCCTTACCACATATTCCATAGCTTCCCCATCACATTTCATCGCTGCAGAATCAGGGTTAGGGTTTTCCCAGCCACCTGACTTAGAACACTGAGGCTAACCATGGCGGCCCCAACCCAGTCCGTCCAATGCTTCGGCCGGAAGAAGACCGCCGTTGCCGTCACACACTGCAAGCAGGGCCGTGGCCTGATCAAAATCAACGGTGTCCCGATCGAGCTGGTCCAGCCCGAAATCCTCCGTTACAAGGCATTCGAGCCGATCCTCCTACTCGGTCGCACCCGCTTCGGCGAAGTTGACATGCGCATCCGCGTTAAGGGCGGTGGTCACACCTCTCAGATCTACGCCATCCGTCAGTCAATCGCCAAAGCACTCGTTGCCTACTTCCAGAAGTACGTGGATGAACAGAGCAAGAAGGAGATCAAGGACATTCTGGTGAGGTACGACCGGACTCTGCTTGTTGCTGATCCCCGACGCTGTGAGCCCAAAAAGTTCGGTGGTCGTGGTGCTCGTGCTAGGTTCCAGAAGTCCTACCGTTGAAGGCTTGGACATTACCAATGCTACGGTTTACATTTACTATCGATTTACTATGCTTTTCAGGTCCTGATAGTTTGAGACTTTTTTGTGTGACATTAAAATGTTTTGAATATTAAGTTGGTTTTGGATAATTAAATGCACTGGTCTTTTAGAATTAATTCAATGTTTTGATGCGGGAGTTCATAATCGATTATGAATGCACTGGTCTTGTTTGTCATGTTCTCGTTTTCAGTTAATCTTTTTCTGTTTTGGCTTCTCTTTTGTTTGGTATAAAGGGCCGGAGTAACCCCCCCCCCCTCCCCCTCCACACATAGTTTCTGGTTGATAAAAATTTAAGCTGGCCTTTTGTGTATATACCCCTTATTGTTTTTGGTTAATACAAATTTAAGCTGGCTTTTTGCGTATTATGTATAAGGTTTGTTTGTTGATTTCTAAGTGATCAAGTGCTCTGATTGATTTATGTTTTATAAGTGATTAAGTGGTGTGATGGATTCATGTGTTTATAAGTGATTTGGTGCTGGTGTATTTATGACTATATGCGTGTTTTTGTTTTTTGATTGATTTATAAGTATGCAAGTGCTGTGGTTGGTTTAGGGTTTTATTTGTGTTTTTGTGATTGATTCATAAGTATTGTTTTTATGCTCGGCATTTTACTACTATTTTCCCACTTGAAAGTCTTGAAGTGAATTGGGTTTAATACCAGGGACGTGTTACTGTCAACAGTTGTGTTGGATCCTTACTGGGACTCCTATTGTTTGATGCTACATTTGTTTGATGTATTAATCAGCTGGTAATTTTTGGTGTATGCTTTTTTTTTTATTTCCTGTCAAGCATGTTTGCATATTACATAATGTGTTTGTGTCTTTTCCCCAATTTATCCTCCAGTGCTGTTGGTGTTTTCTTATTTTTGGGTGGTTAAATATTTCTTAGTTCATAATCTTTCAATGCATATTTACTCTATGCAGGCTCATCTAATATATTGCCCATATCATTTTTTGTAATTTACTGGATATAAATACACAGAACCTATTATATAGATAAAGATAAAAGGTCTTATTAGCTGGAATTTATTGTAAACTCTTGTGGAAGCTATTGTCTGGTTTATATTACCAGTCATACTCATCCTTTGTTTTGAAGGTATTGGCTACTTGAAATTTTAGGGTCTGGACCATGTAAATTCTTTTTCAACTTAATATAGAAAAATAAGACTAATTCAGAGAGGTGATGCATAACCTAAATATTGTCAATAGAGGCCATGTTTCCTTCCAATTAGTTTTCTGCATGACCTTTTCTGAACTTATATTTTATTATTAAATGTACGTTTCCTAATAAATTTGGGCTGTGAAACTAATCCAAGATATTCACTAAATCGTGAATTAGTTTTGAAAAACAACCGATCTTTATCCAAGCCAAGTATCTGATTTTCAAGGACAACACAATCATATTCACTGGCAACTTCTATATATGGTTGTGACGTTATGTAGCCATTGTTACCATTCTTCTCGACAGCACCAAAGTGAAATGAAACATCACTCTTATGGTATTGCTGTCAAATACTACATTGGACCAAAATAACTGTTCTTAAAAAAGAAAACTAAAGAAACCGTAATTTGAGCATCCACAGATTCGTGCTTTAGTGGTTACCACATGATATGGATGCTGCACTGAAACTATGTATGCATACGGGTATCTAGACAACAATTGTTGTAATGCCTGATTGATCCAAATGCAACACTAGAATCTATGCTAGCCTCCTCTGTCTGGTGATGAATTTAAGAAATATGATGCAATAGGTTGGTCTTCCATTGTGTTATAGTGAAGATCAGGCTGACATTCTGCAATTTGCTAGCTACTCCAATGATAGTGTTATTGTTCTGCTAATATATGTCCGTTGCTTTGTACAAATCTCCTTTTATTCAAGATCCGAATACAAGTTTTGCTTCTGATGTCCTTAATTGAATTACTTTGATGTATGTTGTTAGTTCAGTGTTTACCCACATCAGGAACTTGCTTTATCCTTTTTGCTATATGTGACTATTCATATGAAAGTATTTAAGGTATTGTGGATTCTTTGTTTATTTGATGACAGTCTTGTATGCCAGATTTGTTTTTATATCTGATACTTTCACGACTGCTGAAGAATTCTGGGTGAAATCTCTGAACTGGTACGAATTTTCTTCCATTTCAAGGGATGCATGGTGTTGAATACAAGGCTTTGGCCAAGTATTCAAGTTTTACTTCGTGCACATTCATGTACTTTTCAAATCTAATTAACACGTAGCTTCTGCTTTGGTGTTTCAACTGCTATTTTGAAACTTGTGGCAAGTTTTGGTTATGTAAATGCCAATAAGTATTTGCTGCATTGATTTTTTTGAATGTTGCCACGATAAACTAAACTGTTGACAAACTAATGGCTACGAACGATGATGACATATATTGTTGTGGCCTTTTAAATTTCTTATCATGTTCAGCTTCATTATATGCAAGTGGTGCCAGTAGGTTTATGTGTGATTTCTATTCACAGCTATCGTATAAGATTCCATTCTATTGAGCAAGAATAGAACTGATCAACCAACCGCTTATTAAGGATGAACAAATTTCTTCCAATGAATGTTCATACTCATAATCCGAACACATCAATAAAGATAAACGCTACATATTGATTCATAAAATTAGTCTTTTCACACGAGGGAATACCTGTATTTGTTGGATTTTTGTGTACAGGACTTCGATTTTTGATTTAATATTGTATTTGATCGAGAAGATGTTGGAAATACACAAACTCTTAACTTTATCTCCTTTATAGTACTTGAATGTGTGTCAGATTGTTTCCTTAGGGCCAAGGATCGGATTGGAAAGAAGGTTATTTAAAGTATAAGTAAATTGATCAGAATATTTATCACCGTTGAAAAAAAAAAAGGAAAGAATGTGTGTAGATTGTCTGTTAGACAGAAGCTCATGTGGAGTAAGATAAGCTGAAAGCCAGCTCAGAGTAACTCCAATCATTTCTTCCATATTTTGGACCCTAGCTCCATAGAATAATATGTTTCTGCTGAAATGCGGAAGAATTGAAATTTTAAATCAAAACATTATGTATGAATGGTATGAATTGTCTAAACAAGAATTCTTGAACAGTGAACAACCAGTTCAGATATTCACGACCAAGAAATATTGGATTCTCTTTCGGGTAGGCCCCGAAAGACGAAGGTTCAATAAAATAATTATTTAAAATATATTTAAATATTATATTTTGTATTTTAGTTAATCATTTTTTCAAATTTATGTCAACTATACTCTCTATTTTAGTTACTATTTCAATTGACTTTAAGTAATTTTTAATAATATAATTCAAAAATTTAACTCAAAGCATGTATAATCATCAATTCAACTAAAATCATACCATAATAATAATTATAATTAAACTTTAAATAATACAACTTACTGGCAATTTAACATCCATTCACTTTAAATAACAAAAATCAATTGTACAATACGTCTTAAATACTTATATTAATATTTTATAGGGGTCTAAATATAAATATTCTATTATACATAAAAATTAATGGAGTTTTCAAAATTTAAGGGGGAGTTTTAGAATTTGTTTGGAGGTTCAAAATTTATTTCAGGGGGGTTCAGAACCTGGTTCACAGCAGCAGCAGCAGCAGCACCACCACCCATCCATCTCGCCAAAACCTGGTTCACAGCAGCAACAACAAAGATCAAAAGCATCAACTGGCTAGGGCGTTGGAGCTGAATTTGTGATGATTGCTCGCCAAAACAGCTAAAAGGAAGGAGTAGCGATCCTCGTTGAAGATGCTCTTAGACTATATGGCAAGAACGACATGGCAAGAGAGTAAGAGTAACTTTGAACGACATGGCAAGAGAGTAAGAGTAACTTTAAAGGGAGTCGTCATTTTGGGGTGTCAAATCACTCATTTGTAACGTTGGACAATATTTTGGTATCTCTGAATTATAAATCTGCTCTAATGGGAGGTGCCAAAATGGGGTGTTATTTTAATATTTTTTATTTAAAAATATAGTTAAATTTAACGGTTATATTTTCACGGGTATAGTTTTCATAACAATTGCAATTTAACGGATATATTTTTATACTAAAAATTTCAAATTCAAAATTTGTTTGCCGAAATTCAAATTTCAAAATTCAACTATTGAAATTTAAATTTAAAAATTTAACCGCCAAAATAAAAATTCAAAAAAGTATAATTAGTTTATAAATATAATCATTTTTTCTCATGTTTTCATTCATCTATATTACATTCTTTCTCTATAAATTCAATTTCTCATTTCTCTTTGACTATTTATCTTTTCATATTTTCATTCATCAATTTATATGAATCGTTATCCTAATATTTTAAGAGAGATTCTCAATATTAAGGAAGAAGATAATGATGAATTGAATATGTTGTATGCTACAACTAGAATGTCAGAAAGGTCTAGTCAGGGACGGATAAGAAGGCATCGTGGTTCTGTTCCAGATCACAAAACAGTTAATCGTGGTAGAGTTAAAGGTTACGAAAGACTCTATCGTGACTATTTTGCTACCCCTTGTGTATATAAAGGTTTTTTCCAAAGGAGGTTCCAAATGAGTCGTCCTCTTTTTTTCCGAATTGTAAATGAGGTTGAACAACATGATCCATACTTCATTCAAACAACAGATGTCGTTGGAACTCTCAGTTTGTCATCCCTTCTGAAGATAACAACTGCTTATTGAATTTTTGCTTACTGAATACCAGCAGATTTTGTGGATGAATACATCAGAATTGGAGAAAGCACTGTCATACAAAGTCTGAGAAGGTTTGTGAAAGTTGTTATTATAGTGTTTGACGATCATTACTTAAGGTCACCAAACAATGGCAATATTGCTCGATTGCTACAGACGAAGGAACAACGTGGCTTTCCCGACATGTTAGGGAGTATTGATTACATGCATTGGAAATGAAAAAATTGTACGACTGCATGACAAGGTATGTATATTAGTCATTGTCACAAACAAACAATCATTTTAGAAGTTGTGGCTTCTCAAGATCTTTGAATAAGACATGCATTCTTTGGGATTTCTGGTTCGCTGAATAACATAAATGTTCTAGATATGTCCCCGATTTTTGCATTATTAGCAAATTGTCATTCTCCTCTATTAAACTATACAATTAATGACCATGAGTATACAATGGAATATTATCTAGCTGATGATATTTATCCAAAATGGTCGACATTTGTAAAAACAATTCCCTATCCGCAAGGTTTGAGGAAAAAATATTTTGTTAAAGCACAAAAGTCGGCAATAAAAGATGTAGAGCGGGCATTTGGGGTATTTCAAGCCCGTTTTGCAATCGTCCATGGACCAACCAGCTTTTAAATGAAAGAACATTAGTAGATATTATGAAAACGTGCATAATAATATATAATATGGTCATTGAGGATGAAAGAGATGTTGGTAACAATGACTTTGATGGAAGTGATGCAAATCCGCTTGTAGAAGTGTCGCATGCGTATACACCAGAATTGGAAGACTTCATGCAAACTCATTGTCAGATCAAGGACAGTGCAACTCATTCTCAACTCATTTGTGGGAATGACATGGCGAACAATAATTTTCTCAATTCCAATTTTAAGTTGTATTTTCAATTCCAATTTCAATTTCAAGTTATATTTTCAATTTCATCGGTACTTTCATAGCAATCAAACTTAATACATAGTTTTTCATAAATAATAATAAATAATGACTAAAAATTAAAAAATAACAGCAACATAATAAATACTAAAAATTAAAACTCCGCTTTTTCATAATCTTTATTTTCAGGTTATTCCAATATGATGCAGATATTGAGTCCATGTCAGTAGTGTCAGTTTTCATGATTTTTATTTTATTATGCATTTCAATTTATTGCACCTGCCTTTCTTCAATTTCTAATTGTTTACGATGTTTTTCAAATGTTATTTCTTGTTGAGCATAAATTTTGTCATGCCGCTCACCTTTTTGTCGTTCCACTTCCATTCTTTGATTCTATTAGTGATAATCTAGTAATGCTTCAACACCGATTTTTTTTTTTAAATTATTTCTTCGAAGCCTTTCTGTCCAATGGCCTATCGAGGTTGGGAGTAGACGAAGGTTCAATGTCATCCCCTAAATATGAAGTTGAATAGCAAAATTTAACATGATTTGATTCAGCAGGACTACCAGTTAAATGAGTTTTTGCTCTCTTATTGCTGGTGAGATTATCAGTTCATTTTCACTCCATTTTCAATATATTCAAACAATACTCATATTGAAATGGTCTTCAAATGATCTTAGCAAACATTATTTTTGCTTCATCAACTTGAAAAACATATGAAATCATTTTGTCAAGTTGCTCTACAACTTGTTTGATAAGTCGCTGGTGTGATATGTTACCCGCCGGAATAACGAGAACCAACAACGAAAAGAACTCAAGATCGTTTAACGAACAGATTTTATGGTAGACCTTGACCCGTTGTTTACAACAAACAAGAACCTTAGTATATAGACCTCAACCCACTGTTTGTGAAACAAGAACCTCGGTATAAAGGAAGACGCCACAAACGGTGTGGAAACCCGTTTGATAAGTTGTTGGTGAACGCCACGGAGAATTTCGATAAGTTCGTTTAGTTCTTCAAAGAACCAAAGAGAAAATACTGTCAAAATTTGCTGAGTAATGATCTAAATTTTCATTGATCTGAATGCCTATTTATAGGCTGGTCATTACAAGGATTAAGAATCTTCCTAAAATAGCTATCCTACTTAGGAAATATCTCTTACTTGGGGGTAAAGAAATATCTCTTACTTTCCTAAGACTCTTGAAGAAAAAAGGAAAGACATTCAGCCCTTTAAATGGCTGAGCACATGCCTAAATAGAAAAAGGAAAGTAATGTCATCCCCTAAATATGAAGTTGAATAGCAAAATTTAACATGATTTGATTCAGCAAGATTACCAGTTAAATGAGTTTTTGCTCTCTTATTGCTGGTGAGATTATCAGTTCATTTCCACTCCATTTTCAATACATTCAAACAATACTCATATTGAAATGGTCTTCAAATCATCTTAGCAAACATTATTTTTGCTTCATCAACTTGAAAAACATATGAAATCATTTTGTCAATAGTAAAAAAATTAAATCATAGTAATGTCTATCTAAACAAGCTCCATCATTACATTATTTTGCTCGGTGTGTCTACTTTGTCGCAGTCTTTTAATTTGACTATAAAAATCGACAAATTTGTCACATTTGACATTTACATCAGTCCAACGACTTTTAATAAAAGCTTGCGAATGCTCTTCTTGATTGCCTCCATGAAATTCTAAATTTTTCAATATTTTTTGCCAAAAAGCACCACCTTGTTGTTCATTTTCAATAATTGCATCTTTACTCGTATTAAGCCACACAAATACGAAGTTCTTTCTCTTTTGCGATTTTCTCACTCTTGGCATCAATACTGTGAGATTGGTTTACATAGCATCATCATATAAATCGGTGTCGTTCTTAAACAAATAAGTGAAAGAACTGTCAAATTACAAATCCATCTACAAAAAAAATTATAATCAGTTTAAAGAATAAGCATAAAATAATGAATTAAAAAATAAATCAAATCACCCTTAATTAAAACAAATTATAAATTAAATCTGTTATCCCCTTCTCTCTGTCATAAATTAACCTTTAATTAAATTAAATCTGCCACAAATTATAAATTATAACAAATCATTGATGCCCTATTCCTTTCCCTTTTCCTCTGCGATCAGACCCTTCTCCTTCCCTTTGTGATTCAGACTCTACCCCTTTCCCTTTCCCTCTGCAATCAAACCCTTCCCCTTCCTCTTCCCATTCTCCTTCCATGTGCAATTTAGACCTTACCCCTTTCCCATTCCTTTCTTTTCAAAATCTTTGTATTTATAGAAATTTTTTGTTGAATAGAACAGTTGAAAGAGCCATAGATTTGAACAGTAGAATTTGCAAACCTCTTCCTTTCCCTTTCTAGAGTTGTCAAAATTGCCACTTCAAAGTCTTTGATGTTATTTTACAATCTCTAATGTCACTCCTGTTAGAGTCCAAATTTTTAAATTTGAGATAGTATTTTCACAATTATGGGATTGTCACCCCCGATACCACTCTCCTTAGAGTTGCTCTAAATACAACATTAAAAATATAATAAAATTTTCAATGCACCCGTGGGTAAGTTTAACAATCACTTCCAGAACATGTTTTGGCTTTCTAAAGCTAAGATTGTCCTCGGGACCAAATCCAACAACACGGAAGGGGCCTCTCTCTCTATCCATCATGGTTACAGAAATTGATGAGCCATTAACACCGGCCGGAAGGCTATTCCTCCGGCCAGAACTGAACACAATAATCACCTGCGCCATCGGCCTCAAAAACCCAATCGAGGTCGACGCCGTTGAATCCCAAATTCGAAACTCGATGTTGATTGAACACCCCAGATTCTGCAGCCTCATGATCAAAGACCGTCACGGCCGCGAACACTGGCGAAGAACACAAGTCAACCTAGATCAGCACATCATCGTTCGTCATGAGTCCGACGGAGACACCGCTGCCGACGATGAAGAAGCAGTCAACGACTACTTGGCCGATCTGTCACTCTCTTCACCACTTAGCGCTGACAAGCCCTTGTGGGAAATACACCTTCTCATGTCCCAAAAATGCGCTATTTTTCGAGTCCACCATGCTTTGGGAGATGGGATTTCTCTGATGTCGATGTTCTTATCGTGTTGTAGAAAAGCTGACGATCCTACACAGCCGGCGACGGTTAACTCCGGCGATTCCTCTTCGACGAGTAGTAGGAGGAATGGGAGAGAATGGAAGGTGTGGAGGCTTGTGAAGATGCTGTGGTATACGTTGATTTTTGTGTTTGAGTTTGGGCTGAGGAGTTTGTGGCTGAAAGATAAGAAGACCGCTGTGATCGGTGGTGCTGGGGTGGAGCTGTGGCCGAGAAAGTTAGCGACGGCGAAGTTTCATCTTGACGACATGAAGGCAGTGAAAAAGGCTGTTCCTCATGCGGTAAATTTAATATTAATGCTTTAAATTTTCATATTTTAGGACCGTTAATATTTTATTTTTATGAATATACTAGTTGACTGAAAATAATATTTTTTTAAAATAAAATTATTATTTTTAAATGTCACTTTATAATTAATTAAGATACTTTGAAAGAGTCAATTAATTGTAATTTTTTAAAGTCAATTTATACTTTTATATGTCAATCATAAATAATCTTAATTAATTAAGATACTTTATAAAGAGTCAATTAATTATAATTTTTGAAAGTCAATTTATACTTTTTGTCAATCATAAATAATCTTAATTAACTGATTAATTCTAATTTATATTTAAAATATATTTTAGTTGATAACAATAATAATTTTAATATGGTACTAAATAATTTTTTTCATGCTATCCATTGGATAAATGTTTGTTTTATGTGGTAATAAAGACGAATTATGAATTCAAACGATTTGAATTCGAATCTTAACAATCTCTTAGAACTAGATGATTATGGATTTATCTTAAATGAATATTTTAATTTTGGTGTGAATAATTTATTTTAAACCAAATCGGAGATGAAATTAATCGAGATACGCGCGTATGTTGACTTGATATCCTTAACCGTTAAAAAAAAAAAAAAGATAAATGTTTGTTTTATGTGGACTTGGCGGGGTAACCCACGCACCAACCCGATGCTTATGGAAGGTGTTCAAATCCATATAAATATTTGTTACAATGTTTTAGTAGTTATTCATGATATTACTATCATATGATCAATAACTATTTAAGTTTTAAAATGCATGCATAAAAAGTGATAATTTTTAGCACAATTTGTTGATATAATACGTATTCGATGGCATTCAAAAATAATGGGATTCACTAATATGAATAATAAACAAGTAGGTTTAGATGATTTTGGCATGACAAACTTGTTTAAATTATATTGTATAAGAAAATATTTGATTATTTTTATTTCTTTATAGATATTGTATGTTATAAATTTATTACTTATTTTCTGTACTTGAAGGCACGGAGTAGTAAAAAAAATGATGGTGGTTGTGGGTTTTGAGTGATGATGGTGGTAGTGACAATTATGAGTGATGACGACGATGATGATGGTGATAATGAATGTGGGTGGTGATAGGCGATAGTGATAATGGTTAGTTGTGGTAGTGGTAAGACAACTTTGGTGGTGGTGGGTGATGACAAGTGCTTCTAGGCGACAATATAATATGTGGTGACGAATAATTGTGGTGGTGGTGGTAGGTGCGATGAAAGTGGATGATAGTGATGGGTGGTGGTAGGCAACGGTGATAATGGAATGATGGTGGTAATACTAACAAATATAAAATGAGATGACAATGGTGATAAATGATGACGGTGGTAGTAATCGTTGGTGGGTGGCAATGGTAATAATGGGGGCGATCAGGTGAGGGTGGGACAGTGGTGATGGTGGGGGTGGGGTGACAATAGTAATTGTGGCGGTGGTGATGGTCGTGGGAGATGAAGGTGGGGGGTGTGGTAGTGGTGATGGTCGTGGGGGGTGGGTGTGGGATAGTGGAGGTGATGATGGTAGGGGTGATAGTAGAACAGGAGCGGTAGTGGTAGGGTGGTGATGACAGTGATGGTTATAGTAGTGATGGTTGTGGGGGTGGGGGTGAGGGTAATGGTGGTGGTAGGGTGACAATGACGGTGAGGATGGTGAGGGTGGTTTCAAACACTATTTTTTTTTTTTAAAGTCCTTATGAGAAGTTATAAATCTTATAAGTATTTTTAAAAAGTCACGACAAACACATATTTGATGGTCTATTTTTCCTATTAAATTTTGGATGTTAATATTAGTCGTTGGATTAACCTTAAAATAAAATTTAAAAAATTCTCAACCACAAAAAGTAAAAGTCATTTTGTTTATCTTTTGAAATTTGAATTGTATTGTATTTTATTATATAGACTAGTTATTGTCTGTGCCTGAAGGCACAGAATAATAAAAAATGATAAACGATAAACATATTTATATTCATATCTAAAATCAAATCATAAACATAGAGAAGAGATAAAAAAATTTAAGCATCGGGTTTATAGTGGGGGTGAGAGGTGGTGGGTGACAGTGGTAGTGGTAAAAGATAGTGATAGTTGTGGTGGGTGGCAATGACTGTAGCAGCGGCGATGGTGGTGGCGGTAGAGACGGTGGTGGTGGTGGTGGTGGCGACGTTGGCGATGGTGGTGGTGACGGTGGCGACGATGGTGGTGGCGGCGATAGGGTCAGTGGTGGTAGCAGTGATGGCAACTGCTGCAATGGCGGTGGTGGTGGTGGTGGCTGTGGTTGTGATAGTGGTGAGACAATTTCAAACATTATTTTTTAAAAAAATATTTATGAGAAAAAATTTTTAAAAGTACTTTTAACAAATTACTCCAAGCACACTATTAAAGCCCTATTTTTTCTATTAAATTTAAGGTGTTAATAGTAGTCGTTAGATTAACTTTAAAATAAAATTTAAAGCAGTTTCAATCGCGAATAGTAAAAGTCCTTTTGTTTATCTTTTGAGATTTGAATTGTAAGATATTTTATTATATATACTAGTTATTGTCTATGTCTGAAGGCACAAAGTAATAAAAAATGGTAAACAATAAACATATTTATATTCATATTCAAAATTAAATCACAAACATAGAGAAGAGATAAATGAATTGAAGTATCGATTTGTAAAGGGGGTGAGAAGTGGTGAATAGCAGTGGTGGTGGTAGAAGGCGGTGATAGTTGTGGTGAGTGGCAATGACCGTAGTGGTAGTGGCGGCGGCGAAGGTGGGGGTGGTGGCGACGATGGGAGTGGCGATGAAGGTGGTGGTTGCGACGGCAATGGTGGCGATGGCGGTGGCGGTGGTGACGTCGACAGTGGCGATGGTGGTGGTAGAGGTAGTGGTGAGACGATTTCAAACACTATTTTTTTTAAAGTATTTATGAGAAATGATTTCTAAAAATAATTTTAAAAAGTCACTCAAAACACACTCTTAGAGGCCTATTTTTCTTATGAAATTTAATGTGTTAATATTAGCTGTTAGATTAACTTTAAAATAAAATTTAAAGCGATCTTAACCGCGAATAACAAAAGTTATTTTGTTTATCTTTTGAGATTTAAATTGTAAATTATTTTATGATATAGATGTTTACTTAAATTTTGTTAGTAAATAGATTAGATAAATTTTTAGTGTATAGGGAGCATTTGGGATAAAATCAGTACTTAGGTTTGGATTTAGGATTCATGGTCATCCATGTCCATCGGAAAATGACACGGTTGATGAATATGATCAATATTGGACACAAATTTGAAAATGCACACAATAATTTGATTCCCAGATGCCCCGTCAATGGGTGTAACCCGGAAGCTGCCTGCTTACTCGAATGTCTCTATATGTCCTCAGCTATCATTAATGACCCGACAATTACGGTTCAATATTTACTTCTTCAAACCAACGCGACGCAACCCAATAAGACAAACTACTGAGAGCTGTAGAATCACTGACTGCTTTTTGGAGTCGATAATTTGTGAATATTTGTATTATTATTTTAATACCTAAAAAAATAATAATAATTACTATAACAGTTATAAAAATACCTATAAATACGATAAATCACTCACAAAATGATAATTTTTTGTGTCGAAAAAAAAAGATAAAAATAATTACTATAAATGTGATATAAACACACATAATAATAAAACTATTTACAAAAATGGTAAATTAACTATAAAAATTATAAAAATATTATTTAAAATAATAAATTTTGGAAATATAGCAAGACATTTTTATTTTTATTTTTATTTTTCATGGTACTATGGTCAAGCCTCTGCTTTTTTCCTGGTTGACGGGTTAATGTATATCCAGTAGTTTCAGTTTTGTCCTATTGTTTACATGTAGATATAAGGAATCTCGATTCCGTATACTCAATATAAATTTGACATGGCATAATTATTAAATACATATAATAATAATTTAATATTAAAATATCCGATACACGGATCACCCAACAAGTCACGACATTAACAAGCCTATGTGGATGTGGTTGAATATTAAATTCCCTAATTTTGTTTTTTACTAGTATTATATTTAGAAAATGATGATTTGGCAAATCGGGTCCACTTGTGAGATGAACAATCTCTTTCTTTCTTGTTTTTTATTTTGTGGACTTTGTAACTTGTAAGCCAACCACAACTTTCGGACGGACTCAAAAGCACAAAGAAAATTCCACTGTTTGTTTGTGAAAACGTCACGTGTCTCGCAACACTACAGTTTTTTTTTTTTTTTTTAATAGTGTGGTATATCTGAATCAGTTTAAATGTGATTTAATAAAGCGCCACCGTTTTAAGGCAGCACAGCTCCTTCCTCCACCCTTTCTGACTCGTCCGGATGGGTCTTCTAGTTTTTTAATATTTTCTTTCTGTTTTTGGTTTGGGTCAAAGGTGATGGAATCACCTGTGGGAGTTAAAGAGTTGAGGAAAACTACGGCACCCTAGGTTGCACGGATATAAACATATGTATCATATTTAATATATGATACAATAATATAGATACGACAAAATTTAAAATTTAAAAATAATATAATATATTTTTTAAATAATAATAAAATTGTAATATATTATAATAATAATAATAATAATAAAACATATATTATAACAATATTAATAATAAGGTCTAACAAATATTTTTTTTTCTTAAAATTGAAATAAATCAAAATATATATTCATTGTTTTTATCAAACATCGTTATATTCTTAGTATAATAGTTAAATAATAAAAAAATAGAAACACGCCTCTTTTAATAGTTAATGGTTGTTTTTTTAATAATTTTTTTTTTGAATATGGTGATATCATAACCGTATCTTAGATATATATTAATCGTATCTTGGTTATGTTTGACTGAATTTACTATTCAAAACAAAACAATGCTATCTAACTGTGTTCGGCCATGTTGAACATTGGCACGACACCTTTCGGAAAGTATCCGTACTTCCTAAACGGTACCTAAGGCACTAATTTTTTTTGGTGATAAAAAATTATAACTAGATCATGCAATTGTTTAACTTCCATTCTTATTGCTTAATAATGTATAAATTGAACAAAACATTGCAGACCATTAACGACGTTCTTTTCGGGGTGGTTTCATCTGGCCTTTCAAAATATCTGGATCTACGAACCCCAAAAGGTAAAATGCCTTTGCATTTACATTCCATTGTTAATGACATTTTTCATCAACTTAACTAAATTGAGTTTTAACTCTCTCTCTCTCTCTCTTTCTAGCTCTGCGAGAGGGGCTTCAAATGACAGGACTTGCCATGGTCAATCTAAGGCCACAATCAGGATTGCAGGTACCATTCTCTCTCTCTCTCTCTCTCTCTATATATATATATATATATATGCAATATTTGTTTATCCAATGATTAACAGGTTAAACAATCATTTACTTTAAAATTTTGTCACTCTCTCTGTCTTTGTATGCAATATTCGTTTATCCGATGATTACCAGGTTAAAAAACTATCTATTCCAAAAGTTTACCATTCTCTATCTCTGTATGCGATATTTATTTAGCCAATGAGGAAAACTGGTTAAACAATCATCTACTCGAAAAACTTATCATAAAGTACTCCAAAAGTTTAAGTTAACATCTCCTCACGTATAGGCTAGATTTTAGGCCTAACATGTAAAAGTCTTTTAATAATTAGGATGACGGCGAGATTTGAATACAGGATCTCTTGCTCTGATATCATGCTAAACAACCATTTACTAATAACTTAAATATTTGTACTTCAACATAACAAACTTATTGAAATCCAATTTTTGGGTTTGAATGGAAACGATGCTCTACTTATGATCAGGATCTTTCGAAGTTGATGAGAAGCAATTCAGAGACACGGTGGGGCAACAAATTTGGTATGCTTCTGTTACCTATTTATTACCATAGAAGTTGCACTGATCCTCTACAGTTTCTAACGAGAGCAAAGGCGATGATTGACCGGAAGAAACTGTCATTAGAGGCTTTCTTCTCTTACAAAATCGGGTACTTAGTTATGTCCTGCCTTGGACCAAAGGTGAACAAGCTCTATTTCAATGCAGTTTTAGCACATAAAAGAGTAAACTGCTAATTATTTTGTCTTCATTGTAGTTTGCGTGCATGCTCAACTACAGAATACTTTGTAACACGACATTTACTATCTCAAACGTGCTTGGCCCTCGAGAGGAAATTACGATTGCTGCCAATCCAATAACGTATATTCGGGCAAATACATCAAGCCTACCTCATGTACAGCTTCTAAACTCAATCTCTTTGTTTTCTCGATTGGCAGCATGTGTTTGGAATTGATAATATATAACAGGAGGTTGGCTATCTTTCTGATGTTGGTACTGCAGGCAATTACAATGCACATGTTGAGCTATGCAGGAAGAGCTGATATGCAAATCCTGGTGGCCAAAGAGATTATCCCTGACCCTGAAGTTCTAGCTAGCTGTTTTGAAGAAGCCTTGCTTGAATTGAAGAAAGCTGCAGAGACTGCCACCAAAACCTGAGGAAATAAGTGTCCATTAAGCATGCAGATTGCAGAGAACAGAGTTCTTGGACTTCGGGTCGGATCCAAATGGGATATACATGGGTTTGCTTGACCCAGTTTGTCAAGAGGTGTTCGTATTAGATTGAACTACCTTGACTTGGTCAATGTCTTGCATGTGTGGAACCTCTTGTTTGTTCAAATATTCATAGTAATTCACCATTGTAAAACACTTCAGAAATAATTATTCAACCATTTAGTCCTCCACATCTTAAACATCCCCCCCCCCCTTCTCTCTCTCTCTCTCCAATCATTGTTTGTTTTTCCTTCAATTGGGAGGGAGTGAATTGGGAAAAAATATTCATTTAACTATAACCCTACGTCAATATTATTACGTGGTATAATTAACTAATAATATATAAATAAATAAAGAAACGGACCTCACAAAAATTAATAACCATTCATCTATATAAGTAAATAATTACTCACTATTCTTCCATATAAGTCAATAACTACATAAGTAAGATTCACTTTACTCATTTGAAATTTTATTATTGATTGGTGATACTATGTCATCAATGCTGACATGGTATCATGAATGTATATTAAATATTCTCTCATGAATTGGACAGTTTGGTAAGAGCTACAATATGAGGATAGTACCGAAGGAGGTATCATACCGAAAAAACTATGTTCTAAGGTCAAATTACAATTTTAAAAATTATGATCGATTATGTAAGTTACAACTTTTAAAGGTTAAATTATAACTTCGGTAACGGATTCAAGTGACAACTGAACAGTCTCTGTCCAGGACCCGTCATCACTCCTGTTTACTCTTTGTCATGTTATACTACTAAATGCAACTCCCTTAATGTGTGCTCTGCCTGGAAATCACAGTCCAACTGCCAATGCTTTTCGATTATTATTGCTATTATAGTCCCCCAAAAGTGTACAGAAAAATATACATCAAGAACATCATACAATCCACTCTCTGCAAATGAGGTATAAACAAGACATGCATACTTACCTATTGACAAGCAGCATTGGCAAAACAAGGAATGCCATAATCATCGATTAGCAAACATTAAGTAATGCTGTTTCTTTTTCTTGCTTCATCGACGCCTTAAGTGGCAAAAGAAACCGACGTCTTCCCTCTTTTCCTTTTAAGCATTAGCTTCCTTAGCAAACCAAACCGTCCTCCCCGTTTCTTACTTGGTACAATTGCAAGAGGAGCTCCAACTGCAACAGTTCTGAATTCAGGCTTCAAAGCAAGATATCCTTCTGGAGGCGCTACCTGGAAATTAGGAGCACGAATGATGGTCGGTGTTTTTGTTTCTGCAGTGCTAATAATTTCTTTTGTCTTCGGGGAATTCAAATCCACTGGTTCATCGCCATCCTCGGCCAGCATTCTATCACGAAGGGATGAGCGCTGGATCAACTTCTTATTGTTGGCGCTGGTGTTAGAGAAAACCTTGTCAAAAATTGCTGCTTCCTTCGGTGAAGCCAACGCTTTTAACTGTTTCCCCAGGTTGAATATGGTTTCTTGGCACTCAGCCAACTTTGCAGAAGCAGCTGAAATCTCCCAGCCCTGCAAAATTTGAACGAGTTTTTTGATTTATGACCGCCTCTGATAATTCATTCCTTGACCACCTTGTTTAGGTGTATGCAAAAAGGTATCATCTAAGTACAATTAACTTTTGCAAAGGCGTATTTTTTCTGGAAGGTATGAGGATGAAATGGGTATTGAGTCGAGAGAAAGAGGTCTTCTCTACATAATCCAGCCATACTATATTCATTTCCATGGTATGTCAATCCCATAATCAAGGATGCCTTTCAGCATCCCAGGTCTTAAAATGCTCCCACAAAATTTTACACCGGATTTCAAAGGCGATTAGAGAATTAACTTAGGACCTCATATAGTGACATTGGTTCAATTTCTCTCTTTAATTTTTCCTTTCATCCCAACAAAGTTCGATGGTGGCTGAAATGGTATGTGATATTCCCCATCCACTATACTGTACTTGCACATAAAAGGACATGTAAAACATGATGGGATAATTTAGTTTTCTAATTAATGTCCAACTGTATGTTTAGAATGTCTTGTATACCTACAGCGCAATATGAACGTGAGAATCAGAGTTGTCAACATACAGGCACAGCTCTCACATTGATGCTACTCAATCAGCACAAACTAGGACACTGAACGTAACGGAACAAAATGTGCCTGTGTGCATAATTAATCTAACTATGGTGGTCCTCTGTAAAGCAGAGGCTCACAACAATTTTTTCAAACTAAGGGAGTACCAGGGAAAGATCGTAAGTACCTGATCATGCACATGGCATTCTTTGCAGAAATCTAATGTTGATTTTGTCAACAAAAAGGAAACTTACAGTTTGGAGTAGCTTCTCCTCTTGATCTATGTCATCTTCTGGAATGTCCTTGTTGGTAATACTGCATATTGCATGTTCCAGAAATCAGACAGTTCTTTCTTTAATAAGGCAAATTTAGGGTTTAGTTTCTGCAGAGAACTAAAACCAAGAAAGCAAACCTTTCAAGTTGGAGTTGAAGCTCAAGGCAGGTCCCTTCCAAGTCTTCACAGCAGTGACTTTTATCGTCTAATTCTACTTCAAGAGCAGATAACTTCAGAAGAACTTCATTTAATTTAGCTTTAGCAACATTCAGCTGGGTATCGAGATCTTCATTTATCAACTTCTGATTTTCAAATTGATCCTCAATCATTCTTTTGGATTCTTTCATAGTATCCACTTCAGTTTGTAGATTTCCAATGCTTTGTTCTGATTCACGAAGTTGATTTGTCAAGGCCTTTTCCTTATTGTTTGCCGACTGCAGCATCGCCTCCAATTCTTTTTGTGAGGATTTCATATTATTCAACTCTTCTTTCAATCCTTCATTCTCTTCTTGCAGATTAGAGCGAATCTTCTCCATTCTGAACATAAGATTTTGCATATTTGAAGTAGTAATGGAGGGGGAAAACGATGACTGCTCCTCAGACTTGTGAACTACAATTGATGGTGAAAACGTGCAATTGCCCACAGATCCAGACTCACTTGCACATGCTGATTCATCATCACCAAAATGCTCCTTGGTTTTCTCTCTAAGACTTGAAGCATCTTGAAAGGCAATGCATTTGTTCACAATCCAGTACAATGTAGATGCCAACTCCTCAGCAAACTTCTCAAAGTCGACCTTCCCATGCAACAAGTCAGTACAAGTATTAACAAATTGTCTTAGAACAGTTCTTAGTTCACAACTTTTCCATTGGAAAACATGAACCAAGTAGTCTGACGGTATTGTGGACTGCAACTGTGGTAAGGTTCTCTGACTTATACCTGAACTATCTGGCACAGTACAGTTCGTTGAGCATGTTGAATCTATCCTTCTGATAAGCTCAATCATTCTACAGATTGACCTACTCAGATTGGATTGGACATATTCACTGTGCGTTTCTTGCATCGTGGTGCCAATATCAGGAGTTTTTTTAATTGAACCCACTCTAGGAGATGCATTTGGAGATTTCCAAGTAATATAACCGCTTATTGGAAGCGCCTCAGATCGCTCTGGATGCTTTGAAATCCCTGCTCTATAAGCTTCACTTGCACCTCGGTGATTCAAATATTGCAAAGCTAATCTAATGTCCTCGAGAAGTTCTTCAACACTTCTTTTTGAAAAACGATTTTGCTCCAAGATCACCTTCAAGACATCCTGAAGCCAATCACAGGATTTTCCAGATGATACATCTCTTGTTTGGAGTTCTTGTTGCCCGTCATTGGGATCCCCTTGTACCACTGGAACTAGTTCCTTACAAGACAAATACAAATGATGCTTATATGCCTCCTTTGTCAAGGAATCTGATAACCTGTAACTCGCATCTGAAGAAGCATACGAATTTCCTAGGGAGGCATCAACAGCGACTATTGCTAACTTCTCCATTTCTGCGAAATCATCCATTAGGCTCATGTCTGAAACTCCAATCATTTTGCATTCAGATGCAGATGTATTTCTGGGGTTTCGTTGTCTGAAATACTCTAGCTCTGAAATCAGAGCAGAAGCCACTGATCCTGAATGATAAGTTTCATCATCATTGCCTACATCATAACTGGCGAGAGAGAGTTCATTTGACAGTGTGTCAGACAAAGCTGGCTGCAATTGCATAGATTTCTGAACTTTTGAAAGCTCTGCAAGCTGAGCTTCAACCTGGGACAATTTGGAGGTTTTTCTAGCACATACAGTTGTCAAAGAACAAAGTTCATTATCTTTCTTGGCTAAAATTTCTTTGAGAATTTTGTTTTCGTCTTCTATATTACATAACTGCTCGATCAACAAACTAATCTTCTTACTGGGAATTTCAAGAGAGCCTTCTGTGGTAGAGTCTCTCACACCTCCGGTCATGGGATTCAACTTTCTCCTTCCCATCTCTATTTGACTTCTTCCCTGTATTTCAACTTCACTCTTCATCTTCGCCAACGCAGCTGGACCAGGCAACCGCTTTCGCACTAGGACACGCAATCTTTGACATTCTGCTTCTAACCTTGAGATCTTCTTTACACTATCCAAGTGGTGTTTGTGTGATGCATCAGCAGAGCGACGGCTAAATTGTATCTCCTCATTTCGAATCTCAAGCTCCTTCTCAAGCATGCGAAATTCATATTTCAAAAAGGCATTTTCTTTTTCTGTAGAATCCAGCCTGGCCATTAGTGTATTGAATTCTGCTTCTACCTGAGACTTGCACCTACTAAGATCCTCAACCAATTTCTCTTTCCCTAGAAGGGCCATACTGAGACGAGAATTCTCAACAGTCAAGTTTGCAAGCCTTTTACATGTTTCAGATAGTTTTTCCTCTAATTTCTTATGTGCCTTCCCAAATTCATCTGATGTCTTCATTACAGAATCACGGATTCGTTGTTCCTGATCTTCTCTAACAGAACTTAACACCTGCATACAATCCTTTAATGCGGCATTTAAGTGAGTTAACCTTTCATCTGCAGCTACTCTCTGCTGTAATGTTTCATCTAGTTCTTTTTTCAGACAAACTACTTCTGCCTCTGCCTTCTCCCGGCCTGAACTAATACCAACCAAATTATAGATGCCAAAAATAATTCTAAAACTGGAAAGAATGAAAAATAAAGAACAAATACCATGAATAATAATCATCATTTGGAAAAATCAAGGATAACAGTAATCACCTGCAATGACTTCTTGAGCCATTCTGGCATGGTTTGCCACGAGGTCATCTTTGGCATCACACTCACTGAGGACAGAAGCCAACTTCTCATTTAGATTCATCACTGATTTTTCCAGAGCAATTTCTTTCTCATTTGGGTGCTTCTGTGTGTTATTAAGTAAACATTAGCTAATTTATCAAAAAAAAAAAAAGTAAACATTAGCTATGCCTCCAATAAATTCTAACATCTCTGATTTGGGATCAAAAGTTCACGCTAAAAACAATAGCAATTTTACACTTGCATAAAAAATAACTACTTTGAAGTTTTAACATTTCCGCATAAAGCCTTATTGCATTAAAGCATAGAAGAGCTTAATTTTGTATTGCATTCTAAAAGAGAGAAGCTTTGTTACCTCTTGTCCATTTCCTTTCAAAGAAGGGTCGGCTTTGTCATTTGCAACAATGGTCTTTTCTGAAGATTTTTTCTTCCAAAGCCATGTCTTGCTTTCCATGGTTAACTACACAAGACAAAATAGAACAATGAATTAAGCAGGACCTCGCAATAGCACACCTTTATATTCGAGTTTTGAATAAAGTTCATATTACCAAAGACCATAGCTGTCTAAGATCCAAGGGCTAAATGCTTTGTCAAGTGATTAGTTCCGGCATCAACATTCAAGATAGCTATGTCTATTCAGTGAGTGACAAAATAGAGTTACCTCCCTAAATTGTATTCACTAAACCACTTACTAATTGCAATAGAAAATAAAACTATGAATTCAAAATATGATTTCTAAATTACCTTTCTTCAAGAAATGGATCTCTGTGATGTCACTCGTACGCAGGAAAGCAGACAAGATCAAACAACCTGTCGAGTTTGGGAACAAATGGTCAGAAGTTAACCGAAACAAAATGGAAAAACAAATCATTAAAGAAACCGAGACCACGGATCATTATTGACCACGTATCAGATAGAAATTTCAGGTGAGTTGAATGGAAGAACTTCCAAAGTATCTCACAAATAACGAAGCAAATCCCTCTCTGCATTGAGGCATTGTTTGTCATGAAAGTCGAGTCGAAAAAGGGGCTAAAAGCGAAGGATTGCCGACCTTCTTAGGTAAAGTAGGCACATAAATTAGAGTGATCAGTGACAGGTGATGTATACGCAGCGAAATCGACATTTCCACAAGAATCAATGTCTAATATTCAACAGATGCACCTTATAAGCAGGATGAATGAAACTGAGAGTCCTATTGCAGAAGCTAACAGCATAAAAACAAGAGCACACGAAAAGGGTATCAGGTACAGTTACTAATCAACAAATTCCTTCGGATCAGCGCCTTGAAGTTGAAAAAAAATCTACCACTGGAGAGCATATTATCATAATGGTCTCATGAATCATGACTAAAGACAGAAGTACTAAATTTGGCTATCTGAGAGTGAATTATAATTACGAGAGGGAGAGAGGTAGAGGAGGAGGAGGGGGGGGAGCATCATACGTATCCAAAAGCAAACTAATCCCTGGATCATTGCCTCACTTCACTGGGACATGAATGATCTCAACAAACAGAGATTATTTGGTTAATGCTGCTATCTAAGAGACAAATATATCAGAAAATTGCAAGTACAAATTCTTTGTTCGAAAAATACAACTAGAAACTGTAATGCCCAATTTACAAAGTCAACAATTTTAACAATGAGCTCTGAAATTTTTAATCTGATTAATAATCACAAGTAAACCCAAAAAAAATATTATAATATTCTGAAATATATAATGCATTATTAGATATGCATGTTGACATTTAGGAAAGAAACATACAAAAAACGGCCAAGAACAGTGAAAGAGAATGTGGGGAAACAGATGCGAGCTACCATTAGAACTAGAACCCCAAACAAAGTAAGTAAAATTGAGGTTTTGGTACTTGGTCCAAGCTATAAAGAGCTCACCTGGATTAGTTTACGACGAAGCTGTTGATACTGTTCATGGGTCACCCACCATGATCGCCATCAAAGAAGAGAATAATGGGTGGAAGACTTGAATGCACCGAAAAACTTTCAAGTGTAAAAGCTAAGAGGAATGAGAAAGAGCACAATTTAAGACGAACTGTGAAGCAGAAAAGCACATGAATGAAGGAAATTCTGAAAAATTCATCGAGTCCACCGACAAACACTTGTCTGGTGCATTGATTAGAGAAGAAATAACAGTTTACAGAGCCACAGTAAAAGCTATAAAGTAGGCAGTGAACGGTGGGGTGTGTGACAGAGAGAAAGAAGGAGGAGGAGATAACGGGTGTCAGTGTCATTCAACGTTTGGTAGCAGGAAATTGCCACGCTAATGGGCGAGTTTGTGAATGAAACGCCCGAAAGTCATGAATAGCTGAGAATTGGTGCGTGGACAGACGTGCCTTAATAAAAAAATTGTCCATATTATAATTAGTCTTGATTCCCATTATAAAATAAACAATAAACTTTCACCCCTTTACTTTCAATTTTGTTTTAATTAATTCTTTTTGTTAATTTCAATATTTAAAACAAATAAAAGTATATGACGTGGACAGTTACGTGACAAACACCTGGATCTGGCTCCATTAAATCTAACTTGGAAAATAGGTGGAAAGATTTTATTGACATAAAATTAATAGTTAATGGACTAAATTGAGATATTTAAAAGTTTAAGAATTATTTTAAAATAAATAATAAAATTTAAGAACTAATTATGATATTTATTCTATAAATATAATAAAAACAAGGGTAAATTATACAAAACCTGCCTGAAATTTAACGGTAGTTGCATATCACCTCCTTTCATAAATTACGAGTTACACTTAACCCCTATTATTTGTGAATAAAGTTCAAATCATGACTGACCTAATGGTTTTTGCAACTAGACTAAAATGCCTTTCACTTATCTTCTAATTTCTTTTTGTAACGCCATCCATTCCAACCACGTAACACCCAAAAGAGTCACTTACAAATAGGCAGACCCCTCTCTCAAAAACCATAAATGTCCCACCCCCACCTCGCCTGGTCCCCCCGTTCCAAACTCTCCCTTTTATAGGGGTGATAGTGGACCAGAGAAAATGGATATTCATTCAAATTCGTTTTGTTTGAACTAAAAATTAATCATACGTATTAAACGATAAATATATACAAAATATCCGTATAAACTCGTGTAGGGATAGAGGCGAGGATGAACTGACATTTATCCCCGTCCCATTCCCGCCTCGCCCCCTTCCCCGCCCATGTTAACCCCGTGATATATATACTACTTGAATATGGTCTTTGTTGAATTTTGATTACATTGTTAAATATGATTTTTTGCTAATTTTTGAGTTTATTCTATTTGAAAATAATTTTTGCTCATTGAAAATTATTAGATAGACTTTTTGCTTAAAAAATGCTGGATAGAATTCTTGCCTACTCACTATACCAAATGCTAGTAGTTCTTTTTTATTAGAAGAATTATGTTGTAATTTTCAGTTTGTGATATTTAATGTTTGGATTATTTATAATGTTGGATTTATGTTGGGCTTGGGCGAGGGGTGAAGGTGGGGATTATAAATTTAGCCGTGGACGGGAATAGTGATAAAAATTATACTTGTTAATGGAGGTGGACCGAGGATGGACAAATTTTTTTAAGCGGATACAGTGATAAATACTACACCCCCACCCCTGCTTTAGTTAATTGCCATCCCTACCCTTTTCACCACCAGCCCAAATACCATAAAACCCTCATTGACACACCAGCCAAAAGCCACCCAACTCCTCTGGTACATCTCCTCCCAAACGCCATCCATCAACTCACTATCTTTTGCATATTCTTTGTGTCAAGAACCATAATCAAACTCAAAAAAAATAAAAAAAATTCAAAGATCACAAACTAGGATCAAAGATTGGAGGAGGAGTTGCAGCGACATGGGTTACAGTGGGTTGGGGGGTGAGGGGGTTACAGTGGATTGGGGTAAGTTAGATGGAGAGTTGTAGTGACGTAGCGAGAGTTGGGTATAGAGAGATGACCTGAGAGGATGCCATTGAAAATCTATACGCTTTATGTTTTTTCTTGTAATTTTTTTCAATTGGATGAAGGATAAAATTGACAATTTAATTTTAAAATTTAGAAAAAAAAATTATTATTTTATAACACAAGCACTTAATTAGTGCTTGCAACATCCGTGTCATTAAAATAAACAAATTCTATTAGATTTGCAAATTTATTCACAAGTAAGAGGGGTTAAGTAAAATCATTAAAACTTAAAGGAGATGGAGTGTAACTGACCTTAAATTCAAGGGTATTCTATGTAATTTACCCTAAAAACAAAGCCCCGCATTAATATTGACCCTAGTAAGTCCATAAAACATGGAGTCAAATAATTCTATATGATTTTTTCACTCAACAAAAGAGCCAAATAAATTGTAACAGCATAATGATGTCCCCCCCTTTTTCCTAAAGCAACATCTTGGCCTACGTTGGGTTTGAAAATGCAGTTTTTTGTCACTTTTTCCTATGGAGGAATCAAACCGCTGCGATGCATATATTTTTATTTACGTTATATGTGGTCATATTGCCTATAATTATTCTTGAGTAATGCTAGATTGATTAAAATTTGAGACTAAATTTAGAGTCTAAATGATATGACAGTTGATTATTTAAAGTATTTATTGGGGGCCCAAATGACATAACACTAATCAAAGAAGCCCAAGTTAACTGTCATATTATTTGAGCTTCAAATTTAGTTCCAAAATTTGATCAGTCTAACATTACTGATGATCTTTTAGATTTATCCTTTGTTTGGTGCAATCGAAAAATGGAATAATTAAAAGTTAAGGAACGAATAAAATATCGTGTTTGGTAACGAAAAAAAATATTAAAGATGGAAAAATAGATGAATTAGCTTTCCTTATAACTCACCAAAATCAATCCCTATAAAATTAAGAAAAAAAGTTGGTAAAAAATTTAATTATGTGTGTTAAACTATATGTTATTTATCTATATATCCTTTGATATATATATGATATATATCAATTACATATTATGCATATATTAATTTGATATATAGATATAATGGTAAAATATATTTTTTAATATTTTTTTAATAAAAAATATATATTTTTTTTATCTTACCAAACACAAAAAAATTAATTTTTTTTATTTTTTATCCTTTTACCAAACACAAATAAAGAGAAAAAAAATTCTACCTTCGAAGGATGAAAAGTATATCAATTACACTTTTCATCCTTCCATTGTCTATCCACCCTATCAAACGAATTATTAGAGGACTATCCATGGGATTGGGCCTACCCAATCTTCTTGTTTTTCAATTTTAAACTCCCCCATTCATTCAATGGGGCGGATTTTATAGCATATTGGATTGGTTGTTTTGTATTCCTATTAAATTGAAGATTATTTAAGTTTCATGATATGTTACTAAACTTTTTTCAATTCTGAGAGCTTGGATTGACTTGGTATTAATATATCGACTCAATTTGAGCTCTCCTATTGAATTGTTCATTTTTTTTTATTATAAGATGTTTAGGTTTGTACTGATTGTTTATTTGAATTCAACGATTGTTATCGTGACTTCAACTAGTTTAGAACATGTCTATAAGGAATAAGGGAGATTAGCCTTTAGGGGGTGTAAAAAAAGATTCAACCTGAGATTTTTAAATTGTCAAATACATGATTCAACCACTAAATCACTATTAAGAATTATTGAATTGAATTGCGCATTCAATGAGTATTCTCAATATGATTTCCTTGAAGAGGAAATTGGGCCCAATGTTGGGTCTAATGGCCCAAAAGTCATGATCCTGTGTACTAAAGCTCTGATTGTCAGCAGAGACCACCATGTAACGGGCTGGACAATGGATCATCGGAGTTTCGGATAAACCATGGGTTACGAGTTTTCCACGACTTTTTAGCTCATGGATCCATGGGGGCAATTCCGTTTGACAGTTTTGATGGAACCACTGTCAAATTTGATGAATTTTAACTAATGATATAATGTCACGTATCTACGTATGATTTTACTGACTTATACAACCGTCCTAATGGGCATGTTTGTTTCGAGGATTATATAAACTTGGTATTTTCAATATCAATGGATATTAGTATTGCTAATAAAAAATATTTTAATTCCTTCTCATATTTGTTTATTCAATAGGTACTATAGTGAGTCTCACAAACAACCATCTATTCTATCACATCTTATATAACGAATATATCATTTTATCTTTAATATCATCCATGCTATTCAAAATAATTTAAAAAAAAAATTAAAAAAAAAATCGGTGACATTGTACGTTTAAACATAATGCAAGGAAAAATTTTAAAATAATTTTTAAAATTTTTTTTTTAAAAAAAAAAACCGGTAACACTGTACTTTTAAACATAATACAAGAAAAAAATTCAAAATAATTAAAAAAAAACTAAAAAAAAAGCGTTAATACCGTATGTTTAAACATAATATAAGAAAATAAAATTTAAAAAATCGGTGATACCGTACGCTTTAACATAATAAAAGAAAAAAATTCAAAATAATTTTTTTTTAAAAAAAAATCGTTAACACCGTACGCTTAAACATAATGCAAGAAAAAATTCAAAATAATTTAAAAAAAAAATAAAAAAAAAGCGATGATATCATATGCTAAAGCATAATATAAGGATAAAAAATTCAAAACAATTTTTTTATATGTGAACTCTTCGCATAGGAGTGCATTTATATCATTTTATTCTTTTATACCGTCTTTTTTATTTTTACCAAGAAGATAATATCATTTAGTATGTGGTATTCATTAATACCATATAAAAGGTATTAAGGACATTGTTTAAATTAGGTCGATATTACAATCTGAAAAATACTAACTGCTAAACAAACAAAATATAAAATAAATTTTTCTTAATCCCATCACCTATTTGGCGAATCGATTTTGTATTTAGTTTAACTCATCTTACTTATCTCGATTTATAGAAAACGTGTACGGGTCTTTAGGGTAAATGCTGTCAGGATAGGCCGTTTATTGAAAATGGAATTCCATAAGTATAGTACGCAAGGAAGGACGTATATTGTAGCACTCTTATCCCCAAACAAACTTAGCCCCTGGTGAATTACCCTTTCTACCCTTCAAATTCACCGCCACAGCGCCACTTAAAGTTTCCTAAATGAAAGAGAAGAGTTGAATCAAATTCAACTTCGAATTTCTTCTCTCCTAGGGTTTTCTTCGCTACACATACCAGTGAAGCACGAACTCAAACATGTATCTCTCTCTGATCCATACCGATTGCCGGTCACAATACAAAGCCGTTCATCGTCTTTCTGGTAAGGATTTGTCCGTTACATCTTCGGTCTTCAACGAATTCATCCTTTCCTAACCGAAGAATCTCCTTCTATTAACCCATTCGGTCCCAATACCTTAAACCATAAGAGAGAGAATAGTGCTGTTGAGGATAAACCACTATGGAGATTGCACCGGCGGTCTCCGCGTCGAACGGCGCCGGCGAAGCGAGGGACGCCACCGGCACATCGTCCTCCTCCGTGAAATCTTCCTCTTTTTCTCCTTCGGAAAAGGAGATGAATAATATAAGTAATGCTAGCGTGCCCAGCAAGTATGATGATGAAGCGGACGAGTGTCGGATTTGTTGGAACCCGGCGACGCTGACAATCCTTTATAGATTCCTTGCTCGTGCAGTGGAAGCGTCAAGTTTGTTCATCAAGAATGTCTTCTTCAGTGGCTTAATCACACCAACGATCGTCGATGCGAGGTTCATTTACTCTCTCTCTCTCTCTCTCATGTGTGTGTATTGTCATTTGATTCGGCTGATTTTGAATGATTGGATTGATTGGGGGATATTGGGGTGGAGTAGTGGAGCTAGTTCAATATAATTAATTGGATTACTTATAGGAAAATGCTAAATAGACTTAAGAACTTGACTTGGGTCCCAATAAATATTGGGACTAACAGATAAATCATAACAAATATAACAGTCACATTATCAAGTTTGGTTTTTAAGTCAACTTTTTAAATGCATTGCTCTTTTCTATTGCGAGTAATTAGCCAATTGCAATTTTTTTAAAACTTATATACTGATTGTATTTTAAACTTACATACTGATTGCATTCAAAACTTCTTTAAAACTCTGAAGGCATTGAACTCCTTCAAAAGTCAAAATTCACAAGCACTTGAAAGGCCTCAGATGGTATGTTTAATTTGGGATTGCAGTCTGAATGTCCAACGCAAAGGAGGTCTTCCAAGTTGGCCACACCACGTCTCCCACTTGCCTGTGTGTTTTCAACAGAGACATTCAGGAGCATAGGCAACAATATTAGGCTTCAAGTAGGACCCGACAGTGGAAAAGAAGGTAATGTTTTTTAAGCAAATTTTGGCCAAAAAAAAAGTCTCGAGTGTCTGAAAATATGACTGTGTGAGACAAAATAGTAAATATTGGGAGGTATAGAGAAGATAGTGAGAGAGATAGATTGTCAAAGTAAAAAGGCTCGATTACAACATACATTTTTAAAATTTGTGTTTTGTATACAAGTTTTTGGACCATTATAAATCTTTAAAAGTGTATCTTCTACCCATGCTTCATCATTAAAAGTGTGGTTCACACTTTTAAAATCTAGAGTACTTTGGTAAATAAATTTGAAATTACGATAAGTTGATGATAGTGTTTATAAACACGGGAATTGAATAAGTAATGCAGGATATTGCCTATTGGGGATTTACTGATGTTTGAGCGGGTGCTAGATATCACTGGACTTATTTAAGAATGCTTACAAGCGTAGAGAATATTATTTTATTTTGTGATTGACACTTTTGGAAGAAAGGTTATGTGATTTTAAATTGGTCCATGTTACAAAATAGAGCATTTGATTGGTCAAAAATGTGAAGAAAGAAAGAATACCCTTCATTGTAGTGAAGTGAGGAATCGAAGAAAAAGGTTGTTTAAGAGGGAGAGGTTGTTTAGGAGGGAGTGGGTTATTGGAAGTTCTTATGTGAGTAATATGGATTAGATAAGCTACTTTTGATTCTTTCACATTGAACCTAAAGAAAATAGGAAGAACTAAAAAATTTCACAATTGGAAAGCGCTTACACCTAATAGTTTAAGTCACTATTCTCATTTCCTCATTGACCTAGTATACCCGTTAGAGAATAGTTCTAAATAACGGTAACGTTGTAACGGACGCATGATGTAATGGGTGTTATGTAATGGTAACGGAAACAGGAGTTGTGAATTTTTAATTTCTATTCATAACTTCCCCTAAAAATGAATTTATGCATGTTTTGACTCAAAAGTTGTTGAGATATAGGTTTTTAGTGGTTTATAGTTAATTTTATTGTATCATTATAAGCTACTTTAGATCTTAAACTATTTTAGGTTATATGTTAGTTTAATGAAGGACTGATACAGGCACGAGTGTCATATCCGATATAATATAGACACGGGAATATGACAAAGTTAAAAAATATAGGGCACAGGTATGATAAAGATATGACTATTAAAATAATATAATATATTTTTTAAATAAGAATAGAGTTGTAATAAATTAAAAATAAAGCGTATCTATATAATAAAACATGTGAGAAGTTGAATTTTTATCCATACATATTCCCCCAAGAAAAAAAATACATCCAACCCCCTTACCCCCTTTTCTTTGGCTCTGGTTTAACTCCCCTCACCCCACCCTATCCCTCACCCCCACCCAACCCAACCCTATCCTACCCCCCACCCAACCCCACCCAACCCAACTCAACCCTATCATCTTTTTGCCAAACACAGAGCAGTGGCCAGTTCGGTTTCGCGGAGCTCTTTTCGCTCCCATTTTTCTCTTTTCTCTCTCTCACCTCTTCACTCTCATCTCAGTATCTTCTCTCTCATGTCACTCCCTAATGCCACACCTCGTCGACTTCAATGATGCCACAATTCGGCTCCATCGGCCTCAATGCCACAGGGCGAGCGCTATTGCCACCGTCACTATCTTTGGTATTTCTCTGCTACTCTGCTACACACAAATCCCCCACCCTTTCCTCCCCTCCCTTCCTCTTTCTTCCTCATCTCTACGCACCCCGCTCCCCAAACCCTCTGTTTCTTACCGCCCCCAACACACACCCTTTGTATTTCACACCCACCCACCGAAACACCCTTCTCCCGAAATCTATTTTTTGATGGAACACACATCCACTAAAGCACACCCCTTCCCCAAACTCTCTATATTTCACCCACACACACAATCCATTTCTCTGAGCACAACACCCCCAACTCACACACACAACACAGAACACCCCCCATACATTCACACATCACATACCCATTTTAGTGGTTAAGTTTAGTGCACTCCAACTATTTGTTTTTTTGTTCATTAGCCCATTGGCAGTCCTAAACCCTCTGCCCCACTCCTTTCTCTATCCTTTCTGCTTTCCCCCCCAAGTGTTATTTAAGGCGTAAAACGAACCGAAGCGACTAAGACTCCTAACGCCTAGACGAGAAGGGAGAAGCGAAGCGAAACGAACAATTAAAAAAAAAGGTAAATATTTTAGTTTAATTACTTATACACATCTAAGTTCAATTTTATATATACTAAATATTTAAAAGCAAGTAAAACCATAAACATTTAAATTAAAACAAACACTGAGAAGCAAAAATTAGCACTATGCATTACAACATTCTGTAAAAATCAGCACTATGCATTACAACATTCAGCAAAAATCAGCATTTAGCATTCAGCAAAAATCAGTATTACAGAATTCAGCATTCAACAAAACTCAGTACTATGCATTACAAAATTCAGAAGAAGTAGCAGTATTATTAAAATCAGTTATATATAAATATTAAAGAAACAACATCATTCATTATCAAAGAAGAAGAAAAAAAAACAGAAAGCAAAAAAAAAAAACAGAATTAAAAAGAAAATCCATCAGAATGTCTGGGAAGGAGCAGTAGCACCAGAAAGAAAAAAAACAGAAGCAAAAAAAAAGAAAAAAAAAAGTAGCAGTAGCACTAGAAAGAAGAAAAAAAACAGAAGCAAAAAAATTAGAAAAAAAAAGAAGCAGCAGCACAGCAGAAAAAAGAAGCAGTAGCACAGAAAGAAGCAGCAGACAGAAAGAAGAAGAAGAAGAAAAACAGAAGCCAAAAAAAAAGAAGCAGAGAGGAAAAAGAGATACAAAAGAGAAAAGAAAAAAGAGTAGACAAACCTGCAGGAGGAGCAACAACGATCAACTGGGAAAATTAGCACTATCGATCATCTGGGAAGGAGGAGCAGCAGCAGCAATCGACTGGGAAGATCTGCACTATCGGTCGCCTGGTAAGGAGGAGCAGCAGTAACGATGACTGGGAAGGAGCAGTAGCAGCGATCGTCGGGAAAGCAGAGCAGCATCGATGGTTGATCTAAAAATTAGGGTTGAGTTTTCTATTTATGGGATAAGGGGATAATTAGGTGTATTGACATCTTATAATTTATTTTTTCAATTGCCCTAATCCGACGATCCACAATAAAAATAAAACAATCCAATGGTGCACAGTAAAAATAAAAAACTATTTCGCCTCGCATGACTAAGGCGTTCGCTTTTTCGCCTTTTGCTTAAGTGAAAAGCGCTCGCTTTTTTCTCGTTTCAACCATCTTCGCTTCGCCTGGTGTCCTCAAGGCGAGAGGCCTTCGCTTCGTCTCACTTCTCGCCTAGGCGCGTTTTTCAAAACACTACCCCCCCCACCACACATACGCAAAACACACACCCCACATATTTGGTGTCAAATTTTGGGAAAATAATTGCATTTGGTCTTAATTTGTTGCTTATACATACTCCACACCGAGTGTTTGTTGAAATGTTTGAGAGAAATATTGTATACTATACCATTGATTTTTTGTTTGATTGATATGAATTCACTGTATTCCCATTTAGTGGGTTGAATTATGCCGGTCTTTGATAGATAACTATTCTTATGATATTCATTGGATTATGTTCCTTGGTTTTAATTTATTCCTTTTTTTTTGGTTTGTTTTAATTTATTCTTTCACTTTGTTTAATTTCATGTATGCTACTGATAATAAAATTTTATTTGTTTATTGGATTGGTAGTTGATGCTTATTTATTTTTTGGATTGTGCAATAGATGATTAAATTTTTATAGTTGACGCCATGGATTGTGCAATGGGTTTTTGATTTTGAACATTTATTATGTCAATTTATGAATTAGTTTACTGGGAGTTGCAGTGTTGGTTGAAATATAGTTATAATTTTATGAATTCATTGTAGTTGTCTTTTAAGCGATTGTTTTAATTACCTATATAATTAGTGTTGAATTTTGCTACAATTTTACTGATTGGAATTATGATTATGGAATTTTTTGTGCTTGAATAGGGAATTTTATGAGTGGATTTTGCTATATTGTTTTTGTTATCTTGGTGGTTGTGTTGTGAGGAGGGTTGTGAGGTTATTTTTGACAATGGTGGGCTACAAAGAGTTGGTTGTGCTATTTTTTTTCTATATTTTTGTTAATTTGCTAGAGTTACTAATTTGAACTCGGTTTTGTAAGTAGGTTTGATTTGATGAGAGTTTTGTTTCTTAAGATTAGTTTCTAAATGATTAAAAGCGTAATGACTTCAACTAATCTTTAATGTTTGGCATGATTGGTTTCACTGCTTGCAATTGTTGGATTGGATGATAATTAGATTGGTGAGAATAGAATGAGGGAAAATTAAATTAGTAGGGTTTATGACACTCTAAGTGAGTTTGTTTGGATTGGTGAGATTGGATTGGAAGAGTTTGTTTGGTATAGTTTATGAGAATCTATGTGGTTTGCAATGATGAAATCTTAAAACTTTCATATATGTGCGATGACTTTAATTATCATTATTTTCTTGCTCAATTAGTGAAATTTGTGTTTAGCCAATATGGATACTGTTATGTTGTTGTGGTAGTTGGTATGATTATAAATTTTTATAGATAGGTTGATATATTTGTAATGTCATATTTTTATGGGATATTTTGTTGAAAATATTAAAATTTCCTACACTGATTTCAATTTTTCTTTAATATGAAGCAAAAAGGAGCTTGGTAAATCATGATATTGATTTATGGAAAGTGTTGTCGTGTTAAAGGATGCAGTTTTGGCTTTCAACTTAGTACACATTTGAATTCAGTGCTTGATTATTTCGTGCTCAAATTTAGTGCTCGAGTTTTTTTGAATTGCACCGTGACTTCAGGCACACGGGTTATCCTTATCCACATAATAAATCAGTTAGCAACTTAAAATTTTATCCCATACATATTTTTCCCCTCAAAACCATCACATCCAATCTTTTCTCACCGTCATTCACTGACAGAGGCTTGCCGTCTCTCAGCCTCCCTTTCGCGCTCTCTCTCTCTGTTACGCCATCTCCAATGTCACCACCATCGCTAGCAGCACTGCCACTGCCACATCCCTCCCAAGTATCCCTCTTCTCTGCTTCTCCCCCTCTATCTCTCACTCACACATGGACAACCCCCACCCCAAGCACTCCAATTTCTGCACAAACCCCCCACCCCTACTCCCTCTGCGTAACCCACCCCCAACATCTGCTTCTTTCTCTCTCTATCTCTCACACACACCACCTCTCTTGTTGAAAAGTGAACTAGACGTGTTCATGTCCTACTAAAGATTTGTCATGTTGACATGCCCATACTGTCACATTCATAACCACTGCCTATGTTTCTGCATCATATGCTACAAGTATGCTTGTCAATAGATTGGTTTTCAATTTGAATCGGATCTGAGTCCGAATCCGTTTAGTCGGATATGGACTAAAAGTTTATTCCGTTTACCCGATTCCGATCCGAATCCGTTTAGATCTCTTGGATCGAATCTGGATATGGATATGTGCTAGTCCGATCCAAATATATCTTACAGCTAGGTTTTTTATTTTTCTGAATATATCCATTTAGATCTCTCGACTCCCGCTCTCAGCCCCGCCTCCGCTCCCTGCCGTCCCCACCTTTGTTTTCTTTACCCATTGATTTCTCCCCATTTCTTTTTTCTCTCTCATGTTTGCTCTACCCCTCTCCCTCTTTACTTTTTATTCTACTCCATTACTATTTCTATCGTTTTTGTTCTTTATTCTTCTCCTCTTTCCAATGCTTTTCCCTCTTGCTTCTGTTCTTGACTCCAACTCTTCCTCTCTCTTCATAGTCGACAAAATAAACTGTTTTGACTTTCAATTCATGGGAAAATTCAAGGATTCGTTATTTTATCGGTGAAAATCAACGGAAAAATGTGTTGAAATTCATGGACAATCGAAGCCCTAATATTTTAGGGTTCAATTCAACCTATAATGGGCTCAAAGTTTGAATAAAATAAGTTTGTGATCCATATGGGTTGAAGAAGTGGAGACTTGATTTGCGGCTACTCACGTAAGGTCCAATTCCTTTTTTTCTTTTTCTTTTTTTTTTTTTCCATTTTTTTCTGTTCAATGAGCTCTGGTTTTTTTATATGATTGAGATGAAATTGAATGATTAGTGCTGTTAGGTTAAAACATAGCTGGAATTTGGTGAAAACTGTTGATTAAAATTTGTGTTGAAATTCAATTAGTATTCTGATTGTAATTTTTTGGGTGAGTTATGTTTCCATCGGATCAGACTAGATTATCGGATTGGGTGTTCGTTTTGAAATGGAACCGAATTTGGATTAGGATTTCAATAGCCGTTGGATATATGGTTCAAATTCGGACTTTAATTTTCTAAACAGAATCGGATTGACCTAAATCAGGTCCAAACCCGATCCAGCCTACAAGCATTGGTTGATGGGATGTGATCTATGATTCTTTACCTTTACTTGGTCCCATGATACATTATCACTTTACAATCTAGCGTACTCCGTATTTATTGTAGATCAGATCATGCTTCTATTAATGGAGGAGGTGGAGTGCGGCACTTGGCCTTGAATGACGATCTCCCGCTGCTTTCCCTGTGGAGTGCAGGAACGTTTGCTATCTTTTTAAGAGGAAGAGAGGACTTGGGGATTTTGCTTAAATTCATTTATTTCCATCTTTATTTAGTCTTCAATATGTACATCTCATTACAGTTGTTTGATAACACATCACCAGAATTCTTTAGAGAAAATATTCCTCTGTGCCCCAAAAAAATAAACTACAAGGTTGTTAATTATTGAGAATTTTCGATTTGGTTTAATGCAGGTTCTTGTAACAAATACGATAACCTGCGGTGTTCTAATCTTCGTTCCCTTTTACCTGGGACGGATTATAACCTATTATTCAACATGGCTTTTGTTGACTGCTACTAATCCATTGTTGTCAAGAGTTACCACTAACAGAGCCAGCCCTTTTCGTAGCCGATATTTCATTGAAGAAAGCATTAATCATGGTTGTCAATTTGACGTCAGGTAACCAAAAACACTTTTTGGCAAACCAAGTTATAAGCATGTTCCAAGTAAATGTTAGTGAATTGAATGAAGGATTGGACTTTCTTGGTACACCAATTTCAGCTGATCTCCCGAAAGGGGAATCGATTGGGACATCACAGCTTTCTGATGTCAGTACCCTGGCTGTCGGCTACATAATCGTATTCTCTCTAGTTTTTTCTACCTTGCAATTGTTCGGTACTCTGAAGGTGAGCCTTTTACTATGGGCAGGTTCTATGGTATTGCCTTGATTGCGGAGACAATTCCTTCTCTCTTCAGGAAGTTCTTGGCAGCAATGAGACATTTAATGACTGGGATAAAGGTTGCTTTCCTATTTGTCATTCGACTTGCTGTTTTCCCTTTTATGTGCGGAGGGTGGCTGGATGCTTGTACCATAAGGGGATGTTTGGCAAATCAATTGCACAAGGACTTGAGTTCTTTTCAGTGTCTCCGTTCGCAAGCTTGTTGGTTCATTGGGTTGTTGGAATTGTTCATATGCTAATTCTCCAAATAAATAATTTTGCCAGCCTTCTGCAAGGGGTATATCTTCTGCTTTTGAAGTTTGAATATTACAGTGAAATTGTCAAATTATGTATTCTTCTTTGTTACTTTCTTATTAGTCCACATCTGCTCTGCGTAGGTTTTGCGTAATTATGACTACCGCTACTTGATTGGTCATAGGCTTCATAACTGTGGGGAAGACACAAGAGAGGCAGAATGAGGCAACTATTGAGACTTCCTCAGAGATGCAAAGTTCTTTATTCACATGGCACTGCTATTATCCGACATGATAGGGAAGCTGGTAGGGATAGGTCTGGGGCTTTAGCCGACACAATGCCTAATCTATGATATGGACCTCACAGCCAGTTTTGGTCTCTTTTAAGGCTGCTAACACTCAGAAGTCAATTTGTAGATGTTTCAAACAGTTTGCACACCCTTCAGGGTGTCCTTAATACTACATTATTTGGTAATATTTTAGTTTGTGAATATTATTCCGACACATTGTCATATGAAACAATGGAATAAGTGCTGCTAATAGGGTCAATTGAAGGTTTAAAATCAATCTCTCTTTATATTGTCTTAGTTTCGACTGTTTAACGTCCATTGCGTTGGCAGTTGGCACTTATTACCATTTTAGAATGTCGTGGAAGTAGTTGTTGATCAATAATTCATGGACCATGATCGTTTAACATGTGTTGATGAAAGGTTAACATGACATATTTGTTAGTCAATACAGTAGAAGTGGAATGTCCCCAGAAGGATTGGATTCTGGACTGGTCATGGGTAGTTGGTGGGTTGCCTCTAATGTTTGTTCCTGTTTCTAGACTTACTGTTTATATAGTGCTTATTTGTAGTTTGTTGCTGTTTTGTTCTATATCTATTGTCTGAATGCTTTTAGTCGATTTGCTGTATATTGCTCATTGCGCAGGTCCTATGGCTATGGTTCTGGGTTAGCTCTGACTTCGGTCATGTATCTGAGGAAGGGCGAGCAATCTCCGTAAGTTGTCTCGCATGGTTTCATCTTATTATTTGAAGTTTCGGCATGCTGCTTGGTCTTATCTCTAGTCGATGACGACGGCGCATGAGGACAATGATCGGAGTTCTTTTGTGAGATTACTCGAGATTGAAGACGCAGAGAGAGAGATTATTACTTGAGATTGAAGATGTGGAGGTCGGACCACTGCAATAAGGGCCAAAGCCATTTCCGTTTCCAGGGCTGGTTCGTGCTCTTCCATGGAACTTGTGAATGGTATAGTTTTGTTTTTTGTTTTTTTATGAAGGTGAATGATGTAGTTGACTTGCGTTAACTCTTGAGAAGAAAAAATATAAATAAAAAAATTAAATTTTTGTTTGTACTGGTTAACATAAAAGTTTCCTAGAATTATCCGTAAAACATTAAAAGATTTAAACTTGTATTTTGTTACTATAAAACATGTAGAATGTACTGACATCTAATTTTTACTAACATCTGTTCGAGTCATTAACCTTTTGTTTTTGAAAAACCCAAGCTCGGCTTGACCATGAAATGGATCATGCTCGACCTTGCATACAATCTTAAACATAAGTCAAGGTTCACAATCAAACTCAATTGTTGTGTGTGAGAGCTAAACATTGCTCGGGTATGGCTAGCTAATTAAATAAAATTTTAAAACCCAGCTTAAGCTTGGTTCATTTGATAAATTACCAAAACTTGAACAAGCTTTTATCTAACCAAATTATGAGTTATTCATGAACAAGTCGTTACATTTACCACTTTAAATGGGAAATTGTTTGTATGTCATGGGTTTACGTCACAAAAAATAGTCTTAAATTTCATATATTTGATCCTCCTTAAACCTAGAAGTGGCGAGAGTTTTATATACCAGGCTGCCCTAATATAAAGTTGAGAATTCATAGAAACAGTAAGTTCCTACAAGGTAGAAGTGTTGGTAAACTACCATGAGGCTCCATGCCCACAGAACAAAAAACGAAAATGTTTGCAAAGCACAAATGCATAAATATCTTGGCGTTCATAACAACACACAAAGCAGACTAGTTCAGATGGTATTGACAAAACCAGTAAATTCCCCACCAAAAAACTCTAAATTCATCAAGGCCACGCCTTACGTTTGAAAAAGCACTCAAGGGAACATATACCACCATTTTAAGAAATAATGCCATCATTCAATGAGAGCGAGGCCAGTTGATCAGCAGGGCTGCCAGCCTGCTGCTGTGAAACATTCCTCAGGACGTCCAACGCCTCCGCAACTTTTGCTTTCAGAGCTTCTGGCGACTCAAGCAAGTGCAAAACCTCAGTCTGATCCATCTCTAGAAGCATGCCAGTTATCTTAGCTGCCATATCAGGTTCAAGCTGTTCCACAAGTGGGTACAAATTTTCACCAAGCATCTGCACACCAAATAGATTACCAATAAATCATCCTCAAAATCGTCATTATTATGTACATCATTATCACAAATTTCTAGCACTTGCTATTAAGATCTCAACCAATATAATGGTTGGTGTCTATTACTTTAAGAACAAGGAGCAACCAATTATGCCACCAGATATTAAATATTCATAAACTGAGTGACACAAAACCTTTCTTTCACTTTTCTTGCCACCGGCCCCCTGGGGACTTTGATATTGCAACACTGCTAATCTTACTAAAATTTGGGACCAAATATGTGGCAACCTCTCACTCCACAAATAAAGGGGGCCCCAAAAATACCTAATTGGTTGTGTGGGTTTGCCACATCATTTGAGCTACAAATTTAGTTCTAAAATTTGGAGACCCTAGCATTTCTCATAATATTTATCATGGAAAGGTCTACAAAGTCAACCTGATTGTAGACAATATGCTCAAAATTAAATAGTATAAGCTATAGAACTCCCACTGCCTACTCCACTGCCCCATACATAAAAGAATAAATGAATCAACGAGAAGTCCTACCATCCTTTGCTCTGCAGCAGTAGCATTTGCAAGGGCAGAAGCCAAAGCTCCAATAGGAATTGGTTGAGGCATTCTTGCATCACGCAACTGCACGCCACCCATATCATATGGAACAGAAAGCATGCCTCCACCTATGCTTGGCATGGAGACATCAGGCATGCCGCGCCCTCGAGGATAACGATATCCACGCCCCCTAGGAAGCAACTGCCATTTAAAAAAGCCGTCAAACAGAATGTAACGACAATGAACAAAGTTGAACAATGGGAAGAGAAAATGTGCAGGAGTCCATCAACCTGCTGCTGTATTAGTGGAACTGGCTGTTGGCTCTGCTGTGTTGGAACAGCTCCTGCACGTCTGCCACCAGGATGCCCCTGTTGAACCAGTGGCATAAAGAAATTTGGCATGGGAGCACCAGCAGGCCTCATACCAGGAACAAGTTGCTGCTGATACCCAAAACCAGGCTGACAAGTATACCCAAACAAACAAGTATGTAACCAATGTATTTAACTATAAAATAGTGCCTGCATTCTAAACAAAACCCTCTCAAGACAGGGATTATATGAAAAAAAGAACTTGTAATGCATTGAAGAGGAATGCCACAATGTATCTGAAAGCTCAGGAAAAGCGTGCTTCCATAACTAAGAGCAACTTTATCTCTTTAATATATGTAGATTGCGATCCAAATGAGTGGTTATCCTGGTGTGTAACTGGGTAAAAGGCAATGTCCATACTTGCTAGTTCAGATATAAAGGATTAAACATGTAAGGATATGGTTAAATAAGTGAATTATGAATCCTCTACATGGGCATGGTGATACCATCTGAGTAATTGTACAACTTGAAAAACATAGATATTGATGCTTTCAATTTTTCATCATTCGATTACAAAGTTTGAACAAGCATCTTATGCGGCATTTTTTCCTTCAACATTACACGATCAATAGCTGACGAATGCACGTGCACAGTGAACTTCATCTGGCATATCCCCCCCAACCCCAACCCCACCCACCAACCATCGTGGAGTACTGAGCAAACTACAAGGATTTGAGGTTTGACAGCACATCTTAATGGGAGCTGATAAAAAACATAAACATATACTAGCATGGAGTCTTTTGCAGCTTGAATCTCTATGGGGATCAATGTTAGGCAGAAGAGGACCTATTAATTGGCGAGACTTTTTTTTTTTTACCCTCTTTTTGGGAGCAAATCAGTAGAACTGGAAAGTGTGGACAGTTTTCCTATATCCAAAAGCACAACTAGGCCCAGCCATCGATTAGAGACTAGTAGGGTCAAATATTCGACCTATGGGGGATGGACATCTCTCTCTGACTAATTTAGAAACTCAAATTGATCCATGCATCACAAACAAGTAATGTCACAGGCAATGTCAATAAAACCTAAAAGGTTGATAAAAAACCCAAGGACATACCCAAAACCATAGGAAGGGTTATAATCTAGGCTGACCTCTAAAGACAGTCTTTGAGACCGCCTCACACGGCCATTAAAAAATTAAGAGGAAACTTCACAAAGTGCCATACATAGTATTGTTGGGTGGTGGGGGGAAGGGACACACAGGCAATCAGCGCCACATTGGCCCATGCGAAAGGGGAAATGCTAAGGGTTGTACTTTATTAAGATCAACATTATTCTTAACTCATTATGGCATGACTCTGATGTCAAAACTTTTGTATAAATAACAAAAGAGCAGGGAAACATTTATTAGGACATTCTCATTATATTCTCGCACTGCTTTTCCTCTTTTAAGCATTCTTAACATCACCCAAAAGCACCGCCCATAGAATCTTGGTTCCAACATTATGGTATTGGTCACAGATACAGGTGGTCCCATGATAACTCAAGTGCGGATTGGCATCAGGAGATATGCAGATATGCCTCAGATATAACGCTCAAAAGCACAACACTTACTTTCCTGATATCCTCTAAACGTACATAAGAGCATGTTTCTGTTCTCAGCATGTTTCTTTTCTCAGCTTATGAAAACTCGACCACTAGGAGAGAGAGAGAGAGAGAGGGATGGGAATTGCTGGTCAAAAAACCCATTTATGACCAGACATCTCCCAAGGGATATTGTGAATAACAAATGAGACAGTGAGACACATTACCAGAGGTCGTAGACCTGACCCAACTAGCCGCATGATTCATTATACAGCTATATCATGTTGTGGTACATCATAAGACTACATGCAAGCTTGTGAACTGCAAACAAAGTCAAGACAAGTGGGCTGACTTTTTCCGACCCTGATCAATACTTTGAACATCCCTAGAATTGATCCACTCTCAGAAATTCCAGTAAACAATGAATGCAGTGATCCCAAGATCAACCCCCTTAGTACATCCAACAAAGATTATGCACAATTCTACTCCAAGGTTATAATGCTTGACATTGCTGCTGAATTCTAGAAGATTTAATTAAGAATAAACGACTCCATTGTTTTTGGGAAGTGTGGGAGGAAAAAATAATGTATATTTTTTGAACTTTTTTGCACACTCAAAAGACAAAAAAATTGCCGGGCCTTTAACATACTCCAAGCAACAAGAATCAACAAGAAACCTTTGTTACCACAGCTGTTTTGAAATGGATTAATCTCACTGAATGAGCATAAATTGGGTTACTGTGGGTTGGTCTCAGAATATGGAACTCCTACACAAGAACAACAGACAACATAATCAAATAATCAGAACTATATGAAAAATAAGATTACTTGGGGAGGTATCATAGCAGGAGGTGCTTGACCATAGAACATCGGCATACGAGGAGCAATTGCAGGTGCCATTGCAATTGGACGCATTTGAGAAAATTGTGCCTGTGTAAGCAACAAAAATCACCATTTTTAACCAACCATGCTTTTCTTCACAAGACACATGCATGATACCATAATACTCACAAAACAAAGAAGAATTTGATGCAAGAAAACACTTAAAAGTTCTATATGTCATCAATCTGAGTAGCATCTTTCTAAATCCACAAACACGAAGATAAATTCAGTTTTTCCTTCAAAAAATGCTAGGAAGCTTGTGCAAAAAGAAAGCTGCAGTATCTAGTCAACATCCAGTAACTACTAAATTAAGCTTCTCCGTCCTTCTGGCACCTCTGATGACTCTCTACAGTTTGTTAAAAGCTGGACAAGCATCTAGAAAATACCTGCAACCTTGCTCTTCTCTCTTCTTTTCGTTGTGCAAGAGCAACATAAAGAGGTTTGCTAACAATCATCCTGCCGTTCATCTCCAGAAGCTACCAAAACAAGAAATAAAAAATTACCATATGATAAAGTTTCAATTAATGCATGCAACATATAAACTTACAGCTCTAGAAGCCTCATCAGGGGATGAAAATGCAACAAACCCTGAACCCCTACTTATTCCATTAGTGTCTCGCATGACCTTTCAGATGAAAAAATGTACTTTAGTAAACACCAGTTAACTAAAATATCTGAACATAAAGGTGCTTTCCAATTAGAGAAATAGACATCACAAACCTTGCATGAAGTTATCGTACCAAATGGAGAGAAAAGTTCCTTAAGCTTATCATCATCAATGCTATCATCCAAATTTTTGATGTATAGGTTCACCCCTTGAGATTTGTCAACTGGCTCATTCACACTTCGTTCAAATCGAAGTTTCAGTTCATGTTCTCTCTCTGATTTCTTTTGGGCTTTCCCTACATACCACTCCTTATTGTCAATTATTTTTCCATTAAGAGCCTCAACAGATCTAATAGCATCCTCTGCATTCTCAAAATTGACAAATCCAAAACATTTTGAGATTCCATTCCCATCTCTCATCACTGCAACACTAGTGATTTTTCCAAATTCACTGAATATTTTACTTAGATCTTCTTCTGTTGTTAATTCAGACAGATTCTTCACATAGACATTAGTAAAGCTCGTCTTTTCAACATCCAATTCTCTTTCTTGCTTGCGAAGGAAGGGTCCCACATATACTTGCTTATCATTCAATAGCATGCCATTCAGCTTCTCAATAGCTTGTTGGGCTGCTTCCTCACTATCATATTGAACAAACCCATAGCCCTTTGACTGACCAGAGTTGTCAGTAGATACCTTGCAGGAAAGAATGTTCCCAAATGCAGAAAAGGTGTCATGTAGTGCTTTATGGTCAATTGCCTTGTCCAAATTCTATCAATCCAAACAAATGAGACTCAATAAGATCCTCAAGAAAACTAACAAAATAAGAACAAAAATTAAAAAATTAAGAACTAAAAAAAACTGCTTAGAGCCTTGTCATATGAACCAGAAAAAGTAAAATACCTTAATGAATATGTTTCCAGCCCCACTTTTGCGTATACTAGGGTCCCGATGAGAGTACATTATCCTAATGGGCTTCCCATTGAGAGGAGTGAAGTTCAGCAACTCCAATGCCCTCGCAGCTGTCAAAAATACAAACCGGAGATGTAAGGTACAACAAACAAAAGGGCAAAATTTGCAGAGAAAAACAAAAGGGCATTTTATGTAACAAATAGATAACAACAGCATGTTCCTGATGCACATAATGCTAACATGGTGCAAACAAACACAATTTTTGGCCATCACACATAACAAAAAAATGGGGAGGGGGGGTCTTGTTCATGAGACTCACCACTGCGGATATACAAAGAGTTGGTTGTACACAGTCTTACCTTGTCTGTGGATAGACTGTTTATATGACTCAAACTAGTGATGTTCAAGTCATGATGGAACAACCTTAGTGTTGCACTAAGGCCCGCCCTCAACCTTGTCGTTATGGCCAGCCCATTACACATAACAACAAATTAAAATGGATTGGAAAATTAGCTTACCATGCTATCCTGCGGAGAAGCTCTAACTAAAAAGAAGCTCAACCTTGGTTTATCTCATGGTTGGATCTAAAGCAAGCATTTGACTAGGCCGATCATAAGCCGAACCTAAGTAGCTTGCCTTTTATATCATATATGATGCTTAACGGTTAATGAAGCATGCAGGGGTGGCTCAACAAGATTTGAGGCCTAAAACAATGACAGTTAATAATAATTTAATTTTTTAATTTAAAATCTATTATTTTTATTTTTTGATGAGATTTGAAATTACTAATTTTTTTATTTAAATTTTGCTAATATATTTTTTTAATTAATAATATGACATTTGATCATTTATATTTATAGGAATAAAATTAAATTCTTCATTTTTGTTATATTTTATTTGTTACGAATAAAAACTTTATCAAAACATTTTTTTTTAATGAGAATGAATGGTTTAATTGGTATTTTGCGTTCAAATGAGGAAAAAAAAAACACGTTTAAGGGAAGTAAATAATGTGTTTAGTTTTGATTTTTTTTTTTTTGTGACTAAAGAGAGATGTTTATTACACTTCTTTCGATTGAACAAAGAGATAGATTTTGTCAGTATTTTTTGTCCTTTAATAAATGTGATTGTGTGATGAGGTCTAAACTTTTAGGCCCAAATTTTTAATTTTTGTGTTGGATTACTCTTTCAAAAATTAATTTTTTAGGCAATATTATAGTAAATTTTATTTTATAACTTATATTATATTATTAATTTTTAAATTTTGGGCCTTTTTCGTATGTGAGGCCTAAAGCCCCTGCTTTTATTTTTAACCTATAGGGCCGGCCCTGGAAGCATGTTTGAATCAGACGCGATAGTTTAATCAGCTTTATCATATGCTGAAGCTTGGCTCTTTTTCCCACGTGCCAAACTTTGATTGAATACTTACACATAAAACCAAGGGTCAAGCTCAAATACCTTGGTTAGTTCTTCAGAAAATGTAGCATGGAACCAGAATTTTGTGATCGTGGGTCGTACAAAGACTTTGAATAATTTATTTTTGGATAATTTCCCTTTTTTATTTAGATTCAACAAGTGCTTTTCCCGTGAATCTATACATTAAGTGCCCCTCATTCTTCTGAATTCTGATATATTTATTCCTTGTTTACGTATTTAACTTTTTGTTAGAAAACTATTCGTTAATACATAAAATTTTTATAATTTAATTAAATTTTCCAAAAAAAATAATTAATAGATATAAGGGATTGTGATGTAGGACAGGAAGGACTAGAAATTACAGAATAGAAAGAGAAGAAGAAATAAGAGGGGTAGAAGGGGTTTACCTCATTCTCGAAAAGAATCGGTGAAAAAACACACAAATTCTTCACGGAAAATCATTTTTTATTATATCACTCTCTCCAATAAAAATAGTTTGGATTCCACCATTATTTATAGGTCAAGTTCCCTACCAAAAAAAACCTATTCTCCTACTAAAATTCTAAAAGAGTTTCATAATCAAACTTTTAAATCTCTATCCTACTAAAACTCTATAATAATTTCCTAGTGAAACTCTAATTAATACTCCTAGTCAAACATATATTTCCTAACTAATAAAATAATACTAAAACAAATAAAAAAAATTCAATTCTTAAATTTAAACTCATTCAATCCCTTTTCGATCGCTATCAATTCTCCTCGATTGGAAAAAAATCTTCTCCGAAGAGTTGTTGTAGCAAGGATACTCCAAGAGAATTGACATCAGATAGTGAAACATATCTTCACACCCGATAGCATAGAAGTAAGATTTCTCTTCAATAACATAATATATGATATCACAATGGGAGGAATCTATACCTCGAATCTTCATAACCTTCACACTTTGTTCCAGATAAAATAATGGTGATGATGTTAACGAAAAAGTAACAACCCCATCTAAAAAAATCACGTTTGAAACTTTCTTAACTTCACCTGTAGGAACACCATTTGCAATCGACTTATCTAAAGCAATTGTTGTAGGATGAGTAGAAATAGAACTTTTGGGCTCATCAATATTAAATACCTTTGGTTTATTGTCATTCAATCGGATTGGAACCTGTAGTGGTGGAACTTGTGGTATAACTGGAGGGTTGTGTTCAACCATTTTTTGATTGATAGTTGAAGAGAAAAATTTTAAATCTTCACTTATTTTGGTTTCACAAACTGTAACGAGCACAAGTTCTCTCAGTGAATCGATAGATGCTTGAATTGTATCTAGTCTAGCATTCATGGTCTTTTGTGAATTATCATATGCTTGGGATAAAGCCTTTACTTTAACACTTACCTCAGCGTTAGAGACCATATTGATGGAAGAGAGTTTTGAGAAATTTTGAAAATTTTGGGTCAATCTGTATTTTCAGAAACTTTTGGGATAAGGCTGAAATTTTAGAAATTTTTGGAGGTAAAACTATAATTTTAGAAACTTGTGGGGTCAAAGAGTAATTTCAAAAATTTTAGGGGTCAAATATGTAATTTTATAAAGGTTTAAGGATGTTTGTGTAATTTCAAAGATTGGGTTGGACGGTGAATTTTTTTGCAAGGTCAGCTGGATGGGTAAAAACAATACAAGAGCAACGCAGAAACAGAACTAAATTTCTTCTTGAAACAGTATTTGCCTTTGCAATTGAGATGGGATGATACTTTGAATCAAAGAATGATCAATAATATTAAGGTATATTGTCTCCAGCTTAAACTGAAAAACCTGAGAAAAATTACTATATCCTCTATTCAAATAAGAGAAATAAATCTGAATATAATGCTGATTCAGAAGAATTTACCTCTTACAGAATTGATGAAATTGGGGTTGGAGCTGGATTTTTTTTTTCCTAACTATGTTAGCTGCAAAAAATCAAGAAGATGACGGATCTCTAGAAACACAACGACAATCAAGAATGATCGAAGTTGGACTCTAATACCAAACTTATGTAGGACGGGAAGATACAGAATAAAAAGAAAAGAAGAAAGAAAAGGAGTGGAAGGGTTTTACCTCATCCTCGCAAGAAATCGGTGAAGAAACACAAAAATTCTCCACGAAAAATCACTTTTTATTATATCACTCTCTCTAATAAAAATAGTTGGGATTACACCATTATTTATAGGTCAAGTTCCCTACCAAAATAAAAATTATTCTCTTACTAAAATTCTAAAAGAATTTTATAATCAAACTCTCAAACCCTATCCTACTAAAACTCTATAATAATTTGTTAGTCAAACTCTAGTTAATACTCCTAGTCAAACAAATATTTCATAACTAAAACAAATAATAAATTCAATTATTAAATTTAAACTCATTCAATCCCTCTTCGATCTCTAATTGATATATCTTTATTAAAATCATAATAAGATTTAAAAAGTTGAGGGTATTTTAGCTATTATGGTGAGTGACTTGCACAACCATTGCAAGATTAAAGAACGATTTCTTTTCTTCTTTGAGTTCTTTCTACTACTACTACTACAAATGCAGTTCTATAACAACTTTTGACTTTACACCTACAAAAAGATTTGAAACCAACATTTTCCAATCCTATGGAATCACCTATGGAATCATAGTCACCTGACCCAATTATTTCCTTCCATAAAACTCAACCCTAGACACCACCAAGCAAAAGTCTATTGTTCACAATAACTATTAATAGCACCTGAAAAGCCTTCAAACTTTTGCTTCCCCTTGCCTTCTTACAGTACCATAATCTTATCCTTTCTTGCACCGCATGAAAGCCTAAAGGCCTGTACTTTTACCAATTTTTTTACCCGGAAAAATATTTATCTAACATGTTTGATTTACAAGATAAGTGTGCAGTAAAGTAATCCTTTAAGTTTCCTACAATGCAAAATCCTACATAATATGCAGGACATGATAATTGGGGGCACAACCAAAAGCACAATTGGGAAAAGAAAGACAGTTACACTTTTCCTTTTCGTTCCCTCTCCCACCAATCAAACTCATCCTAAAGGAATTGATTGTTTATGGGACTGCATTGAAAGACTAAAAAAAATGATTTAGGAGAGCATCTGAGAATATCTTTAAACACCAGAGGGTAAGTTTAGTTCATTAGACTTCATTCCATATCCAAAATTCCAACTATCCAATGCAGGAAGCATACTTTCAAGCTACTTAAATTCTTAATGTGAACAAGAATCTGAATAAGGAATACTTCAAAAAGACTGTTGAATAAATTCTATCATTAAGGAAGCCATCTCTAGCTCTCACGTTCTGACATCACATTCAATCAATCAATTACCTTACTCCTTAAATATACTTCGTTGACAGTTTCAAAGTTACTTACCAGTTAATACAAGTTCCTTCGATCACAAGAATAGAATCTTAGACTAACAACATATTAAAGATACATTGATAATCCAACAACCGAAAATAAATCAATGACCAAGTAAACAACTAACCATCCTGTGGATTGCTATAATTGACATAACCGTAACCGAGTGACCGTTGGCTAGCCAAATCTCTGCAAACTCGAACAGAAACCACCTGACCTATTGATTAAACAGATCATACACCTGCGCATCGGTCACATTCACGTCAAGATCTCCGACATAGAGCGACGTTGCCACGAATTGGTTCCCGCCAGAGTTCATCGCCTGAGGCTGAACCTGAACTTGAACCTGTGCCATCTCAGTCAAATTTCAAAACCCTAATTTTACCTTTTTCAATAATAATTCAGTTTTTTTTTCTTTTTTCTATCTCTTCCCTCTCCTCTTCTTATTTAGTTCAGATACCAAAGCAAAACCCTAGATAGCATGAAACGACACTGAAAATTGAAACGATTGAGGTAAAGAAACCCAAACCCTAGAGATTTTGTATTTTTTGTATGATTTTCTTCTTTTTTTTTTCTTTTGTGTTATAAAATGATATATCAAGGGAGAGGAGAGGGAAGGGAAGATAGGGATAGAGGGGTCGGAGATCCGACGAAGTATGGAGTAAGATCGCCGGAGGTGGCGACGGCGACGCCGGGGTATGAGAGAGATAGAGAGAGATGAAAAATGAGAGGTTAAGGCAGCTTTGAACTGCTCTATGCAAATCGAAGGAAGTTTTGTCCTTTTTGGTAATTTCAAAGAGTATTGTAGTTGTGTGTGTAAACGGCAAACCGTAGGATCATCCAGAGAACGAAATCCACGCCGTTGGATTCTCTGCGTTTCCTCATTAGAGGAGGTCAGAGTTTACTTTTATTTATTAAAAAATGAGAAGAATATTTCTCATAAAATATAATACAATTTAAATTTTAAAAAATAAATAAAATATTTTTTATTTTTCGCGATTAAGATCTCTTTAAATTTTATTTTAAAATTAATCTGACGGGTAATATCTCCAACCATGACTCAAATTTTTACTCAAATTTAAATTAACATTTGATTAAAAAATTTGATTTGATACAAATGATTTTAATGGACATACTCAAATTTAAAGAAGGGAAGACCCAAATTTAAAAGAGAGTAATAATGATCATTGGATCTTTAAAAGATGTGAAATCTCACTATTAAAGATCTAAGTCCTCTTGATTTGAGTAAAAAAATGAGTTTTCTTAATTTGATATAAATTTGAGTCAAGAGTTACAGCAAGTTTTTTATACTTTTTTACTCAAATTTAAAATTTGAGTAAGGATTGGAGATGACCACTCCATATTTAATAGGAAAAATATGCCCCTAATGATGTGTTTGGTATAGTTTTTTAAAAATATTTTTAGGACTTATAACTCTTCCTTAAGTACTTCAAAAAAAAATAGTGTTTATAATTGCTCCACCACCGCCGCCGCCGCTCCATCATCATTACCATCACTATCGCCACCCCCACCCCACCACCATTGCCACTACCACCACCTCTACCGTCGCCACCACCTCACAACCACTTCTAACACAACAATTGTCATCGCCACCACCACCCCACCATCGTACCATTATCACCACCACCCGCCCCACCACCACAACAACCACCACCATCGATGCCACTATCCTACCACTACCATTACTCCTACCAACCCCCACTCTCACTGCCCCACCCCCACGACCATAACCACTATCACCATCACCATTGTTGTCATTCCCACCACCACTGCCATTACCCCACGATCACCTCCACTATCCCCACCACCGGTTGTTATCACCGTCGTCCACTGTCGCCACTTATCACCATTGTCATCTCATTTTTATATTTATTACAACTACCACCTACCACTATTGTCATCTCACTCTTATATTTATTATCACTACCACGTCGCCCACTTTTAGCACCCACCTCCATTCGTCGTCGTCCATCATCGTCGTCAACTACTGTCACCTACCACCACCCACCCACGCCCCGCCATTGTCGCTCATAGTTACCACTATCACCATTTATCACCCCGAAACCACCACTATTACCATTGCCACTCATGTCTGCCATTACCACCATAGTCATCGTCACTCACTACAACCATCATTGTCTCCCATCACCACCACTCATACCCACTATAATTGGTGTTTAAATTATGTTTTATCTTCTCTATATTTGTGATTTGATTTTAGGTGTAAATACAAATATATTTATTATTGACTATTTTTTTTATTACTCTGTGCCTTCAGGCACGAAAAATAACTAGTCCTCCAATATTGACCACTTCATCTATATCACCCAATATTATTATGTCATGCCATGACTATTGTGTCTCGATGTCTCTCGAGTCGATATCGATGTCACAAAATTGAGCTAGTTTGTGTTTGTAGAAGCAAGACCCTAACTAACTCTATACTTGCGTGAAAGTCTATCTTCCTCGTTTATTAACGGTTTCTTACTTACTAACTACCATTACTCATTCTACCTATTAAGTAGGATGAAGTTTTTACATTCACTTACTCAATTCACTACTATAATTGGATTAGTCGTGGTACTCTAATATCAAATCTTAAGATACCATATAATTGTTTAAATATCGAGTGACATCAATGTATTTGGTAGGGGTGTTTTGGTGAAAATCAGAGACTCAATCGAGTCAAGGATATCCAGTTTAAGTATGCTAAAAATCGTCTTAATTTATGACTGATTGTGATGAGATTCTTGATCAAGCTCGGAATAAGCTCACAAGCTTTTGAACAAAACTCGAGCTAAAATTGTACTAAATTTGTGCAGAAATATTTTAATTTTTTAAAAACCCTATAATTTGATAATCATCCCAAAAATAATTGCTTTTCTAATAAAATCCATAAAAAATTGTTTAATCAACCATATAAATTCATTTTTTCTTTCAAGAATCTAAAACAAAAATACCAAAAGTATATATAATATGCAGTTGTTCAAAAATAAGTTATAATTACAACAAACAAAATCGAGAGGTTTTTCTTATAATTGTTGAAGTATGACGGATTTTTCATGCGGAGTTAACTATCTATTTGACCTTTAAACTATACCATTTATGTAAATTAAGTTTTTGAACTACGTTTTGTGTCAGTATGACACTTTCATCCAAATTCGTCGTTAAGTTTGATAGAATTTCTCGCGTGCACAACACGTGACCCTTAAACTATATTCTAATATCAACTGACTCATGTGATGTGTAAGTAAAGAATTATGTCAAAGTTAACACAGAAAGACCATATTGACACAAATAATATAGTTTAAAGGATAAATTAGCATACAACACAATTCATGATTTTGATTGATACAAATAATCTATACTAATTATAAATGTCAACATCTATAAAAAAAAAAAAAAATTGTTATTTTATTCATAATTATTATAATAAAGTCAATTATGCATTTTTATGTACTTTCATCTAATATTAATTTTTTAGTCTTATTTGATTTTTAACTTATTTTGGATTCTTTTATAAGGACTTATAATTTTTTTTGATTTCATTTATTAGTAATACAGTTATATACAATTTTCTTATACAAATGTAGTTGTTAGATTGAATTTCACTATGAAATATATGTTTATATTTTATTTTTTTGTATATAATAATATAATAAATATTATAAACAATTTAATCAATCTATTTAACAAAATAAAAAATAATAATTTTATAATATAATTAGATACACAAATGTTTAAAGAAGGTTGAGAAATACTTAAATCTATATAATAAAACACATAACAACTTAAATTTTTATCTCTTATTTATTTTTTCCCTTAAAAACCATCACATCACTTATTTCTATCACATGTTTAATCATTTACATATTTTTCATCTAAAAATATACATCACTCATTTTTGTTATATATTTAATTATTTAATATTTGATTAATTTATAGTTAATATAATTTTTATTTCAAACATTATACATATACGATAATATGAACATGTTAAAAAAATTTAATATAATGAGATCAATTTTTTGGGCACTCGAATTTTATATTTTATTGTACTTTCAGGTACGGGTTATAACTAGTAAATGACAAATTAGGTATTTAAAGATTTATATAATTTTGACAAATAATTTATTATTTAATTTAATTATAAATATAATTCACATTTTCTATAAAAAAAAAGTACTTAAATTTTTTTACGTACATCGATAATTTAATTTAGGGGCATAATTAACTCTCTATGTAATTAGGACGAGTTTAGTATAGTAGTCTTTTAAAGGGTTCGAGCTATTTTCCTCGATGACGATGAAATTTATTTCCTCTCTGTCAGAGGGTCCGACTCCTCTGCGGCAAGGGAGGTTATCGCATATCATGTCGTTTAATAAAACGGCGGCGATTGGTGTTCTTTTTATAATTTTTTTTATTTCTCCTTACGGAAACGACGTCGTTTTAGTCATTTAAATCAGCATCAGACCCCTCGCTTTTCTTTCTCCAACCTTCGCTATTGTCATACGATTGCTACTTACTTTGGCTATCTTCAACTACTCCTACCTTCATTATCGCCGCCATAACTCTTCTCACTTCGGCTTTGCCTTTGTGCTGCTATGTTGAGTTAATGATTTTGTGAAAAATAGAGCTCCTTTCATCCCATGACCAGATCACTAATACGCAAACACCACTTTAAGCAAATCAGCTTCAATTTCTTACACCCCACAGCTATACACCCAACTCCAATGTCTAATATCAGTTTACACCTTGCCAACCACAACTTCTCCAAGTTCTTAGCCTCCGTAATCGCCGCTGCTGTCGAGTCCATCAACTCAGTCCCATTTGACAAATCAATCTCAACCAAAGCCGAACAGTTCATGACCAAACTCGACAAACCCCTATTTGTAAAAAATCTAGAACGTGAAAGATCAATCGACAACAATGTAGATTTGTAAGTTGTAGACATAATAGAAAGCATATCGTCCTCAATACGTGGACAGTAATTGAGATCAAGGCGAGATATAAAAGGGTATCTTTGCAGTGTTCTTGAGAGGAGATCGGTGCGAAGAGGCTTGAGGGTTTTGCGGTGACGCGATTCAATGGAGTGGAAGGATTTGCATGCGAGAGAGAATGATTTTTTGCCTTGAGAATCATCCCTGAGGCTATCGATGATGGAGAATACGATCTCATCGATGAGAGCTTCAAATGGGTTTGTGAGAGTGGATTTCAGATGGGCATGTGAGCTTCAAATCGTCCCCGAGACTGTGGATTTCAGTTGTGGTTTTATCTGGACCAAAACGACGTCGTTTTGGTAAGGGTCAGTAAAAAAAAATTCCAAAAAACCAGCCAAACGCCGTCGTTCTATTAAACCGCATGTCATGCGGTAAGGAGAGGACCAAAACGACGTTGTTTTGGTAAGGGTCAATAAAAAAAAATTCCAAAAGACCAGTCAAACGCCGCCATTTTATTAAACCGCATGTCATGCGGGAAGGAGAGGAGCCAGAACCCTATCTCAGATCTCCTCCTCCTTCACTCTCACCTCTCCCTTCTCCCAGATGCCACACTCTAGCCAGCTACGAATGAGCAGCAGATCCTCTGCTGTTGGGAGAAAATCGCATGTTATGCGGTTAAGTGGAACGACACCATTCCACTTAATTTTTGGAATTTTTTTTTATTCACCCTAACCAAAAACGACGTCGTTTTTGGTTCTGCTCCCAGATCTGAAATCTCCCTCTTTCCCCCACTTTCTGCTTCTCCCGCCTTCTTCTTCCTTAACTCAGTCGAACTGACCATAATGAAAACTTGTTGTAGCTGGTGTGTTAGTTGAATCAGGAACTATCAGTAAGAATCAATTAAAAGGTAACAATGAAGTTATATAAAAATCTTCTATACAACATTAGGCTAGTGAAGAACAGTTTGCTGGAAGCTATCTAGTGTGACTATTTCCCTTTGCAGGATTGTCTCCACACAATTGTTGATATATCTAGTATAACACACAATTGTTGATATATCTAGTGTAACACGCAATTGTTGATATATGAAAATTTGTTGTAACAGATCATTGTTTGGCGTACTATTCTTTTTGGCTCAAAGTATGTCATGGTTTTTAGAATAATTATCAAATTGCATTCACATATCAAGTGTGGATTTGATAATTCTTGTTTTGGTTTTTGTTAGAAGAAAAACTTTTATTGATTTGTATCCTGGAAATCAAAATGAGGAACAAGTAGAATCTGTTTCCAATCTAAAGAAGAGTTCCAAATATTATTTTCTTCATGTCTATTGTTCAATAATGACGCTTATATAAACTTCTATATTGGTATGTACGGTTTCGGTTATTTATCTTGGAAATAATTTATGTCTCACTTTAATTTTAATTTTACTCATAGGATACAATGATGAATGATTTGAGAGTTAATGCGACTGATAATATATCTCATATTGGTATGCAATTTGACGCGAAGAAGATGCTTATGCATTTTACAATAGTTATGGAGGGTCTGTGGGATTTGGCGTGAGAAAATATTTTCAGAATAAAAGCTTGAAAGATAGCGTTGTCATTTACAGAAAATATGTTTGTTGTAAACAAGGTCATAGGGGTCGTGATAAAAGAGAGGGTCAAATAAAGAAGCCTCTCGCAGAGATAAGAACAGATTGTCAAGCTCATATGTGCATATCTCTTAATAGAGAAATTATAAATTTGTTGTAGTGAAGTGGGACGACAACCACAACCATCATTTGCATCTTGGCTGAATGTATGCATATGATGTCATCCCAACGAAAAGTTACCGAATCACAAGGCATTAATATTGATATGACAGTGGATTATGGATTGTCACTTAAGGTTTCCTATGATCTTTTAAGTACTCAGTCTGAAGGAAAGGAAAGTCTTGATTTTACTCATCTTGACCAAAAGAATTATCTCCGTAAAAGGAGGCAACGAGACTTGAGGTATGGTGAGGCGGGTAGTTTGTTGAAGTATTTTCAAACAGAAGTAGTGAAAAATCCATCATTCTATTATGGAGTGCAATTGGATGCAGAGGAGCATATTATTAATATTTTTTGGGCCGACCTAGTGATGATTATAGACTATGACAACTTTGGAGATGTTGTCTCATTTGAAACTACTTTTAGAATGAACAAGGAGTGTCGACCATTTTCTTGTTTTCCTGGCTTCAATCATTTCAGGAAGACAGTCTTATTTGGAGCTGCATTATTGTATGATGAAACAACAACATCATTTCAGTGGTTATTTGAGACATTCCTACAAGTTATGTTTGAGAAATATCCTATTACCATCTTCACCGACCAAGATCAAGCAATGACTAAGGCTATTTCTATAGTTATGCCAGAGACATACCATGGGTTATGTACTTGGCACATTTGTCAAAATACTTTGAAATATTTGAGAAACATATAAAAGGATGGTTCACATTTTTCTGCTCAATTTAAAGAGTATGTGTATGGATATGAAGATGAGCATGGATTAGTTGAGACTTGGGATTCATTGCTTGCAGAATATAATTTGCATGATAATATGTAGATGAAAGCCACTTAGGCATTGTGAGAGAAATGGGGCATGTGTATATGAAGAGAACTTTCACTGTAGGAATGAGAAGCACCCAATTGAGTTAGAGCTTGAATGCAGCCTTACGAAAGTACTTAAAGACAGACCATGACATTGTTCAGTTCTTTGTATATTTTGAAAGAATTGTGAATGATAAGCAATATAAGGAGTCAGACTCAGATTACCAAGTTAGACAAAAATTACCCAGATTGAAGTTAAAAAGAGCTCCAATGTTAGTGCAAGCTGGGCAAGTGTACACTCCTACTATGTTTGAGCTGTTCCAAGAGGAATATGATATCTTTCAGTGTGCTATTGCGACACCATGTGATGTGTTGGATGAGTGCCATCAATTTGTGGTTTAATTATATGATGAACATAGAGAGTATTTGGTCGTGGTTAAGGTTAATGAGGAGATAGTCAATTATAGTTATTGGAAGTTTGAAATAGAGGGAATATTATGTGGCCATGCACTTAAAGTCTTGAACACGATGAATATTAAGCAAATTCTTGAGCAATACATATGTAAGAGATGAAGACAAAATGCAAAAAAGAGTTGTAGGACAACCCTCATTTTAATGTCAAATAAAGAGAATCCCAAGTTAATGGTGGCGCCACGTTACAGGTAACTTTGTCCTAGAATGGTACAACTAGCTGGTCGATCCTCTGGTCTTCAACCTGCATATCAATTGGTGTTACATGGTGTTGAGGAATTGTTTAAACAAGTGGATAGTTTGTATGTATCAATTGATGACGGTGGCGATGATTCAATCTATGAAAATGTTGACCCAATCTATGAAAATATTGACCCAAGTGGAATAGAAAATGTTGACCCAACACTTTTTCAAGTAAAATGTTTAAAAAGAAAAGAAGGTGGTTACAAGGGTTGGGGTCGACTAAAATCTTGGCATGAGAAAGGAACAAAGAGGAAAAAATGAGCTTCCCAACCATCACATATCTCTACGGTATCGTATAAATATAATTGTAGATTTTTTTAATTCACTTTATATTTTTATAAACATAATTGTAAGTATTTTTTATTTCAGGTACAAGGTTTCAGTCACCTGTTTACATTAGCATATGGTCATTCGATGTTTTCTCAAGCTTTAAATAGTGTATAAAGTGTTATGGTATATTACCTTATTGTTAATTTTATTGTTTGTCTTATGTATCAAGTTTTGTTGTTTGACTTCTTCTCATTTATGTAGGGTACTCTGACTAATTCAACACATGTGCATTCTTTAAATGATGCTGAATTATTTTTCATGAATGGAGGATACAACTTGTAAGGATGTTTAGAAGATCAACAGTTATAAGGATGCAGATGGAAGCTACTAGTTGCATGTTGGATCATTTAATGAACCATTTATTGTTATTGGATCATTTTGTTGAAAACTATTTATTTTTAGTGAGACTACTAGCAGTAGTAAGAATGCTTGTAATATGATTTTTAATGAATGTGATCTTTTTTTTTATGAATGTGATCTTTTTTTAATGAATATAATTTTCTAAGTCACAACAATATACAAAACCTATAATTTCATTAAAATTAAACGCACAAGTTTATTTATAACACAAGTTTCATCACTACATCATTACTCTTACAGATCTACTTCACTAGAATCACAAATATAATAATCATCACTAGTAAGGTGACTACAAATATATTTGACTTCAATGTCATTACATTGTGTTTAATTCGTCGTATATTGTCTTCAATTCGTCGTATATCCATCATTTCATTTCTAATTTCCCAAAAGGGGAGAGTAATAGGAGTCATCCACTTTAAAAAGTGACTGGAATCATTTGGACATTTACAGTATAGCTTCCCAGGATTTTTTTCAGATTCAGAAACTTTGATAATCGCTCTTTTGGTACAAACGGGGCAATACATATTGTGATATCTTAACTTTTCATTGTTTGTTGCCATGCTTGAAGATGTCATTCTTGAACCAGGTAGAATTGCTTGAACTAGATATCAGGTAGTGGATGAAAGCTGTTGAACATACACAGAATATTGCAAATCAGTTGCGGTATTTCAATAAATATAAAAAGGAAGATAAAATAGTAACTTGTATAGGCCATATAATGAACTTCATCAAAATAATATTCAACATAATGATATTCTCACAGGGGAGTGTTGTATTGTTATAGCAAATGAGAAGGCAGATTCTGTAATGGCACATCCCAGTTTGAAAAAGAGAGAATTTTATTTCATGAATAATCAAATATTACAAGAATAAAAAATTGCAGCAACAGACTGCACCAACACAAATTGTCTTAGCACAAAAGAATTTAAAATTCTAAATCCACAGAGTTGGCTTGAATCCTTCAAAAAGACTAAAACCTAATAACTTCTATCACAGTTGCACCCAATCATCAACACCAATCACTCCATCAAAGCATCAAGGACAAAAACCTCTATCCAATTCTGGCCAGAAAATCAGCTACAGAATTGGACCGGTTATCAACAACAATCAAAGCATTAATGACAAAAACCTCCATCCAATTATGGCCAGAAAATCAGCTACAGAATTGGACCAATTCTGGCCAGAAAATTAGCTACAGAATTGGACCAGTCACCAACACCAACCACTCCATCAATGACAAAAACCTCTATCCAATTCTGGCCAAAAAATTAGCTACAGAATTGGACCAGTCATCAACACCAATCATTCCATCAATGACAAAAGCCTCTATCCAATTCTGGCCAGAAAACACAACCAAAAAATCATAACACAATGGCCAGAAAACAAAACCAACCGCCTCTCAGTTGCACCAAATTTCAACGCCACCACACAAAACACAACCAAAAAACCATAACACGATGGCCAGAAAACGCAACCAAAAAATCATAACACAATGAACTTTAAACATTGTTTAACGCAAGTCATTGTTTTTGTGCAAAAAGAATAAAAAATTAAGAGTAGTGTTCATTCATCAATTATTTCGCAGAATAATGTTTCTTACAAATAGAGTTCATTCATTCAACAAATTTAATAAATTAGATAAATTTCACAGGGTAGAGTCCATTCATTCAACAAATTTTGTAAATTAGGTGAATTTCACATGTTAGAGTTCATTCATTCAAAAAATTTGGTAATATTCTTACAAATATCTTGCGAACGTAGTTTTGTGGAGAGCCACTATTTTTAAATCCAAAATTTTTAGAGTGGAGTTTGAAGCACAAATGTTGGAACAAAAATCTTGAAAATCTTAACTTTTTTATAGAGTGATCAGACATTGAAACCCTTCACTTGACAGGACCTACAATCAAAGATTGATAATTCTTCTTAGCAGTTTGAAGATTGAATCTTTAGGAGGTTTCACTTGGCGGGACCTACAATCGACAAAAATGAACCGAGTGTAGAAGGGGATCTTTAGTTTGAAGAAACGAGAGAAAGAGGGAGATTGGAAATCTAGATGGGAGCAGAACCACAAACGACGTCTTTTTTGGTTAGGATGAATAAAAAAAAATTTCAAAAATTAAATGAAACGGGGGCTTTCTAATTAACCGCATGACACACGGTTTTCTTCCAACAGCAGAGGATCTGCTCGCCCCCGACCCACGACGCCACCAGCATCTTATTCTCCCATAACCTCTCTGTCCTTCTGACGCTCTCTCTCTTTCTCTATCTGCCCATCACCCACACCTGAAGTCACTCTGCATCTCTGCCGAAATCAACCATGCAGGCCTCCCCATCTCAGCTCTAAATATCTAATCTCACGGCCTAAGCTGTGGATATCTAGCTAACGACCAGTGAACACTCACTAAATCAACCAGCGACCATCGATTAGCGAACCTCCAGCCCTACCAGTCCCCCTATGCCATCAAGGTATGTCTACTCTATCTCTCTCTCTTCCCCTCTCTGCTCCTCTCCTTCCCCTCTCTCTACCATCTCCCACAACAATTTCGTTGTATTAGGCATTGCATATACTGTGTAAAGTGGTGGCTTTTGTAGATTTTGAATATATGCTTTCAAACTATTGTTGTTTTGGCTCAATGAAAGAAAATTTAGACCCTTGAGTTCTAATTTCTGGATGGTTTTAAAAATTGATCTTTTGATTTTGTTATCAACAACGTGCCCGCCCATATGATAGAATGCCGAGTTCATGGCCTAAGACTTTATAAGTGGTGAAATTGTTAAACCTGTTCTATAATGGGTTCCTAATTCTTTAATGATTTGTTGGTGGTGGTTGATAAAATTTGTTTGGAGGAGCTTTAAGAGTAGTTTTAATTATTATTTTATGGTATAGTGATGATGCCACTTGCTCTCGGATAAATCTCCCTGGAGTTTGTCCAAGCCTCAGAATCATTGTATTATTCTAGTGATGTTGCTCCTATGTATAGCAATGAATTATCTTTTGTTTCAATTGACTTGGAGGCTAGATTACACAAAGATCCACAAGTTTTGCTCTCTGCAAATCCTGTCTATAATGGGCCTCAATAGGTCTATCTTTTTTATATTTTTGGATTTTTAGAAGATGAAACCGTTAAATGATAGTTTTGATTTGGATTGTAATTCAAATTGCTGTCACTACAATATGAAATTAAATGTTTGCTTATGACTCTTTGTTTAACTTTTTGCGAAATTGAATTGATTCCGTTTAATTGTGAATTTTGGTGTTCTTTAGTCGGGCATGAGATTACCATTATTAAACCTCCATCCTTAGCGGTAACTCGCCCACGACCATCTAACACCATGTGTTTGTAGTATTGCTTCGATGAGATGGATTTATCTATTATTTTATTGCTTCTCATCTCTTTAATTTTTATTTTTCTGTCTATATTTTTCAATTTCATTTTCCATCTATCCAGTTTATTTTTATGTTTTTAGTCTTGAGCTTTTGGGATTTTGCGGGTTTGTGTAATCCAAAAATTTCATATTTGTTTGATCAAGATTCACAACAAGCAACACATTAATTACCACAAATCCCAACAAAGAGGGAGTTATTTTATTATCATTATGTTGTTGTTATGTAGTGTGATATATAAATGGTGTATACGCGATTGCCCCAAAAGCGTGCTCTATGTGAAGTTGTGGTTCGTCTCTTTCATGATTTTGAAGGTGTTTTGGGGCATGAATAAAATCAAGGCTTGCCTCATATTTGAACTCACCAAAATGGTCGCTATACGTCTATATGTATATTGAACTATGTTTAGTGAAAATTACTACATGAATCGTATATAGAATCACATGACAATTTGATTTAATCTTTATTTGAACAGAAAATGGTCTGTGTTCTATTTTTTTTTCAAAGGTGCCTATTCCATAACCTGACGTGCTTTATATTATGATTTTAAAAGATTTCCATATAAGTAGTAATGAAACTAAAACTTTGACCATAAACATGCACACATGCTTGAGATATGGCCGGTAGTTAAGTTTATAGTCATTGTTTGCCCCATGATTGTTTCTTATAAATAGTTTTTGATATGGGTACTCTACCGATTGGAGTGTGATCTTAAAGGTTTGAATTGTATTGTGATGCTTTATTTATAAACAGAGTTCTTTTGCCCAAGTTTTTGTTACGATCGCTATGAAAGTCCAAAAGTTTTAGTTGCTTCATGTTATATGGGTGCATTAAGTAGAGTTGAAAGTTTTCTTGATTGTTAGAATTTTTATTTCTATTTGTTGTTTTTCTTGGAGAATCAAAAACTTTAATTAGGTGCCAATTTTAAGGGTTGGGTAGTGGAAATTAGGATTATAGAATTTTGTTTTCAATGGAGAAAATTGATTATGTGAAACTAAAAATGTGTTATTTTGTTTTACTTCAAGAATTTGTATTGCATTTTTACACACATATGCAGAAACAAACTCTCACATGTCATATATGCAAAAACCCCTTCCCTCGTCCTCTCTACTTCTCCTTCCCTTCCCTCTCATGCACACACACACGCGTGTGTGCAGAAACCCCCTCCATTTCCCTTATTCCCTCTACTGGGCCCCCCCCAAAAAAAAAAACACACACACACACACACAAAACCCATCTACAAACTCTTACCCTCTTTGCCCCCACTACACTCACACACAAACCCCCTTACTTAGTTTCATTGTTAGGCCAAATAGGTTACTTAGTTGCATTTTATTTGGAAATGATGGTGTGCAATAAATTGATTTTTCAAATGTTAATTGAGGTTGTCTCGAAAATTTGCTGGGACCTTAATCATTTAAATGCTTTTTTGAAGCTACCTATGTTCTATAGTATTTTAGAAATATTTGGTGAAAACTCTCACCCTCAAATTCAAACCCTATACGATTTTGCTCTTCTCTAATTCCCTATGTATACATACTCATTTATTGAGATGCTATTTTTTTAAGGGTTTTTCATAACTTTCATAAACTCATTTATTGAAACTTCTGAAGTATGCGTGCATTCAAAGGTTTTGAATTTTTATTTTCATAGTTTTTTTTTTTTTTGAAAAAGTAGAATGGTGGTTTTATTTTCATAGAATACATTTCATTATTTTGTGGTTTTAATTTTTATAGGGTGGTGGTGAAGAATGAATAATATTGGAGAAATGTATTGATTGATCTCCTCATGACTACTTTCTTGAGTTTGTCGTTATTAGTTATCAAATGTTCAAGTCCTTGGTATTAATGCCTCCACCCCTTACTTTTTATGCATACTATGTGGTTGACAAAATGGCAAAGAGAAGAAAAAAGGCCCTTGACAAAGACTGAAACCAAAAATCAATGCCTTGTGTTCTAAGTGGTTGATGAAATGTCAGAGTGAAGAAAAAAAGTCCATTTTTCATTTTCTGTGCTTTAATGCTTCTTGCTTCCTTATTTTAAGCACAACAGACACTCACATGATTTATGCATGTTGTGTATAAAATATGGGTTGCGATAAAATTATTTTTACTCCAATACCTGTTGGGGTACTCGTCAAAAACTCCAACATAGAAATTAATAAGTAATCTTACTCTTTGATCTTGATAAAAAAAAAAAACCTTACTCTTTGATATGATCTGTCAATGTGGGTTTGAAATTAATTTTTTTTGGCAGTTGAATATGTAGGGCTTTAAAATAGTGTGAATCGTTATTTTTCAAGTAATTTGTGCAATTGGATTTTGAGTAGACTATGTTAGGCATAATGATTGTGATATTTTTTGAATTGGGTTGACTTAATTATTTGAATTATGATTGTATGGCCTCTCTTGCTCTCCAAATAGATTATTTCCCACTATTACTAATAGATAGTTGCAATTCAAATATCTACCTTTCACTTGCTATTAAAAATTGATTTTTTTTGGTTTTGTTTCAAAATTTCGAAGAAACTTACTACTGGTATGTTAACTTTGAATTGCTTTGGCCATTCATAGGGAGACTTAAAACCAAATGAAGTTCATACTTTTGGCTATGGAAGGAATTGGATTTTAGTTGATGAGTTGAGAAGTTACATTCATGGGTGAGATTTCATTACGTTTGGTTTTTACTCCATGGTACAAGCTTTTCATACCCAGTAGGAATAGAATGTTTCGTGCAATAATTATGTCATACGATTGTGTTATACTTGAAAATAAATATACCTAATGTGTACATTAGAAAAGCTTTGATTGCTTGGAATATTTGGGAAATACTACTTTCTACAGTAGTTGTACTTTACTTTGATCATTCTTAATTGATATCTTATTAATTTAGTTTTGATCCACTAGCTTGGTGCTTTTCGACTCAATTTTTATCTCTTTTTTTTTGTTGGTATATTTGGATTTTGATAAAATTTAGTTTGTTTACATGTGTTTTGTTACATTAAATGATGAGCTTTGCAATAATACTTGGTGGTTTTTTTACACTTCATTTTGTGTATAAGCATTATCTGGCATTTGGTGAGTGTGGAAAACGGGTATGACATTCAATCCATGATCAAGAGCAAGGCTTTGATAAATATGGGTTGGTGGGCCAAATTTCTATGTAGTGGATTGATATTTGTTAGTATAATACGTGTTTGATAAAATGTCTTAATTGGTGGATTGATAATCATTACGCTAATATTTGTTGGATTCAAATTGTAATGCTATATGAGGAATGTGTTGATATTAGTAAGTATAATAGTTTGTGTTTGGTTATGCAATAGTTTGTATTGGACAATGCAATGGTTTGTGTTGGGCAATGATACATATAATTAGATATCTGTAGGCTGGTTGAGATTTTCTTTGGTTCTTTTTTTTAGAGTAAATTTTGCGAATTTAAAAAAAAAATAGCAAGGGTTATATTGATTTCAATTTCTTTAATTAAAACAAATGAAAGAAAAACTATTTCAAATGGAATGATTTTTTGAAGTGGCTTTAAGCATGGGTTATTAATGGACAAAATTGTTATCGAGATTCTTATTGTTTACTCAGTTATTTCTTGAAGAAGTTTAGGCATTTGAAGTCCCTCTCATAATTTGTGTTATATCTATTAAAGGAGTCGACCCCCAAACTCAAGCATCATCAAACAAATTATTTTGGTAGGCAAATGTGTTGTATTATATAAATTGAGATTCTTATCATTGATAGACCTAACTTTTATGTTTACTTTTGAAGGTGGAAGCTATCAATTTTTTGCACAAAATCTCAAAATTGGGGGAAATTCTTGGAGGTATTTTTTTATACTACATTGTTTTTATTTTTTTTTATTTTGACGCTTCTCCATAATATTGTGAACTCTCTATGGGATTATAAGTTAGAATTTGTGTTGGGTTCTTTTCCTTTGAATAGGTAATTGGATTGACAGATAAAGTGATGGAGTACTACATTGTGGATTTGTTGTAACTAATAGCTTATTTATATTTGATATGTGATTTGAAGAAATTTCAATTGTTTCAATTGTTTGTTAATTTTGTTTGATTTCTCATGTTGATGATTTTTACAGTTATTCCATGAATCTGTATAAATGATGCCACCAATTAATTCTTCTTTTTCTGATTTTTGATTTGTAATTTTTTTTCATTACAGTGCCAGTGTCTTAAGGATGTAGTTTACACTTTGATCTTAGTGCGTATCTATATTCAATACTTGAAATTTTTGTGTCCACGATTAATGTTCAATTTTTTGAATTGTACATTATCTTCAGGCACGGATTATCGCTAGTTAGTTTACAAGATTGAAGGCGCTCAGTTAGTGATCTTTCAAATTCTTCATGTCGGCGATGAAAAACATTAGTTTTCGCAATCTGCTCGTGTTCTCTGCATTTCTTCGTCTGTTCTTAATCATCTACGGAGAATGGCAAGACACTCACATGGAGGTTAGATACACAGATGTTGACTATCTTGTATTTTCTGATGCTGCTTCTTTGATGGCATCTGGAAAATCCCCTTACCAAAGATCTACTTATCGATATTCACCTTTGATCGCATTTCTCCTCATTCCTAATTCAATTATTCATCACTCCTGGGGAAAATTTATCTTCTCAGCTTCAGGTATACTACTTTATTCAATGAATGAATTTTTTCATGAATGTTGGATTGTTGGGATTAACTCTTTTTTTTTTTTTTTGGGCAAATTATATATATATATATATATATATATATATAAAATAGGCGTACCCAGCCCACCACGCTTCCATCATTGTGGGGTTTGGAGAGTGGTAGATGTACATAGCCTTTTACTTTTGCAAGCAAAGATTATTTCTGCGACTTGAACCCGTGATTTTTAGATCACAATAGAGCAAATTGAAACAAATTTGTATAATAACATTAACTCTTGTACATGATTTCATTGAGTTTCTTAGGCTTAACATTTTTTTTTTAATTTTGTAATTGATATTTAGTGATGTGGGGTTGTTTGAATGCTCTTGAATGTGGTATATCATTTTGAACTTTGTGGTCTTTTATTAAAGTATTGAGTAAATCAATGGTGATAGCTAGAGGTATACAACTTTGTGTTTTATTTGATACCCATTAGTTTTCTTCTTTCCTTTCCTATTTCTTTTTCTATGTTCTTTTTCTGTGTATTGGGTATTAATTAGTTACTTGTTCTAGTCCTGATTTTAAGGTTGTACCAAATGGTGCTGTAAACTATAGCTGTGTGTTTCTGTTTCATGTTGATTTAAACTTCAAACCATTCGAGGTTTGTAGGATCTCAAGGATTTCCCTGGACTGTGTAAAAACATTTGACACCTCTTGAGTATCTGCAAAATGTTCCTGTCTATTTAGAAATAAGGATAATGTCAAAAATACGATCGCAGAGGCATGTGTTTAGTTTAAAGATCAATTACATTTCTTATTTTCTGTTACGTGTACATATTTCTTTTATCACCTAGGGTGTCTGCACTATTGTGTATGTTAGAAGATTAGACTAAGGTGAAACTTATACTGTGTTCATATGCAATCAGATTTACTTGTCGGTTTGCTGATCCACACCATTTTGAAGCTACGAGGAGTGCCTCAGAGTATAAGCACCTACTGTGCAATGGTATGGCTTGTCAATCCATTTACATTCACAATTGGAACCCGTGGGAACTGTGAGCCTGTAGTTTGTGCCATGGTTTTATGGATAATCGTTTGTCTCATGAATGGTAAGCTTTCTCTGTCTTTGCATTAACTTCTCAAATCAATTGCGTCTCTGAGGTTTCTGAAATGTCAGTACGCTGTTAATCAGGATTTATGCTTTTTATTGTGTTCATACCCATCATCTTACATAAACCTGCTTTCCATCAAAGTTCAACATAATCTAAAAGAAAAGAAAGTGGCATTCGAAGGCTTAAAAGGTATATCAAGGAAGGGATATTCGAAGTCTTTGAAGGAAAGTTCCAATTTTGACATTGCATACTGCATCTAATAATCGTGGTACAAACACATGCTTCTTATTATTGATATACTTTCAAGAAAAAGCATGAACTTTACAGTCCACTGATAATATAAAAGGAAATATTATTTATCTTTTTTATTGCTTGAGAGGGTGAAGCATGCTCATTTGAATTAGTAAAAGTTCTACTTTTGTTGATGATACATTGTAATGAGAACCTTGTTGAAGTTCAACTGTGAAAAGGCTGGAATGGAAAGTTAAATAGCTGAAAAATGTGATGTACTTCAATCTGAAATTTCAAAGAAACAAAGGACTGTCTTGCCTGTACTCTTTTTCAGGTTTTGGATTTGGGATCGCGGTTAGTACCTTTTAACTTTCTTACTGTCATGCTGTTTTCTGGTTTACAGGTAATCTATTGCAAGCTGCTGTTTGGTATGGCCTGGTTGTTCACTTGAGAATATATCCTATAATTTATGCACTTCCTATTATCTTAGTTCTTGATCCTCTCTACTTCCAGTCTGGTAAGAAGCCTGCTGTAATAGATTGGAGTTCTAGTAGAATCAAGTCAGCCTTCAAGTCAAGTAGCACAAAAGGTGGTGATCCACATCATACGTGGGTCTCTTTGACAAGACTGGTTACAGTAAGGAGACTTATGTTCGGGCTGGTTTCTGGGGCTGTGTTCTTCTGTTGCACTGGGTTTTTCTTCTATTTATATGGATGGGAGTTCTTGCATGAGGCGCTGCTATACCACCTTACTCGCACAGATCCTAGGCATAACTTTTCTATTTATTTTTACCACATTTATCTCCAGTACGAACATGAGTTTTCAGCCTTAGAAAAGCTCATCTCTTTTCTGCCTCAAATTATAGTGCAGCTGGTTCTCATATTCCGCTTTGCACAGGATTTGCCATTCTGTTTCTTTGTGCAGACGCTAGCATTTGTAGCATTCAATAAGGTTTGTGAACCAAGATTATAATGTTCTGTCCTGCTCAATTTCCAATTTGGATCCTAAATGAAGCTGTCTTATTATTTGCGTTCTTTAAGTTCCAGTTGGTTATCATTCCTTAACAGAAGACTTCGCTATCTACCTCTATAAATAATGTCATTTATAAGTAATTTCCTTTGACAGGTCATAACAGCGCAGTACTTTGTGTGGTTCTTCTGTCTGTTGCCTCTGATTCTGCCATGGTGCAGTATGAAACTTAAATGGAAAGGCTTGGCCTGCAATTTTTTGTGGATGGGAGCTCAAACGCATTGGTTAATTTGGGGTTATCTGCTTGAATTCAAAGGCAAGCATGTCTTCATTCAGCTGTGGTTGGCGAGTTTATTCTTCTTGGCTGTTAATACTTTCGTCCTTATCAGTATTATCCGCCACCACACATACTCCCCAGTATTTAAACGGTTGGAGCGTGTGGGTTCAAAGAAAACTTCTTGACATGAGTGAAAGAAGGGCAGCCTAATCATTGAGGGATGATCCTCTGCCTCACTGCTGCGTGCTCAACTTTAGGCTTACACTTCTGATTAATCAAGCTTTGTTCCCAGGCAGGATTCCTACCATGTATGATTGAAATGTTGGAGAGATTGTGATCAAATGAGTAGGGGTTTGGCTCCATTCTCGTGACCTATTCCTCAGCAAGCACTAAATCTTGCTATGGACTGTATACAAGCATCCAGCATACCGACTATCAGCTGGTTGTCTAATTTTTGACTATGCATTGTAATCTGTTATCATCGTCCTTTTTCCACTTCTTTTTAGATGTAATTAGACTAATATTTGTTGCTGAGTGTGATCGATTTCTAAGTTTATTTCTCTTTGTCACTCTTGTATTTTGTGAAATGGTGGGATGGTTGTATTGTAACAGTTCATAGGGAAGATCCAACTCGGTACAGGGTTCAAATGTATGTTAATTTCAACCAAGCAGAAGCACTTGTGTTATTGGGGAAGCTTTTTAGATCCAACCTTAAAATGCCCATTCTTCAGAGAACAGTTCTGAAGTGATCCTCATGCAGTCATGCTGCTAGTTATTTAGCATGGTCAGGACATTGTGCAGTTATAGGTCGCTTGTTTATAGATGGGTTGATTTGACTACATATGACTTATGCACACAACTATTTCAAACACGACCATAATACAAATTCTCTGTAATAAGATCTATTGTAAACGTTGAATACTAAATTGTCAACAATTTTCACCTTCCAAATTTTCATTTAAACCTTAAAAGATTAAAATGTGGGTCTTCAATCATAAAAAATAGCAATGCAGTAGGTTTTAATAGAAGTAGGTATAAAATTCTAATATAAAATACCTCTAATTAAGTAACATATAATTTTTTTGGTTAATATATAAATAAATTTATTCAATATAGAAACTACAATATAAAAAATTGTCGAAAAAAGAAACAGATATTTGATTTTGGATAATTAGATGGTTGTTTTTGTAATTAGAGAATTTTAATCATTTTGAGGAAAAACTAAAAATTTAAATATTGTTTAGGGGTCCCAAGTGTTATTCAGGCCAAAGTTTCTTTATTCTGGTGGACCGTCTCGGGTACTCTGGGCCTGGGCCTGAGCCCAAATCAGAAATTGCCGAATCCCCAATTCTCACGCGGGGTTTAGACCCATCAAATCCTCGGACAGAGAGAAAACCCTCGGACAGAGAGAGAGTGGCGAGAGAGAGAGAGAGAGAGAGAGAGAGAGAGATGGAAGGAGCATCGTACCAGCGATTTCCAACGGTAAAGATCAGAGAGTTGAAGGACGATTACGCGAAGTTTGAACTCCGAGACACTGACGCTAGCATGGCCAATGCGCTCCGGCGGGTGATGATAGCGGAGGTCCCTACAATTGCGATCGATTTGGTTGAAATTGAAGTGAACTCGTCGGTGCTGAACGACGAGTTCATCTCACACAGGCTCGGTCTCATCCCACTCACCAGCGAACGAGCCATGAGCATGCGCTTCTCACGTGACTGTGACGCCTGCGACGGTGACGGCCAGTGCGAGTACTGCTCGGTTGAGTTCCATTTGAGGGCCAAGTGCATGAATGACCAAACTCTAGATGTCACTAGCAAGGATCTATACAGCTCTGACCACACTGTTGTTCCGGTTGATTTCTCCGATTCCGCTGGCTCCGGCTTCGACAATACTGAGAATAAGTTAGTTTCTCTATCTATTTATCTATCTATCTCTGGTTGTGATGTTATGAAAGTCGTGTATTTTATATTTATGCTCATAGAAATTCTTATTATATTGGGTTTTAGTTCCTGTAATGAAGATGCAATTGATGAAGGTTTATGAGATTCATCTATTTTCCTTCTGTTTTTATAGTAATGCAGCCATGCGAGGGTTTTTAGCGTTTCCGAACACTGTCTATTTATTCGGGAAAGGTGAGAAGAAAGAGAAGGAATAATGCATGACTATTGTTTCTCATCAAAGGTTGCTGAGGAAGTGAAGGAAATGGGAATGATATATGGTTAATTGTGTCCTTATGAACTTCATGTGTATGATTTCCTGAGAAGAAAACCAGTTTGACTAATTACCACATCGGTTATACATATGGACAAATATTGGCGGCCAAATGGGGCCTAACCATGTTGAAAATGTTAACAGAAAAGCAAGGAAGCTGGGTTTGTGAACCTTATCATTGTTATTATTGTTCCCCTGGGTGTTTTGATGTTCAATAAGTGGAGAACTAAGCTCAGTTTGTATTGGGGTAAGGGAGGCCTCTCGGCCTGGGCACCGGGGCTTGTGTTTGGAGTGTTGATTGTTTTTTATTATAGGAACCGAATGACGAAAACTGAGCAACAAATGGAGGTGAAAACAATACAATCTGGTTTTTATGGCATTTTACTTCTAATGCTGATGGCTGATGGCTGACGGGAAATTGTTTTATTATTTTTTTAAATTGCTGTATAATAGATCAGTTAGGGATTTTTTTGAGCAGCCTAGTTTCAATCTTGGTTAATGTAATTAGCAGGAAACTTATTTTGTGATAACTTGACAGCATGTGATGGCTTGTTTTGTATTTAGGGGGATTATAATTGTGAAGCTACGTCGTGGCCAAGAGTTGAGGCTGAGAGCCATAGCACGAAAAGGTATTGGCAAAGATCATGCTAAATGGTCCCCCGCAGCAACTGTTACATTTATGTATGAGCCTGAGATCCATATCGATGAGGATAAGATGGGGACTCTATCATTGGAGGAGAAGGAAAGCTTTGTTGAAAGTAGTCCGACCAAGGTGTTTGCAATTGATCCTAATACCAAGCAGGTTAGTTAAAATTAGTTTGATTATTCATTTCGGTGGTTTCCTTGGGTTGAGGGTTTGAATATTATGTTAGATTATATATATGTTGCTTTCTTCTATGTTTTTTTATATGTTTGTGCATTCTTCATGGACTTCCAAAAGTTGCTTCGCTTCGGAGTTTTCTTTGGATGGAGGGTTTAATCTATCATGTTCGCTTTTATTCACGATGCTTTTGTTTCTTAAAAATTTCTGCAAGTACCTTTGACATTTAACCTTAATAAATTGCAAAATCTTATTGATGTTTTTTTTCGAAGGTAACACGACATTTAATATTGTTTATGCATTAGAAAGCATTTTCACATTTTTTACCCTACTATTTTTTTACTGAACTTCTGGAGTTTCAAGTGCATTAGGGAAATTACTTGTGGGTACATCAAAATTTGTGTAATTCTGGCCGGCACGACATGGGTGGAGGCGGACATACTGGTAGTAGACACATACACTCCATGAAACATACACTCCATGAATTTCTCGTGCTGGGTCAAAAATGTTGTGCTTAGTATGTTTCATTGACACTTCATTTATGCTGAGATATAAAGGAAGAAGCGAGTACATAGCAACAATTTAGCTATGCATTCAGTCATAGGATCTGAAATTTAGATGATATTTGATGCATAGGCACACTTCTTTACCTGCAGGAAGGATTGACTAATGGATTTATAAGGGCTTGCTTTCATTGTTTTTTCTTCTTGTTTTTGGATGAATGCTATAAGCAACTTCCCCATAAACTCAGGGTTGAGAGCGTGAACAAATGCATGTATTTTTCATTGTCTAAAAGCATCTCCACAAAAAGATTGGAAATAAGCAAATGTTGTAATATAAGAATTTTTTTTAGGTATTCACTTTTTCAAAAGCAAGATCTCTGAATCTGTTTTTAAACGTATTGCACCTTTTCAATTTATGATGGCAAAAAAATTGGTTAAAACATCATACTTCTGACTGTCCAACTCAACATTTGCTATTGTTTACCTATCTGGTTGCATAATCCCTATGCTGACCTCTTCTTCTCTTTGAACACCCAGTCCTTGCATAATAATTAAAGGACATAAATAGACAGAACAAAGAGGAAAAAGGGGAAGAGGTGTAAAAATTTCCTTGAACTAGAAGAGAGGGCGAACCATTGTCCCCGACAGGCCCATCACTTCAGCGGAAGAGAAACTCCCAATCTTCAGACAAAGATGAAAATGATTTCCGGTCAAATACTTCCTCGAGGGATTGATGCTAACTGGACAAACTGAGTTTAGCCTCGTTCGTGATGTCTGCTCTCGAAGAGAGTCCTATTTTTTGCCCAATGTTGCACATGCCCTCCATAGTGTTACCTAGTATTTATTACTTGATAGGAAAAGACTTAGTTTTGAAATGTTTAGGGAGAATTTTGTCCTTAGGTGCACTTTTAATGGCTTCTGGTGGCATCTCTCTTTCCATCAACAGCAAGACAACGGGGAATTCAGTTGTCTAAACATTCATACATAGAAAAGGAATCAAATCAAGGGGCAAACAACTTAAACTATGGACTCAATGGCTACTTTGTCTACATTATATGAACTTTAATTTTTAAGTGAGGTGTGTTAATCCTATGGAACTGATGCCAGTTGGGCCTCCTACCTCTTGGGAAACAGTCCTTAGGCTGCTCGACACCATAAGCTTCAGATTTGCCTACGATGGTAGCAGCGAGCATAAATGCAATTTCTTGGATGTGGATTCTGTTGTGGATTCTCAGCCTAGAATTTCTTCTTAATCTTGGAAAATCTAAGTTCCAGCGTGCACAATTTTGGGATTAGTCGGTCCCCAAAGTGGAGGAGTGGAATCTGGCTCTGTCATTCATTAAGTAATTCACTATATTTTAGTTCAGGGATGCCATGAGTGTGAAGATTCTTCCAAATTAAACGAGGATGTTGACTGGTAATATTTAGTATTATTTTTGTGGGGTTCTGTTTAGATGTTTATTCCACTGTGCTTAAGATTCCAAAAAGTGCATTTGATATGTTGTTAATGTATCCGGTGTGATTGCTAAGTATTTTATCCCAGGTTTTGGTGGTTGATCCTGAGGCATACACTTATGATGATGAAGTGATCAAGAAAGCAGAAGCAATGGGTAAGCCAGGACTTGTGGAAATACATGCCAGAGAAGACAGTTTTATATTCACAGTTGAATCTACTGGCGCAATCAAAGCTTCTCAGCTGGTGCTCAATGCAATTGAAATTCTCAAACAAAAACTGGATGCAGTTCGCCTTTCGGAGGACACTGTAGAAGCTGATGAACAGTTTGGTGAATTGGGCGCACATATGCGAGGAGGTTGATATGTTTGGCAGGAATCAACTTGCATTTTCTTTTTGTGACTTCCCTTCATCTATATGGAGAATTCCGGTGTTGTTTTGATTGGGATGAAACCATGGATGCTGATCGTCTGTAAGTAGTCCTTGAAGTTCTGGGAAACAAACAAATGCCTTAGCGACTATATTCTGCCTTAACAAACAAACAAACTATATTCTGTTGCTATTATTGCTATATCATGTCATTCACTTTGTTGCATTTCTTAAACGAATGGCAAATTTGTTGAAGCAACGAAATCGATTGCCATCACAAGCAATTCAAGGATTCTAGTTTCATAATGTGAATAGCCATGCTTTCTGTTTTTCATCAAGGAATCATTTGTGCTCTGCGCCCCTTTAGTCGGAGCGGGACAAAACTCAAAACTCCTCTGTTGTGAGCCTCCTTAAGAGCTTGTAGAGTACTACCACGAGTTAGAACAGTCTCACCGTTTCATTGATGTGTTGCTGACTGTCAAGCTTCTATGAAAGAATCTCTATTAGCTTTCTTGCCTTGGCACACCTAAGAGCATACATCCCCCACCCGGAGTCACTATGCGCTTTAACGGGGCATGATAAGATTTCAGTTAGTTGTGAAATGGAGGTAGGTAGTTTTTCTTGATAAAGTGGGATAAAACAAGTAAGATTGGGTAATATATTCTGGGGGTTCACGTATCCCTTGTTTGGATCAACATTTGCTCGTGGGATACTCGTTGGGCTTGATTTACTCGGCCTGCATGAAATCTGCCTTTTATCCCGCCTGAACCAGACTCCATTATCCCACTTGAACTTTAGGATTAGTCAGCCCAACAATAGGATATACAGTGAATTTACATAAATGCCCTCCAACAGTACCATAATCTAGGGGTTTTTAGCCCATTTTGTCTCCTCTTCTTCAGGCTGGTCCCCTCTTACAGCAAACAGCAAACAGCGCTCATTGGTTTGTGGTTGCCGAATGTCTCTCTCTCTCTCTCTCTATATATATATATATATATATATATATATATTTCAATGTAGATATATACATACATATATATTCTATATATAGAAAAAAAAAGCTTCATTGCCACATTCTCCAATCTGGGTTTGTTTCAAATGCCTTGGTCACCATTGCTCTGATCAATTTCTTTTTGAAATTTGAGTCAGTGAATGATGCTCACAAATTGTTTGTTGAAATTCCTGAACCAACTGTAGTCTCTTGGAATTCTTTGATTTCTGGGTACGTGCATTCTGGGTATTTCAGTAAGGCTTTAAGGTTGTTCCTTCAGCTGGAAAGTTACGAGGTTCGTGCGAATTCGTTCTCATTCACGGCGGCTTTGGCTGCCTGTGGCCAACTAAGTTTATTGCAATTAGGAAAGTCAATTCACTCCCAGACTGTTAAATTTGGTGTGGAGTTTAGTATGGTAGTTTCAAATTGCTTGATTGACATGTATGGAAAATGCGGATCTGTATTGCAGGCCATTCGTGTGTTCTCCGAGATGATTGATAAGGATGTTATAACTTGGAATTCGGTGACCGCGACAGCTGCTAGAAATAGAAGACTTGAAGAAACAGAAGACTGGAAGATGCATTCAGATTTTTCCATCAAATGCCAAACCAGGATACAATCTCATACAACGAGCTTATGAATGACATTGGTCAGTTTGGCAACATAGAAGATGCTGTTGAAATTTTGTTGAATATGCCAAACCCAAATTCATCCTCATGGAATTCGATAATAACAGGATTTGTAAACAGGGATCGAGCACTAGACGTGCTGGAATTAACTTGTATTCTAAAATCACCGTGTAATAGTTGAAATTTTACAATACATAAGCATTCTTATATTTTTCACAATATTAAAGTGATAATCAACAATTCTCAAGCTAAAAATGAGATAGGATTGAATAGGATTAAAGGTTAAAATAATCAATTAATGTCAAAGTTATTAGATGTTCAATAAAAAATTATAGTTTGTCCATATTTTAACCACATCATACATCACTATCTAAAGCAGGGATTGGATAACACAAATTACTTTTATCCCTCTACAAATCCGGCTCATTGAAATTTCATTAGACTGATTTGAAATTTAAATCTAATTCAGTCCAATGCATCCATAAATTGCCAAAGTGTATAGTAAGTCCACTTCCAATGTGGACACTTTTTGCTTAGGGTTTCATGGGTCCATGCTGCACGCCTGAACTAAGTCCATTATTTCAAACTGGGACCGCTGGAGGATGTCAACTATATTTGAGTGGTGTAAAATCAGCATACCATTCATTCATTGCAGCGGACCAATCTATCCAGTGCATATAATTGGACTTGACTACGGTACTATAATAAATTAATTTTTATATTTATTATTTTTGTAAGTATTTTTATTATTGTTGTGAATATTTTTATTATTGTTGTGCTATCGAAAAAAAAATGGTACAAACAAACTTAATTTGGTACAATTTTTTTGACACGAATAATAAACAAATTAATTATAAGTGGTATTTTTTTGACAAAAACATATTATTACCCAATAGGGACACAATTGAGAAACCTAATTATTATAATTCCTGATTGACCCTAAATTATATTATAATTTTACCTAAATTAACCGCATAAATAGATAATTATAAAAAAGTAATACTATATGAACTTAAAAATTAGATTTAAAAAGTAAATTTGATAATCACAATTATTGAATAGGTAGTAAAAGTCTACTTTTTAAGTCCACATATCATTGCTCATTATAAAACACACAAGCATAGAGCAACTCCAAACACGTTAGCCAAAATAGTTAATCAAAATATATTTAAATAATATAATTTCTATTAACTAGTCATTTTTATAAATTTATTATGACCACACCCTTTATTATAAATAACTATTTTAATTAGTTTAAACTATTTTTTAATTAATAATTAAAAAATTACAATGTAGCACCCATCCACCTCAAATAACAAAAAATCAATTGCACCAAAATTTG